>JAOTAY010000003.1:28366849-28387058 GCA_025629805.1 Erythroxylum baracoense | reverse complement strand
TTTTATGAAATATTTTATTTACTAAATTTATTTTATTTACATTTTCTTATTTTAATTTAATATTTTATTATTTATAAGTTTAAATTTATATAACTAATAATATATTTTTAATTATTTATACAACAATTAATAGTTTATTAAATCAATGGACTTTTGAGTCATTTTATCTCTTTTCAACAACCACAGCCACACTTGTCAAACACTTATTTTCACGTTTCAGCAGTTACTAAAATAGCAATCTCAAACATATAAGTACTTATCATTTCAGCAGGTTGATTTCAGCAAGTTACCAACCGCCACCGCTCTCCCAAACTAAGCCTAAGTGTGCAAAATAATTTACGGGGAGTCAAAATAATACCGAAACAGAGTATTAACACATGTATTTAAGTAGTGACTTCCAATTAATAGGGCACTTCATATGATACTTAGCTAACGTTTAAATGTAATACGGGGTGGCACATAAAATGAAATTACAGTGTAATGAAATAGATATTTCTTAGAATGACATGCATAGTATTACAGTATAGTGAAATAGACATTTCTTAGAATGATTTAGGTAGTAGTTAGTAGTACATACCCATACAACTGTCAAATATTTCTAGAAGCAATGCTTCCTCATTTTTAACCAAAGATGAATTTTTTATTACTTGACGGGTTTAATTATTTATAGGTGTCTCATTCTCAATGCTTATAATTACGCAATTGCATCATGATCTGATACTGACAATGATCAAGTATCAGTCGGTTTTTGCTTTACAACTTTTTATAGTCAGAGAACTCTCTTAGTGATTTTTAACTAGACTATTATTAATTACAAATCATTTATAAAATTAAGGTTAAAAACAATCAAATTTGATGTGGATTAAAGATAATAAAGAATCCAATAAAAGATATAGTTAAATGAGCTGAAATTCAGTAATAAAAATAGACCCTAATCAGTATGAACCAATTATTTATTGAACTTGTGATATGGAAGATCAATAAGGTCACTATAAATAGCTGCTAAGGTCTCCTATTGCTTATTTAAGTAAGTTTGTGGACATTTAGTTTCTCTGACCTGTTAATAGATCTATGCATTAAAAAAGACGCAAAAAGACATTAACAACATAAGGATATATGACTTTTAAAAAGGTTGATCGAAAGTTTCACCAGATTGTTCATGCATTGAGGAGCTTGTTCAAGTAATTCAACAACTTGTTCATCATTCAATAGACAATAAATTGGGTACAAGTTTATAGAAGTTTGTATTATAACTAACACGTGGTATCATAGTAGTTCTATGATTAAATGAATTTAAACAGAGATTTTTTAATTTCTTTATAAGGAAATCAGAGAAATTAATCTATTTTGGCTTAAATAAATTACATATTTGTTGTTTGAATTAATTTTGAACAAACGTTGAATGGTCAAAAATGGACTTTTAGGTTATTTTCTATGAAACATCGTAGGAATCCAACGAAAAATCACCAAAAATATTGCAAAATTTTACAACTCTTATGTTAGAGCCAAGTTTTATATGCATGTCCGATGCGTGGGACACACATGCCTAAGGCGGTTGGCACATTTGCACATACCATCATGTAATCCATGCATCATGAACGCAATGCGTATCTCTGCAAATTTGGCGTGTGGTATACATGCACCTTACACATCCAGAGACGTACGAGGCTCTGACGCATGCTTTACTCGTGTAACTGATATCAGTATACTATAGGATAAAAAAATTCAAAATTTCTACAATTAATATAATGACCCCTCAAGTTATTTTAGGTCGATTTTTTGGTTTTTGTGAATTTATAAAGTGAGTTTTTTATTTTCTGCATTTAATTACATTGGTAATAAATAAGGTTTAACTTTTAAAAAATCAACTAAGGTTATCTAAACCAGATTGAGTGAATTTTCATGCATTTGACTTGAAATAAAAGAGATACATGTGGTTTTGGTATCTCATATGGTGCATTGTTATTTAGTCTCGTATGATTATCATGCTATTGGGATTTCCTTTATCATGAATTCTCAAATAAAGTTTGTTGATATTGTTTTCAACACTGATATGTGATAATGAGTATGTGCATGAGGATTTGACATTTATGAATGGTAAAGTGTCACATATTTTATGCTCATTTAGAAGAATGTGAGGATAACATACAGACGTGTCACTTACGCTTGTGGATCAATTTGGGTCCTAATGAGAATGTAGTCACCGTAGTGGCCTTTCAAGTTAGTATTTGAATTGTTTTGCTTGTATATTTAGGGATGTCTCTAGTCTTGTGTTTGGTTATTATACCCATTGGTGTTGGATTTATATGAGACTTTTAAATACGCATAAAGGCATAAGATGGAAGAAAGTCATTACTTAAGTGATCTATTCGCTCACAGGTGGTAAAATCATAAAAATTAATCATTTTTACTTTAATGCTTTTATGTGTATGTATTATGCATTCAGCCTATAAGAGTTTCATGATATATGTAATAAGATGCTTAGTACAAATACTATTTTGTGACTTTGAGTATTGATTTTATCCTACGTTTGTGTTGATCGTTATATTATCAATTTTGTAGTCACCTTCTCCGTAAATAATAATAGTGTCACAATTAAAACCCTCAGTAATTTCAATTTTAAGAAATAGAAGCAAGATGTGGAATTTGCGGTAAAGATGTGATATATCAATATGGCTATGGTTAAGGATAGGTCATTAAGACCTACATATATAAGCTCAGAGGCTGAGAGACTAGCATTTGCAGCGTAGAAAAAATCAAATAGGATTTGTTATTTGATCATAAAGAGATCCATACTAGACCATCTACTAAGTGGATTTCCAGAAACGAACATAGCAATAGATTTCCTTAATAATGTCTCATGAAGGAATTGTACTTTATTAAAGGAATTGTACTCTATGAGATATACAAGAGCTGGGGGAGTGAAGCAGTACATAATTAGGATGGTCCATTTCTATACTAAGCTAAAGACATTAAATATTTATATTCTTGATGCTTGTATAGGTCACCAAGCTCTGAATACACCTCTATCAAAGTTTGGCATTCTAGTTACCACAAGCAATTCTCAGTATGAATATAAGAACTAGAAAGAAAGGAAAGAGCTATTTGGTAACTCCATGGCTTGTATGATATATGATTATAATCTTGCTATAGCAACATTAAGTTCTTGGTGGCTAAATAGTGAAACCTCTAATCACGTTGCTTCCACAATGTAGAGATTCATACAAAAGAGAAAGTTGAATAGGGTGGAGGAAAAGCTGGTGGTGGGAAATAACAAAAAATTGATGTAATAACTTTAGTGGATGTTTGTTTAAACCTTGATATAGAGTTCAAGCTTGTATTAAATGATAGTTTCATATACTATCTTTTAGATAAATTTTGATCTTTTTATCTACTTTGGATAAAGAAGGTTATAGTTTTGTAACTGAAAATTTTGTTATAAAGTTATCTTTCAATGCAAAATATATTGGTACTGCCTTCTTGTCATATGACCTATATAGAATGTGTCTTGCCCCAGTAAGATGTGTGCTTCTTCATATATTATTGAACAGGTCACTAGAAAGAGAATCCTAATAAAAGAGAAGCCATACACATCTTAATATATTGTTGAACAGGTCACTAGAAAGAGAATCCTAATAAAAGACAAGCCATCGTATTGTGGCATAAAATGTTAGATCATATTTCTAAAGATAAAGTTAGAAGATTGGTCAAGGATAACATTCTTTAAACTCTAGATTATGATGATTTAAAAACATGTGTTAACTGTTGTAGTGGTAAGTTGACCAAAATAAAGAAAAAGGTCAACTTGTATTTCTGGATTATTAGAACTCATACATACAGATATATGTTGACCTTATAAAGTTACATTATGTAATTTAAGATATTTTCTAACATTTATTGATGACTATTCTTATTATAGATATGTGTTCTTACTTAAAGAAAAGTTTGAATTTCTTGAGAAATTCAAGATCTTTAAGGCTGAAATTAAGAACTAATTGTAAAGGTCGATTAAGATTATTAAATCTGACTGTGGAGGTGGTGAATATTATGGCAAACATGAGGGCAAGATACGAAAAAGGTTTATTTGCCAAATATATAGAATCATATGGAATTATGATTCATTTCATTATGTCAAGTAGTTCTGAACAAAGCTGTGTGGTCGAAAGGTAGAATTTACCTTATTTACCTTTGGGGTGAAGCCATAAAGATTGACTTATATATACTTAATAGAGTCTTAAACAAATCGGTTTCAAAAATACCTTTAAAATCTAGAAGGGTTTTAAGCCTAGCCTCACTCATCTTTGCATATGGGGCTGTCTTGCTATGGTACATTTGTATAATCCTTATGAAGATAAGTTGCATTCTCATTTCACTTGTTGTTATTTTGTTGGATATTTTGAATACTCTAAGAGATACATATTTTAGTGTAGAGATGGAGGATCTAGAATAGTAAAACCACAAATAACTAAGTTTTTTGAGCATAATGTCTATGATGAGAGTTGTCCATCTCATCCTAATGAGGGTGGTCGTTCTCACCCTTCAGATGATAGAACAGCGGATACTAAATTGATTTCATATTCATCACTCATACAGTCAAAACTAGTGGATCAAGGTTTCAATACCATAATAGTATAGGGATAGGAACCCATTTTTGTACAAAATAAGGTTCCTGAGATACAAAAGCATACTGAACCAATTCAATTAAGAAGATTCACTAGAGTGAGAAAAATTACTATCTCATTTGATTACCAGTCTATTTAGGTGAACAAAACTATGATATTGGACATATAGTAGATCCAAATACTTTTTTAGAAGATGTTTCTGGACCTTACATGGATTTATGGTGAGATACAATGAGAGATGTGATGCAATCTATGAGGCATGATAAGGTATGAGTGATTATGGAAATAATGGCTCATTATGATATGAACCTATATTAGATGGATTTCCAAATCACTTTCTTGAATGGATACCTTTTTTAAAAGGTTTATGCGGAACAAACAGAAGGATTTCAGGATCACGATAAAGCTGACATGATCTGTAAATTGAGAAAATCCATATATGATTTGAAACAAGCCTTTAGACAATGGTACCTAAAGTTTGATGAGGTTGTTATTTCATTTGACTTTATGGAAAATAAAGTTAAAATATGCTTGTATTACAAGGTTAGGAGGGCAAGGTCATCTTTTTACTTTTATATGTGGATGATATCTTACTAGCATCAAACAAAATAACCATATTGTATGAGGTTAAGTAGTTTTTAACCAAGCATTATGATATGAAGGATCTTAGTGAGACATTTTTTGTCCTAGTTATTCAGATTCATTGAAATAAGTCTCAATAGCATATATTAGGCAAATATTGCAAAGGTCTAATATGGCTGATTATAAACCTATTGCAAGACATATCTCTCATGGTGAGAGATCATCTTTAACACAATGTTCAAAGAATGATATAGAGAGGAAGAATGTACCTTATTCTAGTATAGTTGGTAGTTTAATATATGCCTAAGTTTGCATTAGACCAGATATTCTACTTGTTGTTGGACTGCTAAGTAGCTTTACGGCTAACCCAGGAATAGACCACTGTAATACAGTTAAATGAGTTTTAAGATATCTGAAGCGAATTAAGGATTATATATTGAAAATTAGGAAAGTCAATAATATAGATCTCATAAGTTATACATATTCAAATTTTTCTATGCTCTCAGATGATAGGAAGTCCACATTAGGGTACATTTTATGTTAACAAATGGTGCAATATCATGGAAGAGTGTCAAGTAGACACTAGTAACTTCTTGAACCATGCATGTAGAGTTTTTAGAATTCTATTGGGTAGCTTCACATACGATTTAGCTCAAGAACTTGATTTTTGAGTTATGTATGATTGATTTAGTTGTTAGACCCATTCAGTTATATTGTGATATTATTTCTATTGTATTGTTCAATAATAACAATAAGAATATCATAGGGTCTAAGCATTTGGAGGTCAAATATTTGATCATAAAGGAACTAATACATAAAGGTGACATTAAGGTGGAGCATTTAAATAGTGAGTATATGCTTGCTAATCCTTTAACTAAAGGACTTCATGCATTTATTTTTTAGGGACATTTATAGAATATAAGTTTATTGAAGTCCTTAAACACTCTTAGTTGGGGATCACTATATTTGCTCTTGATACATTTGTACAAATTTATATATTATAAAAGTATATTTTTATACATATTGATGATCATTATTTTGTTCTCAATCATACAGTTTGTTATACACTGTCACAATACAGGTGAAATTCTTAAGTTCTGTGTCGATCTTAAGCATTTTATAGGTAATTAGGCATACATATACTAATTGAACTTGAGCTTATATCTACGGGACACATACATATAGACATAAATCTATGAATTTGATAAGATATAGAGGGATATAATTATTTAATTTTATAAGGGTTTTCTCTAATGTATTTTACCATTCAGTGAGAGAACGAATTTCTCTGATGCAGTTTAGCATAAAGTTAGGAGAAATTGAGACCAACAAATGGAAAGATGATACATTTCAAATCGTACATATATCATTGTAGTTTTTTCACACTCCATTTTCTCATTCATATTAGTAAGATATTAGATATACGTGATTGTATTGGATTTATGTTGCATATGATACATGCATTTTATTTTTTTGGTATCGAAAGACTTACAAGACTGAATGATAGACTTTCGTTATCTTTGGATCAAATGTTTTAAATTAATCGACCTTTACATTGATTTTGCTTAACCACTTTTATTATTTTTATTGTTGTTACAACTGTTGTAATTAATATTTATCCAAGGGGAAAATGTTAGTTTTTTTAATTGGACAATTATTAATTACAAGTCATTTATTAAATTAAGGTTCAGAAAAAATTTTTGATCTAGAATGAAGATAATAAAGAAATTCAATAAGGGATTTGGTTAAATGAGCTGAAATTCAGTGAAGAAATGGACTATAATCAATGTGAGCTGATTGTTTATTAGGCTTGTAATGGAAAAATCTAATAAGGTTACTGTAAATAGCTGCTAAAGTCTCATGCTGCTTGTTTAAGTAAGTTCGTGGATGTTTAATTTCTCTAGCTTGCTAAGAGGCCCACGCATTAAGAAATGCATAGAAAACGTTAATAGCGTAAAGATGTACAACATTCATAAAAGTTGGTCGAAAGTTTGAGGAGCTTGTCCATGATCAATGCATAGCAAATCATGTATTTTTCTACATTTTCTCCATTGAGATAAGTTCATAGTTGATATGGATCCATAATTAAAATTTTGAGTTATGATTAACAAACTCTTCTGGTGCAAGTGCTTGCATCATCAAGGGCTTTAATATTATCTAAGAACAAACATGTTTCTTTTGGTTGTCTTTATTTGTTTTTGAGCCAAGCAATTCCATTCCCTTTCGAAAATTTTTCCTATAATGCAATGAGATTAGAAATGCAAAAGGAAATAGGACAATGATATCTTCTCTTAATGCTCAATCAAAGGACTCGTGCATAATATTAAAGCCTAAGACAATTGTGTAGCATAAAGCATTGAACAATTTTAAGAGAAGAACGAGTCTGACCTCTTCATAAGAATACAAAATAAAAGCAAGATACTTCAACATAAGCCCTAAGCTAGAGATTGGAACCAAGCCTTAACTCAGATGTTGGAACCAGGTCAATTAAGCGACATCAATGTTGAACTTAATGGTCAAAGGAAAAGTACCATTAAATTTACTATGTTTTAAACTTGAAATCATGATAAGAATATAAACCGATATACTTACAAATGTTTGTATTTTTTGATGTATCAAGAAGTCACTGTAATCATCAAAGTTAATTAAAATAATTAAATCTAATTTTAAATTATTGAATTAAAATAGTTGTCGTAATCACTACATTATCACTTTAATTACTATAAAGCATATTAATTAACTGTTTAATTGTAAACGTTTCGTCTAAATATAGCAATGGCAAAGTCTAGAAGTGATAATCTGATATGATGAGTGCTTCGAATTTGCTCATCCTTTTATTTTTAGGGATTCGGTGTTTAATTTATAAGAACATTAATTAAGGAATAGTTTGGTTTCACTTTTAGTTTACTATTATAATTTTTCATTTTTGTTTCCTATTCTTAGTTTATATTTTTAAAAAAATAAAAGTTATTTAATTGTTTCAATTGAATTACACTTTTATTACTAGTAATAATTATATGTCAAATAAAAATTAATAATAAATTAATTTTATTAGTTAATTAAATAATTAATTTTTTAATCTATTATAAAATACTTGTTAATAAATATGAATACTAAATTCATTGTACTTTGCAATAAATAATTAAAATAAGTAAAAAAAATCTTGTAAAATTTATTTCTAAGTTAATATTTGTTTATTAATATACAATTTAATTGAAAAAATCAAAGATACTATTTTGGAATTAAGATATTTAAAATTTTATTTCATATTATATTTTTAAAATTTATGAATTTTTATGATATTTAAATTTTAAAAAATATTTTTAAACAATTATCAATTTTCAACTACTTTAATTTTTCAAATCAATTTTTATTGAAAATTTTTATTTATTTATAAAAATATATTGAGTAATTAAATTATCTATTTTTATAGTTTTCATCTTTAAATAATACAATAAAATCAGACGATAAAAATAAACACTAAAAAATAAAAATAAAATTTCTAATTCATAAACTATGATAGTATGAAGAAAGTAAAACTAAAAATAGAAGCCAGCAACTCAACCAAACAATTTGTTTTACTTAATCTAAAAATTAAAATAAAACTAAGAATATAAGTAAAATCAAATGGACTTTAAATATTTTATAATCACCAACACACGTATATATAAGTTAGGGTCAAAATTTTGGAAAACCCTACCTTCAATGGGTCGTGGGAATTCAAAGAAGAAATCAGAACATATATATTCACCAAAATTATCCTGTCCTCACAATCAATTTTCTTATTCATAATTCATGATAAAGGAAATATAAATACTTCAAGTCCTCGTTTTAGTATAACTTGAATCATAATAAAATATTTACGATCCTCATGTTTAAATATTTAAGGACGACAGGATACTTTTGTAGAATTCTACAAATATATAAGCAGAGAGCAGTAATCTAGTCCCACTAAATCCATTCAAGTCAAAGTGGGGTTGACTTCTATGGCCATCGCGTTGGCTTGCCACAGGCAGAGCATGTTGCTGGCTTTTCTTTCTCTTTTTCATCTCAGAATCCACTTTATCTCCCACTAAATTGGTGTAACCATTGCGGCCACTTTCCGTGATTCATACAAAGAGTTCTTTTTATATTATAAATTTTGTTTATTAGTGGGATAGTTGTTTATAAGCTTTAAAAGGTGATTTTTACCCTTTAATCATCTAATAGGGACATACAAACTAGGATCTATGTCGGTATGATAAAGGACAAAGTTTAGTTTTTAAGGATCAAACCACTCTAATCTAAGTGGGGTTTCTTAAACTAATCTCTCGTTTTCTTAATGTTCAAAGAAAAGTTTTGATGCAGTTTGGTTTGTTGTTTTGCTCTAAAAATAAGAGATTAGATTTGAACTGTCAAATAGCATGGCTATTGTCTCTTAATTAATGCTCCACTTTTCGGGAGGTGTTGGGGGTGGGGACAAACTCAAAGATGGTCCAAGTGTGCAAAGGTGGATATGAGTCATAATATGATTAGACGTATTAATGTTATTGAACTATTTGCCTGCTATGAATTCATTTACAATGTTAGGCTCTTAGTTCCCTATATGTACGTGTATCTACCTGCCTGGTGTGTAGCTATAGTCTATAGAAAAAACTTATTACTGATGGGACGTTTTTGCAGGGGTGTGTTTTGAGATAAGGTGGATGTATATACTTATCATTTATGTAAACTATTTGAAAGATTGAAGCTTTCAATGGGCCAATGATCATGGAGGGAATCACTGACCTCTTTTGTCTGATAAGACATTTTGAGAATCTTCTATGGCGATAACGCACCGTCTCGAGTGGCAGATCTTTACCAAATTTTGTCTCTCGAATCTATGGAAAGGACAGTCTTTCTCAATTAAATACATACGTGTTTTTAGTAATTTCTTAATTTTACCTTCCTTCCATTCTGTTATATACCCCTTTGATATCGTAATTACAGCTAAAGTCACCAGTAACTTTTGTGATTGCCTTCCTTTATGTTAAACTGACATTACTGTATCTGTGTCTGCTTCACATGGAAGCAAGGTACTTCAAACATAAATAGTAGTGAAATCATTGTGGTTTTTTGTGAAATTTTGCTGTGATTGAATGTAAAACTTTTGTGATTTGATAATTAATAAAATATGTATTTTTTAATAATTTTATATCATTGATTTTTAATAAAATTAAAAATAAAATTTAATCACTCATAAAATATGTGTAAATTATATAGTTTATCAATCAGTTAAGTATATATTAAGATATACATACTATAACATCACATGTTTAAATTATAGAAACGATCTTTTATAAAAATACATAAAAAGACTATGTATATTATAACCCTCTCCGAACATCAATAAAACAGTGAATAACATCAAGATTATAAAAATAGCAAAACCATTTAATCAAAATTGCAGCATCTTAAATTGGTCATTTAAAAACATCAATTTCATCCATTTTGAATGCTGGGAAACTACGGTTTTCAAGGAAAAGCTGTTTTTCCCTCATTTGTGCGTGTGCCACATTTACATGTCATGTTTCCAACTCCCTCACTACCACGATGATTGAAGGGATCACAGAATATTCTCAAAGTAACATAAATGAATCCAGTCCCCATCCTAATAAAATTCTCCACATGATTGATGTTGGCAATATAAGAATGACTTAGAGCTCATGGCTCTAATGCCCTAAACTATATATCTACAATCCTATTCTTTAAATATGAAGTGTACAAGTTGAAGCCAGCAGCTAATTAAGGACATTGTGGAACATGTCCAAGCTGGTTCCTGATGTACCTAGCTAGTGGTCCTCTTATATATTTGTAGGTTAGTCCATTAGAATAGTGAATCCTATATATATATTGAACCAAGGTATACTAATATATTTAAAGGAGCTAGTTATACTTAAAAATTGATTAACTGGGATTTTGTTTAGGGGGTCCAAATCCCCATAAGAACACAAGTGAATCATTGATTGGCTCCAGACATTGCTTGCCCACGTTCCTGCATGACAAGTTCCTCACAATATTTATTATATCTTTTCTCATATCTCCACAAGAAAACAAAATTGAACTGGGATTCTCTGAGCATTACTATACAGGGGTTATTGTCTACCCACCAAGAATCCGCCATGTGAACCTACCTTGCTTGCAGTTTAGTCATGAACGCATTAAAATATGCTAAGTGCATTGCTTAGAATAAGCATTCGAATCGTGACTCCTTACAATGCCAACCCTAGCTTTTTGGCTTTTTCCAACTTGCTGGCTGCTGCTTGGTGATGATATATATATATATATATATATATATATATAGTCTATGGCCTGCATTACATATGTGTATATATATACATCGAATGGCCACGATTCAAGAGTACAAATATTAAAGCACAGCTAATTAAGCCATTCCGATTCTCCTGTATATCATATATAAATGATATCAGACACCTCTCGCCGTTAGCCGTCTACTGGCTCACCTCATCAATTACGCTGGTGACGGCCATCTGTTCATATGGACCTGTATTTTATTTCTATCATTTCTCGCATTCTAAACCAGAATTATCTTATCCATTAGACATAGTCAAATATGGAATTATTTTACTATCGGAAGAATATTAATATGAACTATTCTATCCTTTTCTTCAACTAAACAAATTATTTCTTTTCTCTGTGTTAGTGCCAGATATAGTAATTAAATTGAGACCTACCTAGATAGGCATGGCCCATGTAAATAATATTCCACATTTAATTAGCTATAGTTTCAAGTTTCACCTTATGCACTCAATCTCTAGGTGGCTTGGATTCAGTAATTTCACTGTAGCCAGTAATTTTGTCAGTTTGTCTTTGTAGCGGGACTCTACTGTAAGTTACAACCACTGGAATCTAGCATTTTAGTATTACTATTATGAATGATTACATCACTGGTCATGCATGAAGCTACTTGTTTTCTTTTTTTAATTTTTTTAACTGTAGCCAGATCAAGAAACAATTGAATAGTACTGAGCTACTAACTATGGGCGTAAAGACACTAAAATCATCGATAAGAACAGAAATTCTGATTGATACAATGCAAAAATTGACTTTAATTAGCATAGAAATAACCAATGTTTTAAAAACTTTACTTAAATTTAAACTAATAAGATAAGAGATTTAAGGTTTAAAAGGTTCAATTAGTATAAAACCGTCGTAAAATCGATTAAAGATTAAATAAAATTAAAGAATTTGAAATATGATTGAGGGAGATTATATTTAACTTAAAGTTTAATTAAAAAGAGACTAAATAAAAATTAATTGATTTATACTAATTAGTTTACAAAAATTGACCAATTAATTAATAAACTAATTAATTTTTAATAACAAAAATTATTAAAATAAATTAAATTGAAAATTTAAAAACCAAATTAAAAAGTTGGTCAGGTCAAAATTTTTCAAGTTTAAATCAACCGAATCGATTTGATTTTTCACTCGTTGAATTTAACAAAAATCATCAAAATTGCAAGTACAATTGCACAATTGAGGATGAAATTCTTATATTGTAAATTTGTACCACAGCATATTATTTTAAGATTACCTTTGGAAGCTGTTAAGAATTGGGATTTTCTTTATAATTAAATCAAAATTACTCGCCTAACCCTATATGACTTAGATATACTTTTTTATATATAATTTCGAATCTTGAGATAAGGGTAAAGAATTATAATTTTAACGATTAAGTTGTTATTAGAAAAACATTTATTTCCATTTTCAATTTCAGAATCCAAACGCTCCCTACGAGCTTTTTAAGTGAATCTCCATTCAGACTGGGAATTCCAATAATTGGTGGGGTTCTACGTTCTAGCAGCCACCCACTGTGCCAACTGTGTAGTCCTAACATGGATATGAAAAAAAATGCTTTTCTGAGTGAATACTGTGCATTTTACCTCAATATGTATTATGTATATGCCTCTTTTAAACCTTTTACGCAGCTCCATAGAAGATGCAACATGAGAATCTGTATTAAAAAAAAAAGCTCTGATATGAATAAATTACCTCATTAAAGTAACTGACGCCTTACAAGACTTGAATGCGATTACGTTAGTCTTTAAACTAAAATAATCTCTTGCCACCAATCAGTCATTAATCCACTTTTTGCTTGTAGGGGGTGCATGTAAACATTGGATAAAGCAGTATCTAAGGGGCATTCTTTCTAGAGTAGCCAACTTTTAGCCAACCATATCTCTTCTGCATAATAATTTGATCATTCCAATTATGAGATGATCTTAAATTGTTGGAATCGGTGCTAGTACACACATTGGTAATTGCTAGGCTATTATCTTTACATGTTATTAAATTCATAGCTAAGCCCTTGGATTGTGTGGCATGTGGTCCTTACCATGTGACACACATGTATAACTTCACTTCCAATGAGAACAACTTGAAATCTTTTTGCCTTTAATTGAGGGTGTGTCATTTAGAGATCCCAAATCCCAAATCCCACTTTAAGTGCAATTCAAGCTCAAAAGACCGTAGTCATCCATTCACATCCGTCCCTTTAATGGATCCTTTGTATTTTCTTTTGTCTGTGGGAAATAGCATAAGAAGCTTCTCATATTTCATCTTTGCTTACGAGGCATGGCCTTTGGGGATCGCAAAAAAAAGCCCAGGCAGGGAATTCAGGCACGATCTTATTTGAATTGAATGAACAATAAGGCATAAATGAACTAAATCGGCCATTCACCACCTTAAAGGCTGAAAGGTAAGTGACTTGACTTTTGAAGCAATGTTTCATGACTATGGTTAAGAATAGATCTATATAATCGTATATAGACGCAGTCAACCAAAAGAAATGTCAATTTTTGACAAAGCAAACTGAATGCTGTCAAGGGTCTGACTTTCTGGGACACCATATTTTTCTAAGGAGTAACTGAGGAGAATGATAACATGAAGATTTAGTGGACCACGAGCAACCCTAATAACCACTCTAATATTCGTTAGGAAAAGGGTAAATATTGATTTCGTTTAATGTTTCTACACCTTTAGTTAGTACTTAGTAATGACAAATTCGTATTAGCCTCTAAGCAAATTTCCAGGTATCTAAATGTTACATCCCGGGACCATCTCCTTTAGAGAACTTGTAATGAAACCCTGGAACTCTAATGTCAAGTCAGTATCAAGCAAATTAGGAGGTCAAAATAAGGTCTACCAAACTTATAAGAGATCTTGAGAATGTTTCGGAGTTGGAGTGTTGAAGAACCCCACCAAAAGAGTACGTGGGCCGGTCTCTTTTATGGGGTAAGAGAGAGTGGTCGATGTGTTGGAGTAGTCACTCGCCGGGCTATAAATTGACTACTGCATTCAGCAAGAAGGGAAATAAGGATAAATGAATGGGGTCTCTCTGCATCTACTAAGAACAAGACAAGCCAAGGAGCACTGACTGCATAACTATTCAAAGTGGTAGTTAACCTCACAGTCCAATATATTCATTATTTTCTTTTCCTGGCCACGACTAGTCAGTGCATGTCCTTTTCCCCATCATCCATCAAACTTCACATACATGTATTTATCATTGTCCTTTCTTGGGTATATCTTTCTACAATTTTATCACAGGCTGAAGACACACGTCTATAGATTACGACGGCGAGAAATGGCTTGATTTCCACATCATAAATACCTCAATCAAACCACAAAATATATCATTTTACTCATCATTACTTTATCTTTTTTTTTTTTTTGGGTAAAATGATAACACAATTTCTATTATGTGAAGTCCCCTTCTTCAAATACTCATACTGGTGAGCCTTGAACTCACCATTTAGCTAAAGATATATTGATCTTTATGAGGTATTTGATATTTCCTGATTAATACGTCATTATAGTAAAACTATTTTTGCTTTGTATTTTGGTGAACAAAGATAGAATGCGTACCTTCTTAAAATATATATTTAGCATTTTAAATAAATATATGTATAAATTTATGGTATAATATGAATGTTTCTAAATATTTGACACGCTCTGGTCATAATAGTGCTTTAATACTAATTTGCCTTTGATATTTGTTATTTTTAAGTACAAATATAGTGTTGTTAATTCCCTAAGGAAAAATTCCTTTTAATTTTCTTCAAGTTGTTGAGTTAGCTAACTCAGATCCGACCTTTTGATGCATATTAATTAAAGCAGAAAAGTTGATATAATTAGGGATAAGACCAAAGCTCCTTCCAACTCTTGTCGCCCTAAGATCAAACATAATAATTATAGTCTGAATGATGGTCCTGCAAAAGGGGTACATTACTATTTGGGTTGGGTTGGGTGAGGTTATGTTCTACAACAACTCCACTCTTTGGTCCTTTTTAACAGTTTCAAACTTCCAATCAATGTAACTGGGCCGTGATAAAACAATAATATTACTATCACTGAGCATCAGCTACACTATTACAAGGCCTTGGACTATGTAAGAAGTTGACAGAAAAACCAAACTTCGAAGAGATCAGCCTGATTCAATTTCTTCTGTCACTGTAATAGCTCTCATCATGGCCACAAAATCCATAAAAGTATGAGAAGAGAATATAGCAAAAAGGATTGACCCTTGACACTCCTCTCACTACTATGCCTGAACTGAACAACTTCAAACAATTGTCCCAAGTTCTATCGATATTTATTTATTTTTATCCATCCAGGTGGGATTTACTTACTTTAGTACTGATGTTTATCTCAAAGATTAAAAGTAGAATTTACTATAAATTATACTAACGATTGAAAACTAAATAGATAAAAGAATATTTTTAAATTGGTGAGAGTTAGGAAACGAAAAACAAGAAACTTAGATTAAGTCTGCTGTATAAAAAATGAATAGGACAGGTGTTCATGACCAAAAATGATATCAACAAAAAAATGACAGATATTTCTATAACTTTTTAATAAAGACATAGAAGACAATGTCTCTTTAAGTGATCTTAGCCAGTTCGAGAGGTATCGTAACTTTACGCAATGTATTACAAGGGAAGAAATAAAAAGAGGATTAGAGAAGATTAAGTGTAGAGCGCCTAATGAGATATCTACAGAGGTGCGGAATAGGCTAAGCGAAGAGGGTTTTACTTAACCAGCCAAACTTTTTAATATGATCCTTAAATTTGTCAAAATGTGAAATGAGTAGAAATATATTATGCTAATTTCTCTATACAAGGACAAAGGGGACATCCGAAGTTGTAATAACTATAAAAACATCAAACTACTTTGTCACATGATAGAAAAAGTTCCTATAAAAATAGAGTATTAAAGTAATATAGATTACCTTAATATCTTCTAGCCATCTTGGCTTATGGATTCCATATTCATTTTGAATGGGGTCGATGAAACAAGGTAGCCACTTTATGTTTTCCTAATTCCTAACAATTTCAGAACTAATGAACAACATCTTCTCAAAATTCCTAGGCCAGTTGACTAGGGTAATTGGGATTAATAATTTAAATATATAGTTAGATAAGTTAAGAAAGGAAAGTGAGCAATCCGCTTACACAATTCAACAAAGTCTAGGGTAAAAGAAAGAATCCATCAAAGCATACTGAGAGTGAGCATAACACTTAAGTATGAGTCACATGAGGTATTAAAAAACAAACATAGTTATTAGTTGACGATCATAGAGAAAGGTTGAGTTAGGATTTAGAGGACTTAAACTTAATTGTCGCATGAGGATTCTAATAATCTTATTCAATTGTGCTATGTCTAAAAAGGTCTCCATGATACTTTTGGAGATCTCCAAAGAGCTCATCTCTCTTTGAAGAGAGTGAAACCATGCTCGTTTACATGTCTATAATTTACTATGGCGAGAAAGGGTTTGTTTTCCACATCATCAATACCTCAATCAAACCATAAAATATACAATTTTACTCATCATTATTTTACCTTTTTTTGGTAAAATGATAACACAATTTCTATTCTGTGAAGTCCCCTTCTTCAAATAATCATACTAATGAGTTTTGAACTCACCATTTAGCTGAAGGTATATTAATCTTCATAAGGTATTTGATATTTCCTTATTAATATGTCATTATGGTAAAACTATTTTTGCTTTGTATTTTGGTGAACTAAGATAGAATGTGTACCATCTTGAAATATATATTTAACATTTTAAATAAATATATGCATAAATTTATGATATAATATGAATGTTTCTAAATATTTGACACACCCTAGTCATAAAATTGTTATTATACTAATTTGCCTTTGATATTTGTTATTTTTAAGAACAAATACAGTGTTGTTAATTCCCAAAGGAAAATGTCCTTTTAATGTTCTTCGACTCGTTGAGTTAGCTAACTCAGACCTAACCTTTTGATGCATGTTAATTGAAGCAGGAAAGTTGATATAATAAGGGATAAGGTCAAAGCTTCTTCCAACTTTTGTAGCCCTAAGATCAAACATAGTAATTACAGTCTGAATGATGGCTAGCAAAAAGGGTACATAAGTAGTTGGGTCTGGTGAGGCTATGTTCCAAAGGGTACATAAGTAGTTGGGTCTGGTGAGGCTATGTTCCACAACGACTCCACTCTTAGGTCCTTTTAAACTATTGCAAACTTCCAATCAATATAACTGGGCCGTGATAAAACAGTAATATTTACTGTAACTGGGCCATAATAAAACAACAATATTATTATCGTTATGCATCAGCTACACTATTATAAGGCCTTGGACTATGCAAGAAGTTGAGAGAAAAACCAAACTTCGAAGAGATCAGCCAAGCATTATCAGAAACCACTAGAGTTGCATCACTTTCATGATCACCTGATTCAAGTTCTTCTGTCATTGTAATAGCTCTCATCATGGCCACAAAATCCACAAAAATATGATAAGAGAACTTAGTAAAAAAGGATTGACCCCTGAGACTCCCCTCACTGCTATGCCTAAACTGGACAACTTCAAGCAATTGCCCCAAGTTATATAGATATTTATTTATTTTTATCCAACCAGGTGGGATTTACTCACTTTTGTACTGATGTTTATCTCAAAGATTAAAAGCAGAATTTACGATAAATTATACTAATGATTGAAAACTAAAAATGGATAAAATAATATTTTTAGATTGGTGAGAGTTAAGGAATGGAAAACAAGAAACTTAAATTAAGTTGTGTGTAGAAAAAATGAAATAGGACAGGTGTTCATGACTGAAAATGATATGAAATAAAGATGAAAAAGATATTTCTACAACTTTTTTAATAAAGACATGGTAGAGTATATCTTTTTAAGTGATCTTAGCAAGTTCGAGAGGTATCGTAACTTTACACGATGTATTACATGTAAAGAAATTAAAAGAGCTTTCGAGAAGATTAAGTGTAGGGGGCCTAATGAGATATCTATAGAGGTACAAAGCAGGCTAAGCAAAGAGGGTTTTACTTAACCAGCCAAACTTTTTAATATGATCTTTAAATTTGTCAAAATGTCAAATGAGTAGAAATATGTTATGCTAATTTCTCTATACAAGAACAATGGGGACATCCGAAGTTGTAAAACCTATAAAAACATCAAACTACTTTCTCAAATGATAGAAAAAGTTCCTATAAAAATATAATATTAAAGTAATATAGATTACCTTAATATCTTCTAGCCATCTTGGCTTATGGATTCCATATTCATTTTGAATGGGTTCGGTAAAACAAGGTAATCACTTTGTGTTTTCCTAATTCCTAACCATTTCAGTACTATTGAACAACATCTTCTCAAAATTCCTAGGCCAGTTGACTAGGGTAATTTCCTGGATTAATAATTTAAATATATAGTTAGATATGTTAAGAAAGGAAAGTGAGCAATCTGCTTTCACAATTCAATAAAGTCTAGGGTAAAAGAAAGAATCCATCAAAACATACTGAGAGTGAGCATAACACTTAAGTACTAGTTACATGAGGTATTAAAAAACAAACGTAGTTATTAGTTGACAACCATAAAGAAAGGTTGAGTTAGGATATAGAGGACTTAAACTTAATTGTCGCAAGAGGATTCTAATAATCTTATTCAATTCCCCTACGTCTAAAAAGGTCTCCATGATACTTTTGGAGAACTTCAACGAGCTCATCTCTCTTTGAAGAGAGTGAAACCATGCTCTTTTACATGTCTATAAATTACTACGGCGAGAAAGGGTTTGGTTTCCACATCATCAATACCTCAATCAAACCATAAAATATAACATTTTACTCATCATTATTTTACCTTTTTTTTGGGTAAAATGATAACACAATTTCTATTCTGTGAAGTCCCCTTCTTCAAATACTCATACTGACGAGTCTTGAACTCACCATTTAGCTGAAGATATATTGATCTTCATGAGGTATTTGATATTTCCTAATTAATACGTTATTATGGTAAAGCTATTTTTGCTTTCTATTTTGGTGAACAAAGATAGAATGCGTAACATCTTGAAATATATATTTAACATTTTAAATAAATATATGCATAAATTTATGATATAATATGTATGATTCTAAATATTTGACGCGCCTTAGTCATAACAGTGCTCTAATACTGATTTGCCTATTATATTTGTAATTTTTAAGTACAAATGTAGTGTTGCTAATTCCCGAAGGAGAATTTCCTTTTAATTTTCTTTGACTCATTGAGCTAGCTAAGTCAGACCCAACCTTTTGATGCATATTAATTGAAGCAGAAAAGTTGATATAATAAGGGATAAGGTCAAAACATCTTCCAACTCTTGTAGCCCTAAGATCAAACATAGTAATTACAGTCTAAATGATGGGCTGGCAGAAGGGGTACATTCCTATTTGGGTTGGGTCAGGTGAGGTTATGTTCCACAACAACTCCACTCTTAGGTCCTTTTTAACAGTTTCAGACTTCCAATCAATATAACTGGGCCGTAATAAAGCAGTAATATTCAATGTAACTGGGCCATGATAAAACAACAATATTACTATCACTGTGCATCAGCTACACTATTACAAGTGATGCAAATCAAATATAACCATATTTTTACCATGATTTTACATTGATTTCGCATGATTTAAAACTCATTTAGTTAA
>JAOTAY010000003.1:28350527-28366749 GCA_025629805.1 Erythroxylum baracoense | reverse complement strand
CACTCCCCTCACTACTATGCCTGAACTGGACAACCTCAAGCAATTGCCCCAAGTTCTATTGTTATTTATTTATTTTTGTTTAGCTAGGTGGGATTTACTCACTTTAGTACTGATGTTTATCTCAAAGATTAAAAGGAGAATTTACGATAAATTATACTAACGATTGAAAACTAAAAATAGATAAAATAATATTTTTAAATTGGTGAGAGTTAGGGAACGAAAAACAAGAAACTTAGATTAAGTCTGTTGTGTAAAAAGTAAAATAGGACGGGTGTTCATGACGGAAAATGATATCAAGGAAAGATGAAAAAGTTATTTCTATAACTTTTTTAATAAAGACATAGAAGACAATATCTCTTTAAGTGATTTTAGTAAGTTCGAGAGTTATCGTAACTTTACACGATGTATTACAAGGGAAGAAATTAAAAGAGATTTAGATAAGATTAAGGGTAGAGGGCCTAATGAGATATCTATAGAGGTGTGGAACAGGCTAAGTGAAGAGGGTTTTACTTAACCAGTCAAACTTTTTAATATGATCCTTAAATTTGTCAAAATGTCAAATGAGTAGAAATATAGTATGCTAATTTCTCTATATAGGAATAAAGGGGACATCCGAAATTGTAGCAACTATAAAAACATCAAACTACTTTGTCACGTGATAGAAAAGTTTCTATAAAATAGAGTATTAAAGTAATATAGATTACCTTAATATTTTCTAGCCACCTTGGCCTATGGATTCCATATTAATTTTGAATGGGGTCGGTAAAACAAGGTAGCTACTTTATGTTTTCCTAATTCCTAACAATTTCAGTACCATTGAATAATATCTTCTAAAAATTCCTGGGGTAAGTGACTAGGGTAATTTCCTGGACTAATAATTTAAATATATAGTTAGATAAGTTAAGGAAGGAAAGTAAGCAATCTACTTTTACAATTCAACAAAGTCTAGGGTAAAAGAAAGAATCCATCAAATAATATTGAAAGTGAGCATCACTTAAGTAGGAGTTAGATAAGGTATTAAAAAATAAACGTAGTTATTAGTTGACGATCATAAAGAACGATTGAGTTATGATTTAGAGGACTTAAACTTAATTGTCGCGTGAGGATTCTAATAATCTTATTCAATTCCCCTAGTCTAAAAAGGTCTCCATGATACTTTTAGAGATCTCCAATGATCTCATCTCTCTTTGAAGAGAGCGAAACTATGCTCATTTACATGTTTGTAGATTACTACGGTGAGAAAGGGTTTGATTTCCACATCATCAATACCTCAATCAAACCATAAAATATACCATTTTACTCATTATTATTTTATCAATTTTTTTGGTAATATGATAACACAATTTCAATTATATGAAGTCCCTTTCTTGAAATACTCATACTGATGAGTCTTAAACTCACCATTTAGCTGAAGATATATTAATCTTCATGAGGTATTTGATATTTACTAATTAATACGTCATTATGGTAAAACTACTTTTGCTTTGTATTTTGGTGAACTAAGATAGAATGCGTAACATCTTGAAATATATATTTAACATTTTAAATAAATATATGCATAAATTTATTATATAATATGTATGATTCTAAATATTTGACGCGCCTTAGTCATAACAGTGCTCTAATATTGATTGGCCTATGATATTTGTTATTTTGAGTATAAATACAGTGTTGTTAATTCCCGAAGGAAATTTTCCTTTTAATTTTCTTCGACTCATTAAGCTAGCTAACTCAGACCTAACCATTTGATGCATATTAATTGAAGCAGAAAAGTTGATATAATAAGGGATAAGGTCAAAGCTTCTTCCAACTCTTGTAGCCCTAAGATCAAACATAGTAATTACAGTTTGAATGATAGGCTTGCAAAAGGGGTACATTACTATTTGGGTTTGGACGGGTGAGGTTATGGTCCACAACGTCTCCACTCTTAGGTCCTTTTTAACAGTTTCAAACTTCCATTCAATGTAACTAGGCCGTGATAAAATAGTAATATTAAATGTAACTGGGCCGTGATAAAACAGCAATATTACTGTCACTGAGCATCAGGTACACTATTACAAGGCCTTGGACTATGCAAGAAGTTGACAGAAAAAACAAACTTCGAAGAGATCAACCAAGTATTCTCAAAAATCACTAAAGTTGCATCGCTTTCAGTGATCGCCTGATTCAAGTTCTTCTGTTGTTGTAATAGCTCTCATCTTGACCACAATATCCATAAAAGTATGAGAAGAGAACTTAGTAAAAAGGGTTGACCCCTGACACTCCCCTCACTACTATGCCTGAACTGGACAACCTCAAGCAATTGCCCCAAGTTCTATTGTTATTTATTTATTTTTATCCAGCCAGGTAGGATTTACTCACTTTAGTACTGTTGTTTATCTCAAACATTTAAAGTAGAATTTACGATAAATTATGCTAACGATTGAAAACTAAAAATAAATAAAAGAATATTTTTAAATTGGTGAGAGTTAGGGAACATAAAACAAGAAACTTAAATTAAGTTCGTTGTACAAAAAATGAAGTAGGATAGGTGTTCATGACTGAAAATGGTATTAAGAGAAGATGACATAGATATTTCTATAACTTTTTTAATAAAGACATAGAAGACAATATTTTTTTAAGTGATCTTAGCAAGTTCGAAAGGTATCGTAGCTTTACACGATGTATTACAAGTAAAGAAATTAAAAGAGCTTTGGAGAAGATTAAGTGTAGAGGGCCTAATGAGATATCTATAGAGATGCGAAACAGGCTAAGCGAAGACGATTTTGTTTAAACAGCCAAACTTTTTAATATGATCCTTAAATTTGTCAAAATGTGAAATGAGTAGAAATATATTACGCTAATTTCTCTATACAAGAACAAAGGGGACATCTGAAGTTGTAGCAACTATAAAAACATCAAACTACTTTGTCACATAATAGAAAAAGTTCCTATAAAAATAGAGTATTAAAGCAATATAAATTCCCTGAATATCTTCTAGCCATATTAGCTGATGGATTCCATATTCGTTTTGAATAAGGTCGACAAAACAAGGTAACTACTTTATGTTTTCTAATTCCTAACAATTTCAGAACTACTGAATAACATCTTCTCACAATTCCTCGGCCAGATGACTAAAGTAATTTCTTACATTAATAATTTAAATAGATAGTTAGATAATTTAAGAAAGGAAAGTGAGCAATCCACTTTCACAATTCAACAAAGTCTAGGGTAAAAGAAAAAATACATCAAAGCATATTAAGAGTGAGCATAACACTCAAGTATGGTTACATCAGGTATTAAAAAACAAAAATAGTTATTAGTTGACAATCATAAAGAATGGTTGAGTTAGGATTTAGAGGACTTAAACTTAATTGTCGCATGAAGATTCCAATAATCTTATTCAATTCCCCTATGTCTAAAAAGGTCTCCATGGTACTTTTGGAGATCTCCAATGGGCTCATCTCTCTTTGAAGAGAGCGAAACCATGCTCATTTACATGTCTATAGATTACTATGACAAGAAAGGGTTTGATTTCCACATCATAAATACCTCAATCAAACCATAAAATATATAATTTTACTCATCATTATTCTATCAATTTTTTGGTAAAATGATAACACAATTTCTATTTTGTGAAGTCCCCTTCTTCAAATACTCATACTGATGAGTCTCGAACTCACCATTTAGCTTAAGATATATTGATCTTTATGAGGTATTTGATATTTCCTTATTAATACGTCTTTATGGTAAAACTATTTTTGCTTTGTGTTTTGGTGAACTAAAATAAAATGCATACCATCTTGAAATCTATATTTAACATTTTAAATAAATATATGTATAAATAAATGACATAATACGAATGTTTCTAAATATTTGACACACCTTAGTCATAACAGTGCTCTAATACTGATTTGTCTATGATATTTGTTATTTTTAAGTACAAATACAGTGTTGTTAATTCCCTAAGGAGAATTTCCTTTCAATTTTCTTCTACTAATTGAGTTAGCTAACTCAAACCCAACCTTTTGATGAATATTAGATGAAGCATAAAAGTTGATATAATTAGGGATAAGGTCAAAGCTTCTTCCAACTCTTGTAGCCCTAAGATCAAACATAGTAATTACAGTCTGAATGATAGGCTTGCAAAAGGGGTACATAACTATTTGGGTTGGGTCGGGTGAGGTTATGTTCCACAATGACTGCATTCTTAGGTCCTTTTTAACAGTTTCAAACTTCCAATCAATATAACTGGGCCGTAATAGAACAGTAATATTACTATCATTGAGCATCAGTTACACTATTACAAGGCCTTGGACTATGCAAGAAGTTGACAGAAAAACCAAATTTCGAAGAAATTAGCGAAGCATTCTCAGAAATCACTAAAGTCGCATCCCTGTTAGTGATCACCTGATTCAAGTTCTTCTATCATTGTAATAACTCTCATCATGGCCACAAAATCCACAAAAGTGTGAGAGGAGAACTTAGTAAAAAGGATTGACCCCTGACAGTTCCCTCACTACTATTTCTAAACTAGACAACTTTAAGACATTGTCCCAAGTTCTATCGATATTTATTTATTTTTATCTAACCATTTGGGATTTACTCACTTTAGTACTGATTTTTATCTCAAAGGTTAAAAGCAGAATTTACAATAAATTGTACTAACGATTGAAAACTAAAAATAGATAAAAGAATATTTTTGAATTAGTGACTGTTAAGGAACGAAAAATAAGAAACTTAGATTAAGCTAGTTGTATAAAAAATGAAATAGGACAGGTGTTCATCACTGAAAATGATATCAAGAAAAAAGATGACATAGATATTTCCATAACTGTTTTAATAAAGACATAGAAGACAATATCTCTTTAAGTGATCTTAGCAAGTTCGAGAGTTATCGTCACTTTACACGGTGTATTACAAGGGAAGAAATTAAAATTTCTTTGGAGATGATTAAGGGTCGAGGGCCTAAGCAAAGAGGGTTTTACTTAACCAGCCAAACATTTTAATATGATCCTTAAATTTGTCAAAATGTCAAATGAGTACAAATATAGTGTGCTAATTTTTCTATAAAAGAAGAAAGGGGGCATCCAAAGTTGTAACAACTATAAAAACATCAAACATATTTGTCACATGATAGAAAAAGTTCCTATAAAAATAGAGTATTAAAGCAATATAGTTTACTTTAATATCTTCTAGCCATCTTGGCTTATGGATTCCATATTCATTTTGAATGGGGTCGGTAAAACAAGGTAGCTACTTTATGTTTTCCTAATTCCTAACAATTTCATTACTATTGAATAACAGCTTCTCAAATTTCTTGGGCCAGGTGACTAGGATAATTTCTTGGATTAATAATTTAAATATATAGTTAAATAATTTAAGAAAGGAAAGTGAGCAATCCGCTTTCAAATTTCAATAAAGTCTAGGGTAAAAGAAAGAATCTATCAAATAATATTGAGAGTGAGCATAACACTTAAGTAGGAGTTGCATAAGGTATTACAAACAAACGTAGTTATTAGTTGACAATCATAAAGAAAGGTTAAGTTTGGATTTAAAGGATTTAAACTTAATTGTTGCATGAGGATTCTAATGATCTTATTCAATTCCCCTATGTTTAAAAGGTCTCCATGATACTTTTTGAGATCTCCAATAAGCTCATCTCTCTTTGAAGAGAGCGAAACCATGCTCATTTACATGTCTATAGATTACTACGGCGAGAAAGGGTTTGATTTCCACATCATCAATACCTCAGTCAAACCATAAAATATACCAATTTAGTCATCATTATTTTATCTTTTTTATAGTAAAACGATAACACAATTTCTCTTCATTGAAGTCCCCTTCTTCAAATACTCATACTGATGGGTCTTAAACTTACCATTTACTTGAAGGTATATTGATCTTCATGAGGTATTTGATAGTTCTTGATTATTATGTCATTATGGTAAAACTTTTTTGCTTTTTATTTTGGTGAACTAAGATAGAATGCGTACCTTCTTGAAATATATATTTAAAATTTTAAATTAATATATGTATAAATTTATGATATAATATGAATGTTTCTAAATATTTAACACGCCCTAGTCAAAACTGTGCTTTAATACTGATTTACCTATGATATTTGTTATTTTTAAGTGCAAATACAGTGTTGTTAATTCCCTTAGGAGAGTTTCCTTTTAATTTTCTTTGACTCATTGAGTTGGCTAACTCAAACCAAACCTTTTGATGCATATTAATTGAAGCAGAAAAGTTGATATAATTAGGGATAAGGTCAAAGCTTCTTCCAACTCTTATAGCCCTAAGATCAAACATAGTAATTGCAGTTCGAAAGATGGGCTTGTGAAAGGCGTACATTACTATTTGGGTTAGATCGAGTGAGGTTATGTTCCACAATGATTTCACTCTTAGGTCATTTTTAACAGTTTCAAACTTCCAATCAATGTAACTGAGCGGTGATAAAATAGTAATATTAAATGTAACTGGGCCATGCTAAAACAGTAATATTACTATTACTGGGCATCAGCTACACTATTACAAGCCCTTGGACTATGCAAGAAGTTGACAGAAAAACCAAACTTCGAAGAGATCAGCCAAGCGTTCTTAGAAATCACTAAAGTCGCATCGCTTTCAGTGATCACCTAATTAAAGTTCTTCTGTCGCTATGATAGCTCTCATCATGGCCATAAAACCCACAAAAGTATGAGAAGAGAACTTAGCAAAAAGGATTGACCGCTGGCACTCCCCTCACTACTATGCCTGAACTAGACAACTTCAAGCAATTGTCCCTAGTTCTATCGATATTTATTTATTTTTATCCAACCAGGTGGGATTTACTCACTTTACTACTAATGTTTATCTCAAAGATTAAAAGCAGAATTTATGATAGATTATACTAACAATTAAAAACTAAAAATTGATAAAAGAATATTTTTAAATTGGAGAGAGTTAGGGAACGGAAAAATAAGAAACTTAGATTAAGTTCGTTGTATAAAAATGAAACAGATCATTTGTTCATGACTGAAAATGATATCAAGAAAAGATGGCATAGATATTTCTAGAACTTTTTTAACAAAGGCATAGAAGATAATCTCTCTTTAAGTGATCTTAGTAAGTTCAAGAGGTATCGTAACTTTACAGGATGTATTACAAGTGAAGAAATTGAAAGTGCTTTGGAGAAGATTAAGTGTAGTGGGCCTAATGAGATATCTATAGAGGTGTTGAATAGGCTAGGAGAAGAGGGTTTTACATTACTAGCCAAATTTTTTAATATGATCCTTAAATTTGTCAAAATGTCGATTGAGTAAAAATATAGTATGCTAATTTCTCTATACAAGAACAAAGGGGACATCCAAAATTGTAACAACTTTAAAAACATCAAAACTTTGTCACATGATAGAAAAAGTTCCTATAAAAATAGAGTATTAAAGTAATATAGATTACCTTAACATCTTCTAGCCATTTTGGCTTATGGATTCCATATTCATTTTGAATGGGGTCAATAAAACAAGGTAACTAATTTATGTTTTCCTAATTCCTAATAATTTCAGTACTATTGAAGAACATCTTCTCAAAATTCCTGGGCCAGGTGACTAGGGTAATTTCCTGGATTAATAATTTAAATATATAATTAGATAAGTTAAGAAAAGAAAGTGAGCAATCCGCTTTCACAACTCAACAAAGTCTAGGGTAAAAGAAAGAATCCATCAAAGAACATTGAGAGTAAGCATAACACTGAAGTACAAGTTACACGAGGTATTAAAAAACAAACGTAGTTATTAGTTGACAATCATAAAGAAAGGTCGAGTTAGGATTTATAGGACTTAAACTTAATTGTTGGATGAAGATTGTAATAATCTTAGTCAATTCCCCTATGTCTAAAAAGGTCTCTATGATACTTTTGGAGATCTCCAATGAGCTTATCTCTCTTTGAAGAGAGCGAAACCATGCTCATTTACATGTCTGTAGATTAGTACGACGAGAAAGGGTTTGATTTCTACATCATCGATACCTCAATCAAACCATAAAATATACCATTTTACTCATCATTATTTTATCTTTTTTTGGTAAAATGATAACATAATTTCTATTCTGTGAAGTCCCCTTCTTCGAATACTCATACTGATGAGTCTTGAACTCACCATTTAGTTGAAGATATAATGATCTTCATAAGGTATTTGATATTTCCTAATTAATAAGTCATTATGGTAAAACTGTTTTTGCTTTGTATTTTGGTGAACTAAGATAGAATGCGTACCATCTTGAAATATATATTTAACATTTTAAATAAATATATGTATAAATTTATGATATAATATGAATGTTTCTAAATATTTGACACACCTTGTCATAACAGTGCTCTAATACTGATTTACCTATGTTATTTGTTATTTTTTAGTACAAATATAGTGTTGTTAATTCCTTAAGGAGAATTTCCTTTTAATTTTCGTCGACTCATTGAGTTAGCTAACTCAGACCCAAACTTATGATGCATATTAATTAAGGCAGAAAAGTTGATATAATTAGAGATAAGGTCAAAGCATCTTCCAACTCTTGTAGCCTTGAGATCAAACATAGTAATTACAGTCTGAATGATGGGCTTGCAAAAGGGGTACATAACTATTTGGGTTGGGTCGGGTGAGGTTATGTTCCACAATGACTACACTCTTAGTCCTTTTTAACAGTTTCAAACTTCTAATAAATGTAACTAGGTTGTGATAAAACATCAATATTACTATCACTGAGCATCAGCTACACTATTACAAGCCCTTAGACAATGCAAGAAGTTGACCGAAAAACCAAACTTCGAAGAAATCAGCCAAGCATTCTCAGAAATCACTAAAGTCGCATTGCTGTCAGTGATCACCTAATTCAAGTTCTTCTGTCACTGTAATAGCTCTCATCATGGCCACAAAATCCACAAAAGTGTGAGACGAGAACTTAGCAAAAAGGATTGACTCTTGACACTCCCCTCACTACTATGTCTGGACTGGACAACTTTAAGCAATTGTACTAAGTTCTATTGATATTTACTTATTTTTATCCAGCCAGGTGGGATTTACTCACTTTAATACTGATGTTTATCTCAAAGATTAAAAGCAGAATTTACGATAAATTATACTAATGATCGAAAACTAGAAATAGATAAAAGAATATTTAAAATTGGTGAGAGTTAGGGAATGGAAAACAAGAAACTTAGATTAAGTTCGTTGTGTAAAAAAAGAAATAGGACAGATGTTCATGACGAAAAATGATATCAAATAAAGATGAAGAAGATATTTCTATAACTTTTTTAATAAAGACATAGAAGACAATATCTCTTTAAGTGATTTTAGCAAGTTTGAGAGTTATCGTAACTTTACACGATGTATTACAAGGGAAGAAATTAAAAGAGTTTTGGAAAAGATTAAGGGTAGAGGGCCTAATGAGATATCTATAGAGGTGTGGAATAGGCTAAGTGAAGAGGGTTTTACTTAACCAGCCAAACTTTTTAATATGATCCTTAAATTTATCAAAATGTCAAATGAGTAGAAATATAGTATGCTAATTTCTCTATATAAGAACAAAGGGGACATCTGAAGTTGTAACAGCTATAAAAACACCAAACTACTTTGTCACATGATAGAAAAATTCCTATAAAATAAAGTATTAAAGCAATATAGATTACCTTAATATCTTCTAGCCACCTTGGCTTATGGATTCCATATTCATTTTCAATGGGGTCGGTAAAACAAGGTAGCTACTTTATGTTTTCCTAATTCCTAACAATTTCAGTACTATTGAATAACATCTTCTCAAAATTTCTGGGCTAAGTGACTAGGGTAATTTCCTAGATTAATAATTTAAATATATAGTTAGATAAGTTAAGAAAGGAAAGTGAGCAATCCGCTTTCACAATTCAACAAAGTCTAGGGTAAAAGAAAGAATCCATCAAAGCATATTAAGAGTGAGCATAACACTTAGGTACGAGTTATATGAGGTATTAAAAAACAAACGTAGTTATTAGTTGACAGTCATAAAGAAAGGTTGAGTAAGGAATTAGAGAACTTAAACTTAATTGTCGCATGAAGATTCTAATAATGTTATTCTATTCCCCCATGTCTAAAAAGGTCTCCATGATACTTTTGGAGATCTCCAACGAGCTCATCTCTCTTTGAAGAGAGTGAAACCATGCTCATTTACATGTTTATATATTGCAAGGGGAAAAAGGGTTTGATTTCCACAGAATCAATACGTCAATCAAACCATAAAATATACCATTTTACTCATCATTATTTTATCTTTTTTTTGGTAAGATGACAACACAATTTTTACTCTGTGAAGTCTCCTTCTTCCAATACTCATACTGATGAGTATTGAACTCACCATTTAGCTGAAGATATATTGATCTTCATGAGGTATTTGATATTTCCTTATTAATATATCATTATAGTAAAACTATTTTTGCTTTGTATTTTGGTGAACTAAAATGGAATGCATACCATCTTGAAATATATAATTAACATTTTAAATAAATATATGTATAAATTTATGATATAATAAGAATGTTTCTAAATGTTTGACACACCCTAGTCATAACAGTACTCTAATACTGATTTGACTATGATATTTGTTATTTTAAGGTACAAATACAGTGTTGTTAATTCCCTAAGGAGAATTTCCTTTTAATTTTCTTCGACTCGTTGAGTTAGCTAACTCAGACCCAACCTTTTGATGCATATTAATTGAAGCAGAAAAGTTGATATAATTAGGGATAAGATCAAAGCTTCTTCCAACTCTTATAGCCCTAAGATCAAACATAGTAATTACAATCTGAATGATGGGCTTGCAAAAGGGGTACATAACTATTTGGGTTGGGTCGGGTGAGGTTATGTTCCATGACGACTCAACTCTTAGGTCCTTTTCAACAGTTTCAAACTTCCAATCAATATAATTGGGTCGTGATAAAATAGTAATATTACTATCACCGAGCATCAGCTACACTATTATAAGGCTTTGGACTATGCAAGAACTTGACAGAAAAACCAAATTGCGAAGAGATCAGCCGAGCATTCTCAGAAATCACTAAAGTCGCATCGCTTTCAGTGATCACCTGATTCAAGTTCTTCTGTCACTATAATAGCTCTCATCATGGCCACAAAATCCACAAAAGTATGAGAAGAGAACTTAGCAAAAAGGATTGACCCTTGACACTCCCCTCACGACTATGCCCTAAGTGGACAGCTTCAAGCAATTGTCCCTAGTTCTATCGATATTTATTTATTTCTATCCAGCCAGGTGGGATTTACTCACTTTAGCACTGATGTTTATATTAAAGATTAAAAGAAGAATTTACGACAAATTATACTAACAATTGGAAACTAAAAATAAATAAAAGAATATTTTTAAATTTGTGAGAGTTAGGGAACAGAAAACAAGAAACTTAGATTAAGTCCGTTGTATAAAAAATGAAATAGGACAGGTGTTCATCACTGAAAATGATATCAACAAAAGGTGACAGATATGTCTATAACTTTTTTAATAAAGAAATAGAAGACAATGTCTCTTTAAGTGATCTTAGCAAGTTCGAGAGGTATCCTAACTTTACAAGATGTATTACAAGGAAAGATATTAAAAGAGCTTTAGAGACGATTAAGTGTAGAGGGCCTAACGAGATATCTATAGAGGTATGGAACAGGCTAAGCGAAGAGGGTTTTACTTAACCAGCCAAACTTTTTAATATGATCCTTAAATTTGTCAAAATGTCAAATGAGTAGAAATATAGTATGCTAATTTCTCTATACAAGAACAAAGGGGACATCCGAAGTTGTAATAACTATAAAATCATCAAACTACTTTGTCACATGATAGAAAAAATTCTTATAAAAATAGGGTATTAAAGCAATATATATTTCCTTAATATCTTCTAGCCATCTTGGCTTTTGGATTCCATTTTCATTTTGAATGGGTCAGCAAAACAAGGTAGCTACTTTATGTTTACCTAATTCCTAACAATTTCAGTACTATTGAATAACATCTTCTAAAAATTCCTAGGCCAGGTGACTAAGGTAATTTCCTGGATTAATAATTTAAATATATAGTTAGATAAGTTAAGAAAGGAAAGTGAGTAGTCCGCTTTCACAATTCAACAAAGTCTAGGGTAAAAGAAAGAATCCATCAAAGCATATTGAAAGTGAGCATAACACTTAAGTGCGAGTTATATGAGGTATTAAAAAACAAACGAAGTTATTAGTTGACGATCATAAAGAAAGGTTGAGTTAGGATTTAAAGCACTTAAACTTAATTGTCGCATGAGAATTCTAATAATCTTATTCAATTCCGCTATGTCTAAAAAGGTTTCCATGATACTTTTGGAGATCTCTAATGAGCTCATCTCTCTTTGAAAAGAGTGAAACCATGCTCATTTACATGTTGGAGAGTATGACACTTACATTGTTGAGAGTGGCAAGCAAGGTGTCAATTAGAGCATTTTGGTACGTTGGAACGAATTTCAGAATCATCTGCGGATTGATCTGAATAGTTTGCAGATCTATTTTTAAATTTTTTAAAATATTTTATTCATATTATTATGCTTTTTAAATATACACCAAAATAAGACATAATTATATTAAATAGTGTGTTCTAACTTATAAGAACTATACACCTAAGGTTTAAATATTTTGTATATCACAAACCACCAAAATAAAAATGTTTTTAAGATAATTAATAAAGGTTTAATAAATCATTATCTATTTATGAAAATTAATTAAACAATATAACAATTGCAAAATAGAAATACTTAAATTATTTTTTAGAAAATTTATTAGAAAAATAGAAAGTCGGATTGAAAATATTTAATAATTATACATAGATTACTTAATTAATATTTATTATTATTTAATTTCCTGCATCTTGCGCCGGGTGAGGGCGGACTTCAGATTATCTGACGTGTCCATGCTCTTCTTAGCCTATAGATGTAGATGTTGAAAGTTGAAACCCCTAACTGAAAACCCTAAATACGCATTTCTGCTCATTCGCAGCAAAATCAGTAGAGAGTATGACTTTAGAAATCGAAGCTCGAGAGTTAGTTTTCCCTTAAATAAAGCAACCGCGCTACTTATCAAACCTTGTTTCTTTCTTTTTCTTTTATGTCGACTGCCTTCTTATCGTTATTTTGGTTGCAGTGTAATAAAGATCGTGCTCCAATTCTGCAAAGAGCATTCTCTGCACCAAACCTTTCAAACATTGCAGAATGAGTGCCAGGTTTCGCTCAACACCGTCGACAGCATCGAGACATTTGTCGCTGATATCAATGGTGGGAGGTGGGATGCAATTCTTCCTCAGGTTGCACAGCTCAAGCTTCCCAGGAACAAATTGGAGGACTTGTATGAGCAGGTTCTTGTTCAATCTCAATTCCCTTTTAGAAATTATTAATTTTTAACTTCTTGTAATGGGTTTGATTTGCTTTTTGTTGGGTGTCTTGAATTGTTGAAGATTGTATTGGAGATGATAGAGCTTCGTGAGCTGGACACTGCTAGGGCTATTTTGAGACAAACCCAAGTAATGGGTGTTATGAAACAGGAGCAACCTGAGAGATATTTGCGCCTTGAGCATCTTTTAGTTCGGACTTATTTTGATCCTAATGAGGTTTGATTATTTGTTTGTTAGATAACATCTTTCCTTGCCCAACAATTAATGTTTTTTTCCCCTAATTTGTTCATATGTGGTTTACCTTTGATTTATATTAACCCTGCATAGTGTTTTGTGACAGGCTTACCGCAAATCAACCAAGGAGAAGCGTCGTGCGCAGATTGCCCAAGGTTCTTCCTCATTTCATGTCCTCTTGGGATGCTTTATTATTATTTTTTATTTGTCATCATGGCTGAACTGAATATGCTGGATTGCTACAATTTCATTTTTTTTTCATATTTGCGTAAGTGTATAAATCTAGGAACAGAAAAAAAGTATCATGTTTTAAGGGTCCATTTTATTCTATTTTGCTTAACTGGTTGTTCCTCTACTGTTGCTCCTATATTTGGAATGCTACAATTGAGCACCTGCAATAGTATAAACTGTTTTTGGCCAACAGAGAAAGTACATGGTTAGTTCATTTAATTATTTCTTCTTAGTTGTTACTTGGCTAGGGATTGATTAGTACAACGTAAAAGTCTAAAACTGATTGATTTTAATAGCCGGATGTTGGTTTCTTTACTATTCCTTGTGTTTTTTTTTTCCTTTTTCCCCCCTATATCAATGAAGTTCTTGTCTTGCGTTCAGCTCTTGCTGCAGAGGTCAGTGTTGTTCCACCTTCACGATTAATGGCTCTAATAGGTCAGGCTCTGAAGTGGCAGCAACACCAAGGTAAGTTTATGGGCATCACCACATCATATATGTGTATGTGAATTCATACACTTGTACAACAAACCAAACTTCCTCATTTTGTCTAAAAATAATAGTAGAACATTTTTTTTCCTCTTCATACCCAATGTTGGCTTTTTCAGGGATGCTTCCTCCCGGTACACAGTTTGACTTATTTAGAGGAACAGCTGCAATGAAACAAGATGTGGAAGACATGTCTCCAACTACTCTTGCACACACCATTAAGGTACATATAGGTGTTTATTTAACTCCCAAGTAAGATTGTAATTTTTTAGTGATGATGTAATTTTCATTCCTAATTGTAATTAAATTTGTTATAAATCTCTTAAATCATGTTTTGGCTTATTTTGATTGTTTATTCCCTTGACCCCACTTTCTTTTGTATCAATACAATACTCTGCTGTTAATAACATTGATTTGGACTATAATTCAAGATGTTAATCGATGCCGTAAATTCTTCTGTTATGATATCAATTCAAAGGCTCCCCGTAAATTATTTTGATTTTAAACACTGCAGTTTGGCACAAAGAGTCATGCAGAGTGTGCTCGATTTTCACCGGATGGGCAGTTTCTCGTTTCTTGTTCTGTTGACGGATTTATTGAGGTATCCTATCCAGAAGGTTTCTCTAGATTGTGGAGACTGATGGACGATCTTCTTTTCATTTTTGAATGGAAGAGGGTATGATTTCAGTGCTTGATTTCTTAATTTCTGCTAGGTATGGGATTACATAAGTGGAAAGCTCAAGAAGGATCTTCAGTACCAGGCCGATGTGAGTCCCTTTTTTTTATAACATGAAAATTTTTGGTATGTTTATTTCTTTATTTTTTAAAATTTGACCCCTGTTGGAAATTGGGGAATGGCATGCACTTCTCAGATGTGTTGGTAATGTAACTACCTCAGATGTAAAATTATAGCCATTGAGCATACCACTGACTCAGCAGCTTTGGTTTAGTTTTTCCAAACATAATACCCTGTAAAAATCTGGGAAAAATCCTTGTCATATTAATGTATCGAGGAGAGATGTTGAGGTGGACACTTCAAAGCGTGAAGATAATTGTTACTGTAGCCTTGGTGAAGTTACTGTGTGATATCAAAAATGCTAACAGATAAATATATTGAGCCAAAACACAAGAGAGATAGCAGATGAAAGATTATGAGATGGAATCTTCTTTAGCATGGAAAGAATTGTTTTTTTGTATTTTGCAGTGAAGCAGGCCTCATTCATGCACTTACTTGTTATCTGTGTACTTCCGCAGGAAACTTTTATGATGCATGATGAGCCTGTACTGTGTCTTGATTTTAGCCGAGACTCAGAAATGCTTGCTTCTGGGTCACAAGATGGGAAGATCAAGGTATGGTTTGCTGTGCCTGTGGTTTCTCGCCTCCTTTAGTATTGTGTCTAAACTTTGTTAGCTTCTGATGATACTTGTGCATCTTTAAATGTATCCCGGTTGTTTTCTTAAAAGCAAATGGGCATGTTAACTTCCAAAAGCTTTCCGTTTATGAGAATAGATTTTGGTACGTCTTTGTCAACTATTTCCAATTGAGCAGACATATCTTTTCCAGCCAAGTTAATCACATACCTGAAGATTGAAAACTGTCAGCATGTCCTTAAAGTCTGGTTTGATATCCACGAGAACCTTTATATATTTACTATCTCCATCAGGTTTGGCGTATAAGGACTGGTCAATGCTTGCGTCGTCTTGACCGCGCACATTCTCAGGGAGTCACAAGTGTTACCTTTTCACGCGATGGAAGTCAGCTACTGAGTACATCTTTTGATAGCACTGCCAGGTTAAATAAAATTAACAAGCAATTTTTTGTTGCATATATTAACAATAGCCAGTTAGCTTGTCATTCTATTTGACAATAGTTATTGCTAGA
>JAOTAY010000003.1:28326583-28339854 GCA_025629805.1 Erythroxylum baracoense | reverse complement strand
GTGGGCTCCACAGGCGTCAGTCCAACTTTAATAACACATGTCAAATTTTAATACAAAACGGGGTCGTTTGGACACTGGACAGAACAAGACAGGCTAATATTGGACAGACGATCCGGACTCGATAATTATGGACCTTGTTCTTCGTAGAGAGAGAGAGAGTGACAAAATGTCCATGTGCTGTGTTCCTGATAATCTTGCATTGCAGCAATTTCTATTTCTGTTGTGAAATAGGAGATCCCTGACCCTGCCACTGCCACTGCCACATGTTGTCTCATTTACCCAGTAATTTCACTCCAGTTTTGTTTTCAAAGGAGAGGAAGGAAAAGACCGATACTACTCACACCTCATCTTTTTATTTCTTTACATAATCAGTTTTTTGGCTCTATATAATATCGGTGGTCCAATAGTTCATAATGTTGGAAAATTGGGTTGGTATCTGCGGATAGCGAAAAAATTTATAAAGCCTTTTCGTTTGATTTTTTGAATGTTAAGATTACTAAAATTCTATAAAATGATTTAATGCATAAATTATAAGAAAATATAAATCTTAATTTATATCTTATTCCGAATATTTTGAAACTTGATTATATTCTTATCATATCCCTTAAACCATTTTCGAAACTAATCTATCATAATTATCATAGTCGGACAAGTGTTTGACCTCTCACTACAATAAAGGATGCTTTTTTCGACTTTTTTTTGCGACGAAATAATATTCGTCGCAAAAAGACAACCTTTAGCCACATTTAAAAGAGTTCGTCACTAAAACTTAATAGTGATGAAACTAACAAGCGTCGCACAAGAGAAAACCTTTAGCGATGTTCATAAAAAATCGTCGCACAATCGAGACAAGTGGGTAACGTTTTCTTGTATTCGTCGCGAAATAGTACAATCGCGACGCAATGTATAAACGTCACCATAATTTATTAAACATTTTGCGACGATCTTCATTAATCGTAACTAAACCTTATGTATTTTGCCACGATATTATCAAACGTCACCAAAAAGTCAATATTTGGTGGCGAAACTCATAACTCGTCACGAAATCTTATACGTTCAGCGATGACTTCGTTTAATCGTTGCTAAATATCAAGCATTCAGCGACGAAATCTTAAAATCGTCACCAAATGTTTCACATTTGGTGACTAATTTTTAGAAACGTCGCTGAATGTATACATTTGGTGACGATTTCTAAAAATCGTCACCAAATAATTGAAATTTTCATAAATTATTAAACTAACACTAAATGTATACATTTGGTGACGATAATGATTGAAATTTTCATAAATTATTAAACTAACATTTTTATAATATATCATAGTTAAGATATGTTTTATTTAAGATTTTATTTGAATGTTTACAACATATTATTAAAAAAATGTCAACATAATATTAAGTATTAATTAATTATCAGTATTTACAAAATTGACAAAATAAGTTATAATAATGTTTATTAATTTTATGAATATAATTTTATGATATATGAGAACAATACAATACGAACTTTGAATTAGAAGTTACCCAATCTATATACTTATAGAACTATAACAATAACAGTTCACATTCAATAGTACGCAACTTGACCCATAAGTGGTAGATATGTTGTTTGAAAAATTATTACAGATACAACAATAAATAAACTTTAAAGTTGAGTTCAGTTGGTTGAGTCGCTAACTGACGATGATATAATTATTTTTTAAGATTCCAAGTAACATGAGAGTCGGTAAAGGTAAATCAATCCTCGATGTCTAGATTCCCCAAAAGGGTCCTTGCACCTTCGAACGCACCAATTGAAACAGTAACAGTTATTCCCTCAACAGTAGGGTTTTTTACACCCTCTTGCAACATCTTTTCCGCTATAGCTAACTGAGATGAGGATTGAGTGAATAAGTCGCTAGATTTAGCACCTAAAATATAAACAATATAGAAGTTAGATATTGTCATATTAGTAAATCGTTAAATGAACTGAAATTGGAGTGACATGCATACGTGCATGAGCAGACAAAGTACTCGGAATTGATGAATTTTTCCAATCAACCGATTTTCCTAATCCTTTCGGAGTCTTGTGACATCACCCCCGCCTCCTTAGGCATACATGTCACCTTGAGACTGAAGGCAGCTGAAAACAACATGTACTATAAACCATCAAATGTGAATATAGATAATAGACTCATAAAATTGAAATGAGATGTACATAACAAGGAAAGTGACGTTGTTCGGATGATACTAAACACTTTGAAGCAAAAGATCCGCCATTGAAGACTTACGATGATTAGTATATAAACTGGAGATTTCTTTATCAGTGTTGGTTTGCTCAGCAGGGACAATTTTGCCACATTCTTTCCAATGATATGAATTAGTGCCATTTGGAACTAGTCTCCATGTCGACATTCCTTCATTAATAATGTTAAGAGGTAAATTATGTAAAAGTCGATTTAGAATAAAGCAATGATATGTTTAACTCCAAATTTAATGACAACTGAAACTAGTCCAGTTTAACACTTATACATCTTCAATGTGACTAATGATATGAAAGTTACTCTTGCTAAAAAGTAAAATACTCTCGATACAATTTTAAGAGTATACAGAAATTTCATCGAACACCTTACAGACATGACAAACTCATCCAAAGATTCAAATGCAAATCATATGTTTTCGATTCCATCATACTAACATTAACACATTCTATGCTACTTCCATTCACAGACAACCTAAAACCATGCAGTGAATGCATATATAGAAGGTGTTATGTTCAGTTAAAACTAAACATAACACCTTCAAAATATGTGAAAGCCGAAGGGTGTATAATGGCAAGCAGGATGCATTCAGGTAAGTTTCTCAGTAGGCAAAATCCATAAACAACTTCAGAAGATTCAATAACATTAACGTCAACTAAACGGATGAAGACTCCAGAAACTAGTTGAGTAAAATCTAAACTCTCCAACGGCAATGTCCAAATAACATAACACAAATAAATAAATGAAAAAATACAAAACATAAAGAAATCAACTTTAACACTGCAAAAAACACCCTATGTACAGATCTACACAAAGAACGTCCAGATCTACCCTGGAAGGATAAAAATCCCAACTTTTGCTATTTAACAATGGTAAAATACTTATAGAAGTGAAGACCGCAGCTGAAAATACAACAGATAGTAAAAAAGAACTGATAGGATTACAAACCGTGTTTTAAGTTGCTGGATGATGACTTTGATACGTGAGTAAGACGTAGGAGATCGATGATTTTGGGAATACTTTACGAAGACTCCAGAGGAAGAAATGAGTTTCATATAAAGGTAAAGCTTTTTAACAACAATAAAGATGGATAAGGAAGTAAAGAAAATGCTTGGGTTTTGGTGACGTTTTTAACAATTCGTAGCAAATTGAAATTTTTAGGCGATGATTTAACATATTTGTAGGAAAATATTGTCGAATTTGTAACGTTACAGGTGTTTCGTAGCCAAATCTTGTTTAGTTCCAAACGTATTGGCGACGTTTATCATTTATTATGGCTAAATCTTTTTAATTTTACGATGAATGTTGTTTTCATCGTGAAATGTTGCAACTGTAAAAAAAATTAAGGAAGGACAACTTATGGGACTTAAATTTCGAAGACGAGCCTTCTCCCTCCCTCTCTCCTTTCTGCGTTTTCTCTTAACTAATAAATCGATCCCTCCTTTTTGATTTTTGCTTGAGCTGTTCTTGTCCATTTTTGATAAGAAATTTTCCCCCATCATCTCGTGGACCTCTGAAAACTAGGTAAGCTTTATTTGGTTTTTTGTTCTGGGTTTGTTTTGAATGTGTTCTTGAAACCGTATATATAAATTGTTGTGGTTTCAATTTTTCTTAAGTTGTTTCTGAGTAGCAAAATGTTAGGTTTTTACGTGTGTTGTGTGAATGATGATGAAGAAAGGGGACAGAATGAAGTAATTGATGAAGATACGTGAGTTGTAGGCCTTGCTTACAAAGTGTTTGTTGAAATGCCTGCTCCAACTTTCACCTTATATGAACAATGACATGGGGCAGTATATAGTTTAATTTTGATGAAGGTTTCTAGTCACATGCCTTCAGCTTTGTACATGTGAAACAAAAGAAGACTTTGAGTTCCCTAATCTAGCTTGTAATTACTTCTCACCACTCATCACTACTATAAAAACATTCGTAGCAAATTGCCATTTGTTTCGTTTATTTAATTGTTTCTAGTAAACAAAGTTGATTAACTGTACCGAACAGCAGTTTTAACTGCAAAGTAATGCATAGTTACATGTATTCTTACTTGTCTCATAATGGTAAGTCTCATAACGATAATTTAAAAAAGTTCAATAATACACAAATTTACCCTACTAAGTAGAGACTGAAATTAAAAATATGATGCTAACCATTGGTTCTTAGAATTAGTTAAGAAAGTTACTACTTATTAATTTAATAACTATGTGGAATGAGAACAATAACATCAATTCAAATTTATTTCATAGTTTTCAATTGATTTATAATAGAACTTGTTGTTCACCAATTTCATGGTCATACTATTTTGCAGATTCCATGTTCCTTTTTTTGCTTAGAGTCAGCAATCACATACAACTATACATCTTCAAGTATGTGAATTAGTAGTAACCTTCATTGTTTTATATATCGGTTGTCGTTTCATTTTCTTATTGTTTAATAATAATAATAACAACAAGAACAACAACAACAACAACAACAATAACAACAACAGCAGCAACAATAATAATAATAAGAATAATAATAATAATAATAATAATAATAATAATAATAATAATAAATAATAAGAATAATAATATTAATAATAATATTAACAATAATAAATAATAATAACATACATATTTACATTTATGCTCTGATTACATGTTTAGTGTGTTTTTATCATTATGTATTTTTTCAGGTTCCAATACTGGCCTCAGAAAACGAGGTAGAGATAAGATAAAAAGAGTTGAGTTGCAACGGATGAATGTTACAATAAATTTCAAGTTGTCAGTGACGATTGACCCGACGCAAGGGTGTCCAGTGGATAAAATCCAAGCTGCAAAGCTGGCCAGTGAGTTGGGCAACGTTGTTCGGAATGAATTGATTTGCCTTCAGCATGTTAGGCAGTTGAAGGAAGACAACTTGCTGCAAAACGTTTTAGATAAAGTGTCGGTAATATTTCAATTCATTTCATTATATGTATTGCAATTTTTCTTAACTATATTAATAACTTATCTAATACGTGTTTTTACAGATGAAGCTCAATATCATTGATATCGACACGCCTGAGGTTTCAAGTAGTGTTAGTTCACTATTGAAACAAAGGGTGAAGGATCACCGATATCGACTTTATAAATATTATCAGTCTTTTCCTTCCGATGAAGAGGCAAGGAGACATGTGCTGAAATGGGAGACTGAAGAAAATTGGAATAAATTGTGTGATTATTGGGCTTCAACGAAGATTTAGGTTTGTTGTTGTCCTCAGGTGTATTTCCTTTTATTAATTATATTTATAGATCTCATAACAACTTCTCTTAATTTAGGAAAAGTATTCTAAAGCTAAAGCCAACAGAACCTAAATGAAGACTCCTTATAACACCGGCTCCAGATCATTTGTCATTGTCCGACAAGAAATAGTAAGTGTAACGTTTTTAATTTATTTTTCTATTTTAATACAATAAATTCTAATTGTTTATAGTTTTTTAAATTCATACTATAGAGTCAAATAGAACTCCAAGGGCAAGAGTGTGATAGGATCACACTCTACAAGCACACATACTACAAAGAAGGTCAAGGCTGGACGTCTGAAGAGGTACAAAGTAATTATATAAGTACAAATAAATTAATATTATAATTTATTTTTCTATATAATATTAACTAATAATTTTTTAGTTAACTCAATTTTCTACTTGACATTGTAGGACAAGATGCAGGAGTTATTGCAGACGTCATTGGTTGAGGGAAATCATCCCAATGTCGATAAAATTTGCAACAATGTCCTTAGTACATGATCGGGCTATATCAAAGGTCTTGGATATGGTCGTAAGCCTGTTGGTGCCTCTTCGTCACGACCAGCATATGTGACGGCGCTTCAAGAGAAGAACCAGGCATTGAAGACAAAATTACAATGTATAGAAGACAAGTTAAATCGTGGACTAAAAGAAGTTAGCAAGCTTAAAAAATTGATTAAACAAATGCTAAATTCTGCATATGTTAGTAGTAGTAACTCAGATGCAGACTCTTAGTTTGTAAATAATGCGTAAATATTGTTTTATATACAATGCATTCCATTTTATATGTTTATTTTATTTCAATTTATTATTATTTACAAAATATTTCACTAACATTAATTATAAAGAAATAATTTAAATATTTCAAAAGGTCTTAAAATTTGTAATAAATTAAAATAAATTCGTTTTTAACAATTATAATAATTATTAAATTAAAAGTTAAATATTGTCACTAAATAATATTAGCTACCAAATACAATTCGTCACAAAAACTAATTAACTATGTATAAATAATATCGGTAATAAGGTTTTGCTACAACCACGTTTTCGTAGCTAAAACTTTTTTGCTACCAAAATACAATCGTCATAAATTCCTATTACCAACCAAAGTTCAATTCGTCACAAAATTTTTTTACCTATGTTTATAGAAACGTCTCCAAAAATATTTTCCTACAATAAAAACTTAGTATCTAAAAGGATTCTGCTACCAAAATAAAATCGTCAATAAACATAAATACCTACAAATACAATTTCATGGGAAAAAAACTTTTATCTACGAAGCAGAAACGTCACACAAAACCATGTATGACGTTCCTACTTATCGTTGGCAAAAATTTTTACCGACAAATTATTTTTGTCGCAAACAAGTTTTGGTAACGAATTATGCAAAATGTCGTGGATGTTGTTTTACTACTGGGATTCAACGATGATTTGGGCGACGACACAAAATTGAACGTTTATTTTCATCACGAAAGAACCTGTTTCTTGTAGTGCTTGCTTAAAAGGATCTAAGTAAGATTGTACTGTAAAGGAGTAGGCGTGACTTGTAGATAAGTTTGGTACTTAAGAAGACCTTTGTAATAATAGTGGTGAATGTGTACTATTTTTGTGTTTTTCATCATAATAAGCTTTACTATTGGGAATCTATAGTTTTTGGTAGCTGCGACTGTTGGTGGCACAAGGAAGCACCATACGGCAGCAGTGAAATGACGGTAAGAGGCATTGACACTGGTTGGTGTGAAAAAGCAATGCACAGTAGTGTGTAGTGAGAACGCTTATGAGGAGCTAAGACACGTGCAGCATCTGTTGAGACATAGCAAAGCATAGAGACTTGATTGCTATTGGTGGAAACTTCGTCGGTAGAGTAGATGTGCGATGACTGGAGGCCTAACTGGTCTCCACTAGTGGTTGCTTTTTACAACGATTGGTTGGAGCCGCTGCGACCAGTGGGGACAGACAATGACAACTGGATTTAAACTGACATCGGTCGAGTGGTGGCAAGTTACAGAGTATTTGGAAACTAATGAATTGGATTCAATTCATTAATTTTATGTAATTGAATTAAATTCATGCGTTTGTAATATTAAAAAGGAAATGATTTGAATTCAATCATGTAACTGAATCTCATTTTCGTTATGAATTCATCTCAAATGATGTGAATTGCATTCTGAATTAAAGAGTCAATTCTTTTTAAAACATTAAAAATTCTTTTTCAAATATCCACATCATAAATATACAAATTACTACAAAACACACACACATTAATTACATACTATTTTTAGTTAAGGATAAAAAATCATATAAAATAGTTGAATTCATTTTTATTGTGTTCCAAACAATATAATTGAATTCAATTATAATATTTATAGATTTATTCCAAACCATGTAAAACGAATTTAATTTAATCCCACAAATGTAATTGAATCCAATTCATCAATGAATCCAATTCGAAAGTTTCCAAACGACCTATTAGTCTCATCGGTAGTTAGGGTTTTGACAAGTTTATGAAATTAAGGTAAGTTAAAGAAAGAGCTTGTTTGGAAACATGTTTAAGATTAGGCATGTTTGGAAACATGCTTAGGAATAGGTATGGAATAGGTATGTTTCACAACATAGATAACCTATTCCAGGGTTAAAACATGGATGTTTGGTTACAAGGATAAGTTTATTCTAGTATTAGAATAATTCTTGTTTGGACATTATAGTAATGATTCCAAAGTTAGATTTGGGATTATTTGGTTTTTGGATTAGGTGTAATGTAGTTGCAGAATATCCCACAAACAAGCATAAGTCAAAATTTAATATCAAAATTGAAGTCTTCTTAATATGATTAAGATTAATAATTATATTGATATTTAATTTTAGAAAAGTAGTTTCTAAAATTAGAATCAATTAGATTGAAATTAATTAATTAGACTCTTTAAAATTAAGAAAATTTTTCTTAAATAATTACGAAAGGTGTTTTTTAATTAAATTTATTTATTTCAATTTGATTGAAATGAATTAAAAATTGAAATGAATTAAATTTATTTATTGTTTTAGAGAATTATTATTCTATTTATTTAGAAATTGTTTCTTTATATATAAATAATAAGTTTCTTGAATTATTAGAAAAGATAGTTTTCTTGATTAAAATTTGAAAAGTTTTTCTTTTATTAATTAAGAAAAAATGTGCTTTCTTTAATATTTTGAAAATAGTCTTCTAATTTATTAAAGAGAGATTTTCTCGTTAATTAAGAAATTAATCTTTAAATAAATAATGTAAAGAACTTTCTTAATTAAATTCAAAGTGTTTTATTTAATTTTGAAAGCATTATTTTAATATTAGAAAATATTTTTCTAATTACGGAAAAGAAATTTTTAATGAAATTAACAATAATTTTCTAATTGTATTATAATGTGATACTTATATAATTTTTAAAAAGAGTTTTTATAAATTATAATAAGTGAAAGGCATAATTTATTTAAAATTGTTTTCAATCAAATTTTATTAAAGGAGTCAAGATAATTGAAAATAGTTTCCAATTGGATTTAAATTTTTTTAAAAATTGATCGACTTTTTCTGAGTTAGTCAATATTGTAATAACCATAAGTCCATAATGTAGTTGTAGTTAGTACCGGTAAGTATGGGTCAATCCCAGGAAGACTATGAACACTAGTAATTACCGTTATTCTATTATTTAGTTTATGAATTATTTGTGATTTTTAATTAAAAGACAATAAAATCTAAAGCAATTAAAATAAATGTACAATGATTTTGAACAGAAAATTAAGGAAGCATTAAGAAAATTGTCGATATCAGAAAGTTAGTATTAAGTTTTGAACCCCCCTAAAGTCTTAATAGATTGATCTTTTATTATGCAATTTTTTGTTGATTTATCATAAGGTGGAGATTCCTATGGCACGCTAATAGCTGACCTTGTGTCTACTAACAACTAATGTTAATAGAGATAGATTGGAAGTTGTTTACTTATTCTAAGTCCAAGTATATAGATAATGTCATAAAGGTGTTTAGTATTTGAGATATTTGATACTTGTGAAGTACTGAAGATAGCCATTATTCTATGTATGAGTTTATATTTGAGTTCAAGGTTATATGGATATTAACTTTAAAGGTAAATCCTAATTTAGGTCTATTTTACTTAGAAAAATATCATTTTAAGATTGGAATGGTTATAATGTAACAACGATTGCTAATTAAGCCATAACACATTTTTTATTTAGTATAAATGATAAATTTGATTAGTAAGTTCTTTAATGAATTTGTAATAGTTCCTTACACTATTCAAGATAGTAATGTACTATAGAGCATTAGAGTCATTGGGCATGTAAAATGATGTAAGTTCTCATCAAAGATCTAAGGATGTATTCAAACAATTTTTCTTAATTATGATGATAATTAAGATGAAAGTTGTAAGATTTAAGCAAGTGGGAGAGTGTTAGTTTATATCCTATAGTTAATCAATTGGTTATAGTTTAGTGACAAAATAATTTAAAGGCAATCTTTATCTTATACATATTTAGATGCATATGATAAATTCGATGAGATAATTATATTGCAAATGAAATTGGCAATATTATAATTATGAGATTCATATTGTATTTATAAATTATCCCTAAATTGTTCATAGTCATTGTTCTATTAAGAATGGACATTAATAAAACATAAAAGACTAGCACACGTTTTTTCTTATAAAGAAAATAATTGATTTCATAGACTAAAGTATGAAGATACTTAAACAAATATGTAGGTGTTTGTTAGAGAACAAGTTCACTGAACTGACCCCATATAAGAAATCTATTTAGAGCATTACTTGTATGTCTATGAAAAATTCTCATTGTGACGATTATATAAGTGATCCTTTGATTTGGGATCTTCAAAGTTATCTAGTATATAGATTGTTATATTTTGATACTACTTATGACCTATTATAATCAATGATAACTTATTCAGTAGTCATTGGATATAGCATGAACTATATGGAGGTAATTGAGTGATTAAGATATGATTTTTCACCCTAACGTAATTAGGGAGAATGTTTTGTTGCTCTCAATTAGTATTGACTGAGAAAATCCTTGGCCAAGGTGAAACGAAATTTTGTAAATAGTTTACAAATTTTATTAATTGAATCAATAGCTAATGGTTGAGAACTAATGTGATGAGACTCAAAACAAAGTAGACATTAATTTTATTTTCTATGTCTAACAAGAACATTGCATGATGAAAAGATTGAATTACATGAAAAAATCATACATAGAAGGTAAGTCAAAACTACTTTGACATTTCTAAATATCTGAGTGATCATGAAATGTTGTTAGATGCTAATCTTGATATATGGGTATAAATTACTTAATTAGAGAACTAAAGATGAATTAAAAGAGTTTAATTTATCTAATCCTAAATATATTTTAGGGTTATAATTTGTATCCATTCTTAGTATATTTGAGAATTTAATGGGTCATACATAAAGAACGGGTTAAAGAGAGACAAGTTATTTTAACCAAGTTGGACTTGATTATAAAGTTTGAGAAACTTTATAATTAAATATAAAATATTTAATAAATAAGGATCAATATGATACATTGAATCTTATTAGCGTATAATAGATATTTAATTAGAATTATTTTTATTTATAATTAAAGTTTAATTGAAATTAGAATTTAGTTTTAATTAAATTACTATAATGTCCAAAGCTTATTATAAATAGATTTAAGCTCTAATAAAGCTAGCAATCATTGCTTAACAATTTCTGCAACAGTTGAAGAGTTCTCTCAACTTATTTTGTAGATGTTGTTGAAGGCCGGATATTTGTGCAGCTATAATGGTTGAGACGAGTTATTTTTGAAACTAGTTTAAAGGATACGGTAAGAATATGATCAAACTTTAGAATATAAGTACGAATTAAGATTCATGTTTTATTATGATTTAATTGTTAATCATTTTATAGAATTAACTTGATTTTAGTTTTCAGAAAATCAAAATAAGAAAAAGTTTCATTATTATTTCACTGTGGTTAGGATCATATCCAGGCTTGTTTTCCAACAAAGATATCATAAAGTTTATGAAATAAGCTTTCCTTAAAATATGGTTCCTAGTTTTAACAATATGAAACCCAATTTTACAAAGATTTGCAACACTTAATGCATATTTACTCTCGCAAGTAGTCGAAGAACATAAAGAAAACCTTCCTCCCCATGCTAGTGAGCATCACTTACTTCCACTAGTCAAAGATTGATAGGCTCGCAGGTGTTGATTCTGGGCTACCTGATAAACAGACCTAGGAGGAACTGAGTTAAGCATAGATTAGTTTGAATTATTATAGGGATATTGCCACTTTGTTTGCATCATTCAACCTAAAATTTTCTTTTCCTTCCTTTCAACCTGGAGGGTTTCCTCTCTCAAAGTGGGATTTTTATAGCTCATTTGGTGTTTTCAGTTTCTCTCTCATGCCTCCGAAGCCAACCTAGTCCTGCTTTGGAGGAAGTTGTAGTTTCTCTTATTGTTCTGGTAGAAATGATGCAGAGTGAGCTAGAGGAACTGAAATCTTCAATGACTAAGAATCTGGAATTGGTGATAGCTATGTTTGTAGGACGTCTAGTATGTCTTCCAATGTCACAGTTACCTCTGCAACAAAATACTCAACCTTTGAAGTTTACTATTATGTTGCTATTTACCCTGGTTCCGACGTGTTCATACTTGTCAGTCTCCTTCTCTACCTACGATTACTATAACATTTCAACCTTCCGACCCCATTCCCACATTGCCTTTACCATCTCAGCCCATACTTCATCAACCATTACCTTCCTACTTAAGCCTTTTTTCCCCTATATCCCTATGTCCTTATACTGTCTACCTGTTTTATTTTTCCATACCCCACAAATTCCTATAGATCGTGGACCCATTTCTTTGTCATTTCCTTTTCCTCACCTTCCCCACAAACCCATTCTACCCTAAAACTACCTAAGTTGTAGTTTCAGATTTTTGATGGTTCCAACCCTTTACACCGACTTTCTCAAGTCGAACAGTTTTTACTCTCTATTATGTTCCTCTAGATCAATGCATCGCTTCATTTTATATGCAAGGTAAAGTTACGTTTCATAACCATCACCTTTAGACTTGGAAATCTTTTGCTCGTGTTTTAGAGTTATCATTACAACAAAACAGACAATTGACAACAATTTTTTTGGCAACGATTTGCAAGCTTTTGACAAAAAATTGTCTATTCATTGGAAAAAGTCAACGTATTTGCGATGTTTTATGTAATCGTCGCTAAAGAAGTATATTTTGCAACAATTTTTGTCAATCACCACAAATGGATTAACATTTATTGACGTCTTGCTGAATTTGTCGTCGATGTTGGAGCCTTTTGTGATAATTATCGTTAATTGTCACTAAAAGTTGACTTTTGATTACTAAAGTTATAGATTTTATATTTTGTGTCAATACAAAAAATTAACACAATCCGTGACGTTTTATTAGTAAAACGTCACAAATTGTAAAAACTTTAAAACGTCACAAAAATTTGAATTTTTAGTGACGTTTTATGAAAACTTCACAGATTACAGACACTTTTTGCGATGTTTTATGAATAAAATGTTGCGAAATAGAAACCGCGACATTTTGTTAAAGAACACGTCACAGAAGGCCTAGGTAAAACGTTCTTCTGTAAGAGCAAAACGAAGTCGTTTAGTTTTAAACCAAATGACGTTGTTTTCGTTTTCTTAAAACATTGTCCCCTATCACCTTCCCCCAACCCCTACGTGTTGCATCAAT
>JAOTAY010000003.1:28302508-28315152 GCA_025629805.1 Erythroxylum baracoense | reverse complement strand
AAAATTATATTATGTATAAATCAATTATGAATTAAATAATCCATTATAATTAGGCCATAAACATTTATTAACTCAATAATTATTTTTTTTATAGTCCAAAAGCCCAAAACAAATCAGTTTTGGGCTTGGAAGTCCAGCGTCTGCCAAGGAAGGCAGCGCCAGACTTCTGCCAGCTACACAATACTCCTTCTTCCTCAGACGCTGGTTCGTTTCTGTTTTTTTAACTCTATTCTAACGTTTCATTGCATGGATTCTTGTCCTCTCTTGCCTTGAGTCAACATTAACATCATCCACCATTATCTTTTTCGGTGGTCAACACATATAACTCAAACTCATGGAGTTTCTCACTCTAACCCATCACAGTGGAGTTTCATTTCTTTTCTTTTAATCAATCCATATATATCCACAAGCAAACACAGAACCCATACCCATATGTTCTGTATCAACACCGAAAGTTGGTTTCATTTTTATGTTCTTGTATCTTATCCTTCATCTTCGATGATTGTTGAAAATTTCATTACTTTTCAACAACCATAAACGCATATCTCAACACAGTAACACAACGGTAAGTACATGCATGACATTATCAACACAATGTATTTTGCATGATTATTATTTTCATGGAATTGTTGTATACGAAACAGGCATTAATAACACAGACATGCAATAATTATTAACGGTGTTGATAAAGAATATAAACACAATTAATACCATAAAACCATTCAATACCGTGCTTCTTAAATAGAACACCAATCATGGTGTACGACAGAAAACAATAATGCAACACCCATAGCTCTAATACCAATTGTAAGACATTTATCAGATCGAATAATTTTGTGCGTACCTATATCCATTATTGTTTTGTTTTGTAAGATATTGATTTATTTCCTTTCTGCTTCCTTCCTTTGACGTGGTTCTTCAATGGTTCAGAATTATTGAGATTTCACACACTAATAAGTGTTTGTTTCTAGCATTTAAATACTCAATCACCAACCATCATGTTGGTTCACCAATCATCATGATGGTTCATTGTTGGAAGAGAAAGGAAAAGGGTCTTTGACCCATTTGAGATCCATTCTGTAATACCCAATAACCATTATCTCGAGTGCTTTTAATGGGACTCAAATCTATAAGTTACATGGGACATAAAACAATCTAACACCACATATTTATGTGGATGAGATCGCGTGAAATAGAGTTGGTACAGGCTAGCGAGTACAGAGGATTTCATTCCCTTATATAGGAGTCTCCTGTTGCCGCTACCATCACAACTACCATCGCCAACCACTTTGCATCACTACTCCTACAACAACCACCAGTGATGATGACATTTTTGGAGCTAGTGACATTTTAGGACCTCCATCCCACCGACCAATGTTTTTTGAAAATTTCAAAACCACAACCAGTCTCCACTAGTTTTTCATGTTTTCTAGCATCCACAAACAACGTCTTTTCCATTAAATTTGGGCTTATTATTGTTTACAAGTGTCTAATGTTCAATGAAATTGTTTCATATATTGTTTAACAGTATTAAACAATTTTAATTCAATTCCAAGTTGACTTGTAAGGTTTAAAATTTTCAATATAAACTTTTCGGCTTAAAATTAATCAGATCTAATATGATATTTAAAATTTTTTATTTTAATTCCTTAATTAAAGATCAACAATAAGCAAACAATTTAATTAAATTAAATTTAGCTCTGATACCACTATTGAAAAATTGGGTCGAAATCCAATTTTGTGTACAGCGGAATAATTACAAAACTTTTTTATTTTATTTTCCAAAATTAAGATCACTAAAATTCTATAAAATTATTAATGCATAAATCATAACATGATTCTTAAGTTATACCTTATTTCGAAGTTTGATTATATTCTTATCATATCCCTCGAACTGTTTCAGAAACTAGTCCATCTCAATCACCATGGTCGGTTAAGTATTTGGCTTTTAATGAAATCCACAAAAATGAGTTAAGAAAACTCTGCAATTTTTACAGAGAGAGTTAGGCTAGGAGTACTACTTCCATTAAAGCTTAAACCTATTTATAATAAGTTTTGAACATTTTAGTATTTTAATTGAAATTAAATTCTAATTTTAATTAAATTTTAATAAGAGTTACAAATAATTATAATTAAATATCAATCATGACCAACTACGATCTAATATCTCATATTGATCCTTATTTATTAAATATATCATATTTAATCAAAAAGTTTCTCAACCTTTACAATCAAGTCCAACTTGATTAAAATATCTTTGTTCTCTTCAACCCGTTCTTTATGTTTGAATTCCCAAATCATATTTAAGATTATGTAAATTAAACTCTTTCAATTTATCTTAATTCTCTACTTAAACAATTTATATTCATAAATCAAGATTGGCATATATCAAAACATCATGACTATCTACATATTTTGGAATGTCAAAGTAATTTTGATTAACCTTTCTGTGCATAATTTTTTCTTATAATTCGATCGTTTAATCATATAATGTTCCACTTGTTAGGGAGCCATGGATTCATGCATCACATGCACAACAAGGCAGCAAAAGTGTCGAAATCTAAATTTCAACCCCACGACATCCCCAAAAATCCAAAATCTTAGATGCATGCATACACAAATTATAAGAACATGAAATTTCAGCACATATACCTTTGATAATGCTCCTTCTTTCTTTAATCTTCTCCTTGTTTGGGTGTAGCAAGCACCAAACACCATCCTTGATCACTCAGGAACACACAAAGATGAAGAAAAAGCAGCGTGTAAGGGTGGTTAGAGCACCAAACAAGATGAGTTCAAGTAGATGCTCAAATGGGGAGATAGATCAAGATTATGTTGTATGCAATTTGATTCATGTAACAACTACATAAATTGCATGAACAAGACTCAAGATCACTTCTCACAAACTCCAAAATACTTCTAGACCCCTTATCTGTTGTTGTGATCAAAGAGGTATTATACTGATCGTGGTAATAAGTATAAAATAAAACCCTTGGTGAGGAATCATAAACTTTACGAGTTGAAAGTATGTATTTGCGATAAGCTCTTCTTACGTTTTAGAGATTCTTGCACATTACTGCCTAACTCTCTACTGATTATGAAGTTATAACATTTTCCTTTATACAATTGCTAGAGCAGTACCCTTACAATATTGATTTCAAGTATGTGAAATTTACTATAGGTTATAAAATGAATTTACCTCACTTGAGAGTGTTTTTAACTTGTTAGTTCATGTGTACATAAGTGAAGAACTCACTTATGCATCATCTATCATGCCTTCAGTCACGATCGTAGCCCTACTTCAATGACAACCATTCATACTTTATTTTTTATCTGATCTTTTATGCTTGTGACCCTTAGGTTCCTGGTTATTTTGGGCACTTGAATTAACTTTTAATCTGAGAAAATCATGGATGGTTTCATGCCACTTGAATTAACTCCTACGGCAAGCAAATCATGAAGGGTTTTATGATGCCAATTTACCGAAATATAAGTGGATTAACACACGATCTCTTCGATAGTTAATTATCTGACTTAGGAACCTTTCCATAGACAATTACTATGCAATTCATCCTTTCATCATTATATACCCCTAGTTCGGAGTACAGACTATGTGCCAACTCCCACTAGACTGACTATATCACATCTAGTCCAAGTGAAGTTAGTTCTTATCCTGAGATCTCATTACTCTATATGTCACTGAAGACTCTCTTCATGACACATAACTGCTCTAGCCAGAAACTCCCGAGTAATAACCCCGACAAGAGATTGTGGGTATCATCTCCTTCTATTAGGAGTGGTGAATCCTTTATTGGCTACCCAATTACCTTCGAATACTAATAACTGTACCCAATCACTACCCTATAAGCGACCTCACTTTGAGACAACAAGGAATAGTGTCAAAGCACAAGATCAGTATCCAAGATATCCTTGAGTACCTCAAGTCTAAGGATATTTGCACCATTTCTATGATGAGATTAATCACATTTGATAGACCATTTATATGATAATCTCATAGCAGGTCATCTGATGCACTTACTACTCTTAGTAAACATCTACATGTTAACAATAAACATCACATGCTTACAGTTTGTGAGATCTACTGCTTGATCAAATCAAGGAATATATTATGTGCTAGTCTATCTGGATTAATAATGTCCTGTCTTATTAATCCTATGACTAGGGATAATTTAGATACTAACATAATTACACAATATAGGAATCTCATTATCATGATCTCATCATGATTTCCTTCATGCTATGTTTTTTATCATCGACTTCATTACGATCGACATCAATTAATAAATAAATGAACATCAAAGTAGTAAAAAATTTCCTTTCGCTTTTATTAATCAAAATAAAGTTTGTATAAAAGTACTAAAGGTGATTGCCTTTAGAGCACTACTCTAACAATCTCCCACTTGCACTAAAGTCAATCACCTTTGTATCTAATACTATAGGCGAGTACACTAAAACCAAATTTCATTTGAGGACGTGGCTTAGTCAAAGGATCAGCGATGTTATGATCTGTGGGCACTCTCTCTATCTTCACATCACCTCTACCAATTATCTTCCTGATCAGGTGATATCTCCTAAGTACGTGCTTGGACATCTGATGAGGCTTTGGTTCCTGGGTTTGAGCAATAGCCCCATTGTTGTCACAATACAACAGTATCGGGTCTATAATGCTCGAAACCACTCTAAGTTCCATAACAAACTTCTCAACCCATATAGCTTCTTTTTCCACTTCTGCAGTTGATATGTACTCTGACTCGGTCTTTAAAGCTATAATCATCTCTTGTTTAGAACTCTTCCAACTGACTGCTCTACCATTCAGTGTAAAAATATAACCTGACTGGGATTTGAAGTCATCTTGGTCAGATTGAAAACTAGCATCTGTATGTCCGCTAACTACAAGATCTCCATCTCCATATATCAAGAATACATCCTTAGTCCTTCTCAAATGCTTTAGGATATTCTTGACAGCCACCCAGTGACACTTACCAAGATCTGATTGTTATCTGCTCGTAACACTTAAAGCATAAGACATATCAGGTCTTGTACATAACATAGCATACATGATTGATCCTATTGCTGAAGCATGCGGGATCATACTCATGTGAGTCCTCTCATCTTGCATCTTAGGACATATAGATTTCGAGAGTTTTATCCCATGAGTCATAGGAAGAAACCCTCTCTTGGGCTGCTCCATGCTAAACCTCTTTAGCACTTTATCTATGTATTTAGATTGTGAAAGACCTAGCAACTTCCTTAATCTATCTCTATAGATCTTTATTCCTAATCTTTAAGTTGCTTCTCTAAGGTCTTTCATGGAAAAATTCTAGGATAACCAAATTTTGACTAATTGCAAACTTGAGACATCATTTTCTATTAGTAATATGTCATCTAAATATAACACAAGGAATATAATAGTACTCCCACTGACCTTCTTGTACAGACAAGGTTCATTAGGATTTTGTGAGAAACTAAACTCTTTAATTGTCTCATCAAATCAAATGTTCCAACTCCTAGATGCTTGCTTCAATCCATAAGCTTGCATACCTTTTTGTCATCTTTAGATATAAAGCCCTTATGTTTTATCATATACACATCCTCAACTAGGTTTCCATTCAGAAAAGTCATCTTCACATCCATTTGTCATATATCATAATCATAATAAGCAGGAATGGCTAGGAGTATTCTAATAGATTTAGGCATGGCTACGGGGCTAAATGTCTCATAATAGTCAACTCCTTGTTTTTGACGATAACCTTTAGTGACTAGCCTCGCTTTATAGGTAATCACATTACCATCCATGTTGATTTTCTTCTTAAAAATCCATTTGCACCCTATGAGTTTTAGCCCTTCGGGTGGGTCAACCAAAGTCCATACTTGATTTTCAGAACGTTTTGTGTGATAGAAGGTTCAACTGTTATCTCATCTCCGTGAATAACAATCTCAGGTTCAGGCAATTGATTTCCGTCTATTTGAGCATCATGAACTTATCAAGTTCAACCTTGTTCCCACTGTCTTCTCTTAAAAGAAATTCTTTCTCTAAAAAGACAATATGCTTTGAGATAAACACCTTTTGCTCTAAAGCATTGTAGAACTGATATCCAATTGTTTTCTTAGGATATCCTACAAATAGACATTTATTAGATTTTGCTTAAAGCTTGTGTAATTGAATCCGCTTTACATAAGTTTGACAACCCCAAACTTTCATATGAGAAAATTAAGGTTTTTTGTTAGTCCATATCTCATATGGAGTAACATCAACTGCTTTTGAAGAGACTCTGTTTATCATATAAATAGTAGTCTCAAGTGCACGACCCCAAAAGGATTTTGGTAGATCTGTTAAGCTCATCATTGACCTTACCATGTCCAACAAGGTTCGGTTTCTCCTTTCACTCACACCATTATGTTGCGGTGTGTAAGGTGGAGTTCACAGGGATACAATCTCGTTATCCCTAAGATAAGTTAGAAACTCATCGTTCAAGTATTCACCACCTCGATCTGATCGAAGTGTCTTGACACTTTTACTGAGATGTTCTCTACGTCATTTCTAAATTGTTTGTACGTCTCAAATGCTTCAGACTTGTATCTCATTATATACACATACCCATATCATGAATAATCATCGATAAAGGTAATGAAGTACATAAAACCACCTCTGGCATGAACGAATATTGGACCATATACATCAGAATGTATTAGGTCTAATAACCCATTCGCTCGTTCACCCTTTCCTTTAAAAGGTAATTTAGTCATCTTGCCTAAGAAGCAAGATTTACACATGTCATATGTTTCATAATCAAATGACCATAAGCTACCACTCCTGTGCAGCTTAGCCATGCGTCTCTCACTTATATGGCCAAGTTGACAATGCTATAAGTAAGATGATTTTAAGTTATCCCGTTTTTGTCTTTTATTATCATTGATATTTAAAATTGGATTGCACATATTTAATATGTAAATACCATTGCACAATGTAGCAATACCATACAACATTTCATTCAACTTAATTAAACAACCATTGCTTGAAAAAGTTAAATGGAATCCTGTTTTATTAAGACATGAAACAGATACAATGTTCTTTGTCACAACGGGTACATAATAGTAATTATCCAAAATTAACTCCAGCCCACTAGGAAGATACAAAATATAGATTCCTATGGCTAATGCAGCAACTCTTGCTCCATTTCCCACTCTCCCTTCTTGAGCGATCTACTATCCCTGAGACCTTGCATATCAATACATATGTGTAAGCCACAACTGGTATCTAATACCCAAATATTATGATCAGAAGTAGTATTAACTTCAATGACAAATAACATACGTGAAGTAGACAGTGGAGCATCTAATGCCTTCTTCTGCTTCAGTGACTCTAGATAGGCTTTGCAGTTCCTCTTCTAATGTCCTTCCTTGTTGCAATGGAAGCATATCTCCTTTGATGTAGTCTCCTTTGCCTTCTTCTTGGCTATACCTCCCATTGGCTTCTTAGACTTCTTCTTCTTCTTTTGGTTCCTCTTGCGAGAACCAGAAGGAGAGTCCACTAACATCATAGCCTTATTGCCTTTCTTGACGATTTTCTCGACTGTTTTGAATAGATTAATCAACTCAAGTATTGAGTTGGATAATTGGTTTATCCGATAGTTAATCACTAACTATGAATAACTATCGGTCAAATCAGTCAGAATTAATTCTATACTTCATTCATGACCTATTATGAAACTCAAATTGGCTAACCTCTCGATGTATCCATTCATCTTCAGCTCATACTGCACTGGAGATGATCCCTCAGCCATCTTAGAGAGGTCTTGAACCTTTTAGACAGAGTTTGCTCATCGAACATTTCCCTTAGATGGTAGACAATGGTATGAGCATCTATAGCCTCATGTTGCTTTTGCAATTTCGGTGACATAGAGGCCAACATTATACATCTAGCCAGCTTACTATCATCCAGTAGCTTTTTGTAAGCTTTTTGATCCTTATCAGATGCATCGGTAGTAGGGGGATTAGGAAGTGTTTCATCTAAGACATATCCTAGTTTATCATATTTAAGAACAATTCTCAAATTTCGTAGCCAATCTAAGAAGTCAGGTCTTGTGAGTTTGTTGGAGTCTAATAGAGAGCTTAGGTTCACACTGGACGAAGACATTGTGGCAATTCAATAACTTAGAAGAACGAGAGAAAGTGTTAGAATATACACTAATGCATATCAATAAGGACTTTAATCACATGCATTATGGGTTCCACTATTTTGATCCAAATCTATAGCCCTCACTACGAATTCGAGAAAACTTATAGTTTTCCTAATGGGTCAATATATAACATTACTAAGAATGACCTTGGGTTTGCCCAACAAGCCACCTTAGGTCAATCGGTAGGTATCATTCATACAAATTGCATTCAGTTATGCAACTATCGACTTGTGCCATCAACTGTTGATTTAGCACATTCATTGGGTTATAAACTCTTGATTCATATACATCCCATGTATATAACCCAACTTCGCCTCTATCTACGTTGACCCTGGATTTGCCCAATAAATCAACGATTGCAGTTAGGACCAACTTATCAATCCAGAAATATAATTTCCATGGTTTGAACATATTCGTGTAGAGCGGGCTTGGGTTTACCCAACAATCCAGCTCTAAAAGAACTCTGGTTCTTGCCATATCAATGGAAGGCATAAGTCTTAAATTTCGGTTGAGGGAATTATTCTTAGGTCTCATCAATGCTTGGATGATATTATATATATATCGCATTTATATATTCAAATTATGGACAACTTAATTAAATTGAGCCTATGTCCATAACCATCCTTAAAATGCATCTAATGCATGTATCACACAAAGGAGGTTGAATTTAAGTTATGACTTGACTATGCATCAAAAGTTCGTGGTTTGATTCAACTCTTAAACCGAATTGAGTACTAGTGTTAGTCTCGGCTAATTTGAATTATGAATGTGATTCGATTAGGAACCCTAAAATTTCAATTATATTGATGTCCAAAATAAACACTTTAATTATAGTACATATGTCTTTTTCTAGTCACACTAGAAATGCAATGCTCTACTTGGATTAATTCTAAATTAATCCTTAGTGTTTGCAAAATTCTCGAACTTTAACTAGTCATCTCAAACATCCCTAGGTCATCTCAAATTTATTAAGACAATTTCGACACAAGCACTAAGTTTCATTTGGAAAGAATCTTACAGTACAACCGCTAAGTTTCATTTAGAAAGACTAAGAGCTTTACATGCTCAAATTATTAAAGTCAATTTATGGTCTATCATAGTCTTAAAATAAGTGGTATATTACATATGTACTATAATCATGTCTTCTAATTTTAATGTGATTGAAAAAGAACACTTAGTCCGTGTTAAAAGATATATTGATAAATGTATAATTTTATCATTCCATGTAGATGATATGCTTTAGTAGCTAGTGATAATAAGTACTTTGTCAAGCAAATAAACAAATTGGCTATTAAGAATGATCAAAATGAAGAATATGGCTAATGTTGCATACACCTTTGGGGTTAAGAAGCTAAGTATCGTTCAAGTAGAGATTCTTATTGTTATAAGCTAATGTATTTTGTGATGCCAATTACTAAAGGTGGGCATTTGAGCAATATGTAGTATTCATATATGCCACAAAAGGAATAAGTGAAAAAGATGTTTCCTTATTTCAAAACAATTAGTAGTCTCCTGCACACTATGTTGTGCATAAACAAGTACATTGAAAGATAGTACTAGAGAGCTCAAATATCAATATTGAATCAAACACATAGATATTAAGTAACTATGTCAAGGAGATAGTGGCATAAAGAGAAATTAATATATCTTGTGACTATTCATAATACTTGTTATCAATGATGATAGTTTGTTCGTTATCAAATATTTGATGCAATATATACGTAATTAAAAATTAAACAATATTTTCTAAAATGAAATTTAAATTAAAATTCAGTTCTAAAAATATGAGAATGCTTGCTTTTTAATTAACTTTTTGTTCTATAATGAATTTTTGAATGAGTATTGAACATCTAGTTATAGATATAAGAAGTATGTCAGACAGATATAAAATATCTTTTCACAAATCCGCTCCATTATTTTGTAAGAATGAAGATGATACAAGTTTTTAAAATTTTGTCCAGGTAAATGAGAGGTCAAGGCTTAAAACATTAATGTTGATGATGTGAAGAATGTTAAAGTATGTAAAAGGTTATTGGTAGTGACATAACCTAAAGAAATGAAATGTTCACCAATGTCTTAGTATGCTAGATATGAGTCCTGAAAGGTGGATTAAATAAATAAACAAGTGAATTCAAGTTAGGTATTAGCCACGCCTGAACTATCATTTGTACAATATTTGAGGAAAGACATACACTATAATAAAAGATAGTCAATACTATAACACATAAATCATATCTTGTGTGCATTTTCAACCAATAAAGACGTAAGTCAGATGCTCAACTTATATTGTGTGGGGATCCTTGGAAACTAAGTGAACCTCAAATTAAAATCCATTCTTACTCATTTTCTAATTTCAAATAATTGAATTAATGTTTGTTATCTTAGAACATTACTAGAAAATCATGAATGATTCGATATAATAAGACATTAAAGGATAGCGAGTTAATTTAGAATGTTACTAGAAAATCATGAATGATTCGATGTAATAGGACATTTTAGAATAGCAAGTTTGATTTAAATGATTGAAAACTGAGAAAAATCAATTTACTTCTAAGTTTGTATTCAGAAAGTTCCACCTTTTATTTATAAGGCAGTATGAATACAAAATATTTATATAATAAGAATGAGATAATGATTAATGTAATAAATGTTCTAAGGTATAGCATACTAAATCTACATAAAGATCAATTAATTAATCAAGATTTCATATATTCCTAAGAGATGTATGACAATATATGCTCATTGTATGCTAGTCGCATAGGTTATTGGACAATTATGAGAATATATAGAAATCTTACTAACTAAACTTATCAAGTGTGAGGGGGAGATGATAATAAAAGGACACACCTAATGAGTTTAAAACTTGTGACCTTTCAAATGATAATTGTTAAAGAATAGTTAATGACATTATTATCTTATCAATGAAAGAATTATTGATAATCTTTTAAAACACGCGAATACAACATAGATAATTTCTTATCAATAGTTGCCTTGGAGTAATTGGTACTTTGTGACCATAAGGTCACAAGTTCAAGTCACGAAAATAGCCTCTTTGTAAAAATACAAAGGGCAGGTTGCGTACATCAATAACCCTCCCTAGACCCCACAAAGCGAAGAGCTTTGTGCACTGAGTATGATGCAATTTGCAATCGCAATAGTCATTTAATAGATGAAATAATAATCAAATCTAAGTAAGTGATTTAATTAATTAATGATGCATATGCATTTAAGTGTGTGTGTGTGTTAGATATTTTCATTAGGGTTGGCAATTTCGGCCCGGTCCGGCCGATTTTTGGCCGGAGTTTGGCGAGCCATGGCCTACACGGGCCGACCATGGTCGACCTGTGGCCAGCAGACAAAACGGCGTTGTTTTGTCCAAAACGACGCCGTTTTGTAGTTTTATATTAAAAAATATGGACGAGCCCGGCCCGACCTATTGACATCCTTAATTTTCCTTCGTGAGACTTATTCAATGTCTAATTTCATATGTAGAAGTAGTAGCATATCGAGACAAAACTCATGCCTTAAGGCTAAACTTGGATCAAATACTGGGTCACCTGAGAATTTATGTTCTTCAAGTGTTTAGGATGTTCTTCATGAAAAGTTTAGTGTTTTAGAGATTTTGTAACTTATAATTTAAAATTTTATTTTATACATGACATTATAATACAAGTGTCACTTATGTGACAAAAAAATTAATTGATGTGACTAACTACGTCAGCACAATTAATAGGGATCTAATGATTAATTATTTAGTAAAAATTGAAAGTTTGAATATTTTATCGCTATGTTTTAAAGTTTGTGTTAGTATTATAAAATTGAGTATTGTTAAATTTTTTTATAAGTAACTATTTTTTTTAGTTTAGTTCAAACTTTGACCAAAGTATTCAGCTTGATTTCAAATTTGATCAAGTTTTGGTATGGCCAAAGTTCGATTAGACAAAGCCAAATCTGAAAAATTCAATCAACTCACACTCATGATCTTAGTCACTTCTACCTTACAATATATTATACATCACTATTGTATTGTTTGAATTTATTTCTTATGCATAGCTAACCTTGTTCATCTCTCTTCCTTTCTCTGTAAAGCAAATTGTAGCCAACTTTATCTCTACATTAATTATGGATGTCAATGGGCCGGGTCGGGCTGGGCCTGGACCGGCGATGGCTCGGCACGGCCCGTCGAAAAATTACGTCAGGCCATTTTGGCCCACGGCCCACGGGGAGAGGCCCATGGCCCGACCCGCCTAGCCCGCCCAGGTCACGGGTTGCCCGCAGGCCGTTTTTGGCCCAGATTTTTAATAAATTTTTAAAAATAAATTTAAAAAATTGTTGTTTTATTTTTTAAAATTAATATATTATAAAATTTTTATTTTATTTTTCATATTTACAACATATGTATATTATGCATATATGTATTTATGCTTTTTAAAACTTTTTATT
>JAOTAY010000003.1:28272046-28302408 GCA_025629805.1 Erythroxylum baracoense | reverse complement strand
TATGTGACAACTTTAAATTATAACAACATATAATGAATTAATTATGATATAATAAAGTTATTGAGATGTATGTAATGATGATTGAGTAGGATATTTAATTCAATTAATTAGAAATTTATATGAAAAGTTAATAAGTTAACAAGTTAAAAGTTATTATTAAAATTACGAACTACATTAATTATAAATTTTTAACTTGCTTAAATTATTTATTAATTATTTTAATAAATAATTAAAAAAATTTGTGGTGGGCGGGCCACTTGCCACGAGCTATGGGCCGAGCCGGTCGGACCGGCCTGTGGTTCGATTCGTCCACTATTTCACAGGCCACGGGCCGGGCCGCTGGCCATACATACTTGGCCTATGATCCGACCCATGGGCCGGTCAAACCGGGCCAAAAACTGTTAATCGGCTCATAGGCCGGGCCCAATTTGACAACTCTAACATTTATGCTCGTGTTGTGTAGCTCATTATATTCATTCCATCAAAATTCGATACTTCTTTTGTTACACCTATCATAATTGTTGCTTTCTAAGCTCTTGCTATACTTTTGTTGGTCACGACTGGTCGACGCACTCCGAGTTAAAGTTTAAACAATCTCAAAAAGTACAAGCACACAATAATCAAACATCCCCATTACTCCAAAAACAACATTTTGAGTAAATGGTAATAAAGAATGCCTTGCTAAATACTAAAATTATGAAAAACCAAGTTAAGGAGACTCACTTATTCACTAGAAGAGTGAATAATAACTCTTAATTTCCTTACATTACATTTTCTAATCCTTGCAATTATAGTGTTGACCCTAATAGAGATTTGATTGTGATAGGCTTGTAATTGTATTTATATTAGAACGTAATAACTCGTAAAATAAATAACAGCAAGTCCTAAATTATTTTACGCCAAATCTTGTGTATATCTTAAAAGAAAAAAACCATACTTCTCTTTCAATAAAATTAGTATTCATAAAAGCTGGCTTCTACTCTTCTAGGATGTGTCAATCACAAAAGCCGAACTAAGGAGAGACGGTTGGTTTACGGTTGCGAGTCCCCGAACCTGAACTCTGATAACATCAACTTGGGGCCTCAGCTTCACAGTCTACGGACTTGATTAATCAACACAGGCCTGTCTAAAAATAGCTGTACACTCCCATACTTGGCCCATCCTTCCTTCCCCCGAAGACCACCCGCACTTGGGCTTGACTCACTCTTCTGCTCCACTCCGCTGCTGTGACTGAGACCTCCATGGATGGAGGCCTCTGGCTGGGGGCAGGGGCAGTTCACTAATGCCTTATTTAACAGTGCTTGTTGATCAGTTCTTTTCGGATATTTGTTGAGACAATGGTTGTGGGTATTTGTTTTCTTTGTGGAGGCATATGTTGACTTGACGGGGTGTTTAGTGAAATTGATGTTAAGGGCATGAAGCTGAACTAGAGCCAAGTTGATATGGTATGATTAGCAACTTTTTTTTAGAGATTAACAAGTTAGGAGTGTTTTTACTGGAGATAATGTTGGGAAATTATCTATACTGACTCCATTAACATATTACATGGTATATAAATATGATATACACTTGATTCGAATTCAACCACCCAAAACAAAACAATGCACGAGAAGAATCCAACTAAGAAAGGACAACCCCTCCATCTTATCTTTATAGATAAAAAAGAGAGATACTAATCAACAAACTGCAGGCAGCATTGAAGCATTTATTGTAGAGACGTGAAGTTAGATGGAGCGTACAAACTATCTGTTGCCTGCAATTGCAAGGCTAGTAAGGCTCAAATCAAGAGCTCGGATTTGCTTCCAACGTAGAACCATCAGATGGGATCAACTCCTTTGGTGAAACTGATGGAGGTGCAGTTGAGATGAAAATGGTGGACTTGAAGATCTCACTAAGTTCCACATGGAAGGAGTAGCAATACCTAAAAGAAGGGTTGTTCTTTGAAAGTGGAGTTGAAATCTGAAGGGGGTTTTAAGTTCATGGTCTCCTCTTGCCATTGTAGCAGAAAACAACTACCATGAACAAGAGAAGGAGAAACCACCGGTAATTGGTAAAGTTTATGAATGTGAAATCGAAGCCGTTGACATATAAAATATGGCAGTTCCTAAGATCTTGGGAAGTGGATAAACCACGTTCCCACGTTGTGGAAAAGGTGACGGCTCCTGGCAGCTTGCTGTTTCATAACAACTTAACGGTATTAGTAACCCACATAACGATATATGCTGCCGTAAATTTTGGCTTCAGCTTATCCATATACTACTAACGACCCTTCTATGACCTTCCATTAGACTGAATTTATTGCGTCGGGTGAGACATTTACGTGGAAAACAGCATTTTTATTGTGTAAGGATAAGAATGCGAATTATTAGACCTACTCTTATAAAATGTTGTTCTTGCTGGTGAGAAGTTTTTCACTTTTTTATGAAGTTGGTCTTTATTTTTGTTTTTAGAATTAAAATAGTATCTAAAATAAACTTGAAATAAAACAAGAAAAACTGAGTATCTTCCACTCCTCGTTTCAAGTTAGTACAATGTGTGAATATTTCATGTAAGAACAACTTCCCTCAGTAAATATAGATATATACATATACTTATTCATCTCTTTGGTAGAGAAAAAAACTTGGAAGAAATTCTTATAATCATTAGTTTTCCACAATTAGCTCAATCGTTTCATTGCTTTATATTTGATTTAGTTAGATAATACATTATCATGTAAGCCTTCTAATTTTCATCCTGCTTTTCAAAACATAAAATTAAAAAGAAAGTAATTGCGTTGACATCTTGACAATAAGAAATTTGTTAATATTGAAAGAATAAAGTCAGAAGCTATAGCTAATTCTGCTGCCTCCATCACTGGATAACGATTAGCACCTAATTTCCAGTAATTAGCAGGAAAAAATAATGAAAAAAAGCAAGTACTGGAAACCTACTTAGACAATAAGCAAATGACAGAGAAGAAAATGGAAGATGCGGCTTCTTCAGCTGAAGTCACTAGTGGTCTCTAGCAACTGATCAATCTCCTCTTTTACTGAAGGATTTGACTGGATCTCATGAACAGTCGCTAGTGTTTGAACAAATTCCTTGGGAACCAAGCATTTCTCTGTTGAATACAACTTTTCTTGGATTGTTGGAGATGAAAGTAGCACCTGATGGACTTCGTTTGTAGGGACTCTTAATTCCTTCTTTTCCTGCATTTGACCCAACACGTTAGATACGAGTAACCTACGTGAATCGAATGAGCTTAAGAAAAGTGAAAGCTAATAATATTAATCACCTGAAATGAACCCATGAGCTCTAGAATGCTGACTTGAGCCTGCAAGAACTTAACGTACTTGAAAGCAGCCTGGAACATTTCAGCAGTATTCATCTTATTTCCTCCTGGAATCAGCTTCCCGAGCTCTTGTGTCTTCTCAGTTATCTTCCTTCTTCTCTCTCTAGCAGCAATGCTCTGTGCAGACAAGCTCACCCCACTCGGTTTCTTCCCACTAGTCTGATCAGTCCTTCCAATACTAAAAGCCTCTGAAACCTCCAACTTTGGCTCTGAACTAGCTGAAATATCTGGCAAGAATTCTGGAATGGAATTGAAGTTCAAAATGTTCACGTCAAACATATCAGGAGCTGTGAAATTTGAGTATAAGTTATCAATGTGGCTCTTCTGACGTTTTGGGCACTGGTAGGACTCAAATTCTTGATCTTGAGGGAAGATTTCAGGTGTTAAGGACATCATGTTATCTTTAGTAGAATAGAAGTAAGGAGAAGGGAAAAACGGAAGGAGATTTCCGCAATTATCCCAGTAAAAGAGCTCGTCGGATTCATATATGGGGTTTATGAAAGTGTCGGGAGCTACAAAGTTGTCGTAGCAATCATAGAGCTCGGGAGCCATTTCCGTGTCGGTCTGGGGAAAGCTAGCTACTTCTGCTTGATTAAGTTGCTGAAACGAGCCCAAATTCGGAAAAAAGCTCAAAGCCATGGAAGCGGGAAAGAATCTGCAGCAAAAAAACGAAAGGGAACTTCAGAAGTTGGAAAACACAAGACCTTTAACTTCCTACGAGCAATATCATATTCATCATGGAAATAAACGATAATAAGCAGCTAACTTCAAGTGAGATTAACAGAGATCAAGTAAATTTGCATGTGGGTATGAAGCTAAATAGACGAACGTAGAAGTAAGTTGGCGTGAGAAAAAACAAATAATGAGCAAAGACGAAATAGACAGAGGAAGAAATGGTAGAATAAGACAGGTAATATGAAAATAGAAAAGTATAGAGACACCTGAGAAGATTCTGTACTAGGTTGTAGATACGGTGCTCTGTTGCTGTTGGTTTGAATAGAAGTAGACCTGTCTAGTTAAGTAAACATTAACAGTAACGAAAGCCTTATCAAACTACCCAAAAACTAAATACATGCACGAGAGAGAGAAAAGAGTGGAGGAAGTTACAAGCAGTTGGAGATATTTGAGAGAAGTGGGGAAGAAGTTAGGTAGTTATTTAAATTATGAGAGATAATTCAGAGAAGTTGAGAGGAAGTTTGGTAATTATTTTAATTATTAGCATTCTCTTTTATTTACAAATGCAAATAAATAAAAGATAATTAACTTGAAAACAATATTACTTTTTCTTTTAAAAAATACATGTACAAATTGCATAATTTATCTATTAGAATTGCAATTTATTTTTTATTAAAATAAATATAATTTTGAGGAACATAAATGAGAAGAACCAACCAAAACAGGAGGAATCTTGTATAAAAAAATCTAACCCAAACAGGAACAGGATAGATGACAACGCTGGTTGGAGATAAATAAAGAACAGAAACAGAGAATAACAAAAGCCATCAACAATGGCTCTTAGGAACTATTCCTATATCAATCCTTTCAGGCAATTCTTGACTAGCAAAACACCCTCTTCTAAAGCAACAAAAAGCCCTGTCCGCTTCTCTGCTCCGACTCACCGTTCCGCCATAACCTGCAAGCTCCATATGGTGCAAGCAGCTAGTACAATTGACGTCAATCATAAGGTGATGATGCTTAAAAGGAAAATGGAACTTCTTGGTATCAATTGCGACGATCCCACCTGCATTCCTGGACTCTATAGCCACCAACTCTGTCCCAAGGCAAGTAACAAGTTAAAAATCTTTTCCTTGTAAAGGAAAGGATTGAGCTTTATATGATTATATTACTTTTGTCGATATTGTATGGTTTGATGATGACAGTGCCAAGGTGGACAGTCTCTGGAGAAAAGTTTATCTGTACATATCATCCAGGAAGCGTAAGCTGTTTCTTTTTCGCTTGTTTCTATGTATTGGGTAAAATCTGTAGATACAGAAATTAAAGTGGTATTTAAAGAAAAATATCTTCTTGGGAGAAAAATACCCATGTTGAAGTTTGTTATTGGGTGGTGCTATGCAGGGATTTTGCGATGTGGAGATGTTTCAGGACTAGTTGCGGATGGGCAGGGCAGGTAGTGATGCAAATTATTTGTCTTATTCTGTTTCATTTATGGATTTTGGAGAAGGAAATATACCAGCTAATTTGGTTTGGCGTAGGCCTTTGCTGATAGCAGGTTGACAATTGAGGGATTTAATAAAATCTTCAAAGTCAAGAGCTCGAAACAAGTGACTCCGGAGGGTTTTGTGTTAGAGCCACTGGGTGAAAAGGTGCTGCCCTTGTGTTTGATGTAACCTTCCCTTCCTTAAAACAAGTTTCTGAAAGAGGTCTTGCTTTGTAGTTATGCAAAATGATGAAGTAAAATGTCCAAAGATTACTTGTTATTGTTGTTAACACTTAGCGGTGCCAATAATGACACATACAGAGTCTTCCGCTCACACTCTCTTTCTCTCTCACACACACACTTGGACATACATTGGTACCAAGACCTTAAATTGTGAGTTGTAGGCTACGGTGCTTGTGTTGATATCAACATTGTTTGATGGGGTTCCATTTACATGTGTCGTGGCCACAAATGATCAATGTTGTTCTACAAATATGCTTACGATCATATTGCGATTTGAAACACTTATTGGTGCCAGTTCATTTTTACTTGTCAGTTGATTGCGTACTTTGGCGAGCGGATGATTACAGAGGAAACTTTGCGGAGAAATGTTGTTATGCAGATGTCAAGTGAACAGGTGATTTAGTTGTTTTGTTTAGTTGTTTTACTACTTGCAAATTTCTTTGTTGTTGGTTGAGCTGTGGTTGAACTTTTATGAGATGCTGTGCGTTACGTGCTATGACATGCTTGTGCAATTTCTCGAGCTTGGGTTGCTGAAGCAGTAAATCAAGTTGCTTGTTCTGATTGAGATCTTCTTCAACTCAATAATGTCAACTGCTTTGGTACTAGAATCATGTTATTACAACATCTATTGGCTACAGGCTATTGTGGCTTTCACTTACCGACGAAATGGAGTGTTAGTTGGCTGCAAATATCGGACCATTGGAAAAAAATTCTGGCAGGTGTGATGCTACTTCTTGCATAATTGTTTAATATTTGAGCAAGTGGTATTTGAGTACTGGTGGGTTCTTTGCCCTCAGGCTTCATTTAGCTGTTTGCCATTATTCTACTAGGTGATTCATTCTGACTTGGAGTATCTGCAACTTTTTTCTTCTTGAGAAAAAAACATAATTCACTCATCAAAGTAAATATTAGTGTTTTGTTTTATCTAGCATTGTGATGCAAAAATGTGATAAACCATGTATCCATTATAACTGATATTTCTTCTATTTCTTTTCAGGAGAAGGGCACTGAAAAGTGGCTATATGGAGTTGATGACATCATTAAAGCTAATGAAATAATTATAGTAAACTCCTATTACCTGTGTGTGTGTGTGCGTGTCCGTGTGTGTTATTCTAATGTCAACACTTTGATGCTTCCAAAGGTTGAGGGGGAAATGGATAAGCTTTCGGTGGAAGAAGCTGGTTTTCATCATTGTGTAAGTGTTCCTGGTGGTGCACCAAAAAGCATTTCAGTTAAAGATTTACCATTGCTAGAAAAGGTTTGTACTAAGATCAGAAAGCTTATATCAATTTTTTTGTTGTGAACATCTTTGGGCAATTCATGTTGTGAATTGTCTGATCATTTTTCTATTAGGTTTCCTTTTTGCTTTTAGTATAAGATGCTGAAGAAGTTTTTTAGCCACTATTGTCCATAAATGGGTAATGCGATTTTTGCTAGTAAACATGCAGATAAGATTTAGAAGTGCAATTTTACCCAAATTGGAGTTGTTCTATGATTAATTTGTTTGTTAACCTCATAAGCCAAATATAATTCGGAATGAAAGGGTTCGCTTTGACCGTTGCAGAATTGAGCTCACTTAATTGTTGCTATCATTGTCCTTTTAACACCAGTCTCCCCGTGAAGAATGGGCTTCACCCGTAGTGTTAAAGATGGATAACGGCTCTGTTTCTTCTTTTAAAATTTCTTATCCTGGTTACAAATTGTCTGTTCCCTCGACCCAAAAGAGTCTTTTACGTTGATGCGCCGCTATGTTTACAAAATACTTTGTCCCTTCTTTCCTTCGTCTCCGCTCTACTTTGCAGTTTCAGAAAGGGTATTTGTGGAGCAGTGCTTGTTGTATTCCTTCGTTGGTCACTTGGATCTTCTTGATATCTATTTCCATGATGTTCATACAACTTTATGTAACTCAGCACTGGTCAAATCTCTAGGATTTTGAAACTTAAACTCTACTGCTATTGCCTTTTTCAACCCTAATGAAAAATTCAACTTCTTGTTCTTGGGTAAGATTACTGACACATGCTGCGAGTTGTGCTGCAAGTTGTTGAATATTGAGTTGAGCTCACTTAGTTGTTGATCTTGTCATTGCCCCTTAACGTATCTCTTTTTGGCTTTACTTGTAAGGCATTCAACTTTTCTATCTTTTTATCGGCACTTATCATCAATTTGTTGTCTGCATTGCATCACATATTCTAATATACAAGTGAAATTTGTACTGTTTTTTACTTCTTTTTTTTCTCTGTTTATTCTTGTGTTTGTTGCATGTATGTGTTTAAAGCCAGGACAAAGCATATCAGTATCTGTGGAACTGCAAAGAGTATTTGGATAAGGTGCGGACACTTGTAAGAAACTTCAGTTGGCATAATAACCCGATCCTTCTTTTTTGGATTCACATATCTTATTTCTACCTTTTGTTTTATCCTCTTTACAAATCAACATAGGTATCTCGCATTGTCCTAGCTACAGATGCTGACACATATGGGAAAGCTCTGGCTGAAGAGCTAGCTCGTCGGCTGGGAAAGGAAAGGTGACTTTTATGGTTTATAAGTTTTCTTTTCTCTGCTTGGAATGATATTCTCTTCTATTTAGAAATAAAAACTGAAGGCCTTGATGGTAAATTTCTGTAATACAAGGCAACAAGGAATTATTAGGCATCTAGTAGTTTAGCACTATGAAGAATGCACAAGAGTGCTTAGATAGTGTACCAATTTGCTTATTAACAAACAAAGACAGCCATGTTCGCTTATCCCTTTTCCTATCAATGATAGTCAAGGTACACCATTATTTGGATATGAAAAAGTTTGTAACTGCTCGCCTGAACATATACACACAGATATGGTCTTGTAGGTTTATTTGTGGCTTTTCTTCATTTCCCTTTACCTGATTATTAGCCTCCATTTCCATATTATGCATACCAGATATCTTTATGATGTGAAATGGCAAATCACGATTAGGGCCTATTTTTAATGATCACCTTCCTAAATACGTTATTTGATCATTTGATTTTTGCTCTGCCAGCTGAAAATAATAAACAATTGGGTTTGTGGCATGGTTAAAAGTCTAAAACTATTATCCCATGCTTAAGAATTTATTTACTATTTTCGTTACTCATTTTTCCTTTTCTTTCTTTCCGGGCTGTACCAGATGTTGGCTGGTATGTTGGCCGAGGAAAGATGATTCTCATCCGTTCAAAGATGCCAATGAGGTCTGTTTCTATTTCAGTTTTCTTCCTTGGCAAGTTCTTATTGGTGATATTTTGCTTGCATAAAGTGAATAAATAGATAATATTTCTAAGTACAATGATTCCTTGTACCTTTTGTGGACTAGGTTCTCAAGTTTCTTGGACCTGCTTCTCTAAGGGAAGTGATAAAAAGTGCCAAGCCATATCTGGTATGTTGTTTTAAGTAGCTCGCTTCCTTGGGTAAAGGAAAAAGATTCCTCTTTTTCCTTAGTGTTTAGTATTTCATATGAATTAAGGATGTAGTAATATTAAAAATTAGAGTGGATCAAGTACTCTTTCAAAAGGCTGAATCGGGGAATTTATTCTTTTCAAATTTTATCAGCACGTGTAGGCTTTTGGTTTTACACATTTAGTTCGTACAAATTAACAATAAGGGGAATTGTAGTTTGTTATCACATCATTCATACAAAAATGTAGTAATACTCTTGGTTGATAGAAAATTCTCAAAGAATTACCAAATTCATGCAAGTCTGATTCAATGTGCTTCTACTTTGTTCTTGTGAGGGTCAGATGAGTTGAACTCTGCTTAGACAAGCTGGTGAAAAGTGAAAGGGGTAATTATTGACTTAATGACCGCCACCATTTCAAGGAAGAAGCAAATTCAGTTTCAGGCTCTTGTAGCTGTCAGTCAGCTTAACAGAAATCTCGAGGCATTGTTACCTTCTCTGGATTGACACAAGAAGCTGAGAAGCTTCAACAGTTAAGAGGACAATTCTCTGTTATTACGATGTCATAGGCCAGGCAAGGCACAACGCAAACACATATTGCTGTGCATGTCCATTTACCAAAGAGCAGCAACTAAACAAGCAAGCTGCAGTAGGCTAACTTTGATATTATACTGCAACACACACCAACTTTTTTTAAAAATTTATTACAAATGAATTTTGAAAGAATGAGAATAATTGAAGCAATTCATTGTCTTAAATTAGTTACCAATTTACTTGAAAGAATGCCAAATGAATTATTACCAATTTACTTGAAAAAATGCCAAATGAATTATCACATGCCCATTGGAATATGATGAAAACATAAACATATTCATCTTTATTTCTTTAATAAACGTGGTTGGTTTCAAAATATATTTTAGGTAACATGAGGTGCACTCTAAGCATCTAACGAAATAGCACAAAAGAACTTTTAGCTTTATTATGAACTCTACATGGAAAAATAACACTGATATTTTCTAAGTTTATAAGACACAATTTAGATGAAGATTTGAATTCAAATTAAGAATTAGTATTCTTAATGTTTAGATGGACGGTTGGATGAAGAAGGAAGGAGATTATAGATTTAAAGAGGTGAAGTATCAGCTGAGGAGATAGTTGAACTATTGTCAAAATAATGGAGACATCATATTCACATCTCTAATTTATCTTCAAATCTTGAATAACAATTGAACGAGGAAAAAAGAGAGAAAACAATTCAATGATTATTAGTTTATTAACAACATTAAGTTGAACGAAAATTTTAAAATATATATTGTTACTAGTAAAGTCACTAAAGAACATATTTATTAGTTTTTATTTTAGTATTATTATGATCTTTTATTTTATTTTTATTTTTATTTAGTATTATTATATTATTTTATATGTACATGTGGGTCTATCGAAAATAAAGATGGTAAGGGGTCAGGTTGAGCCTGGGCGAGTATGACCAGGCAGCTTCTATTGGGTCCCAAGTTTGAGCGTGACTGGCTCGAGGCTGTGAGTTTGAACCCAAGTTCGATCAATGTTAGGTAATTCAACCAGAGTTTAAGCTCGACTTGGCCCGGCCCGAGCTTTTACTAAATTAAAAATGTAAAGATAAATCCCTAGATCGGGCCAAGCTTAAGTTGAGGCTCAATTTAAAAAAAAAATATTAGGCACGAGGCTGGACTTGGCCCTAGTCAATCTGAGCCTGATTTGTTAACCTCAAGCTAAACCAGGCTTAGGCTAAGATGTCATCTGTAATCAAAAACAAACTTTCCATCACTTAGGAGTAAGACTACATACTACTAAATTTCTTTAGACTTCGCATATTAGTGAAATTTTTAATGAATTATTATTATTGTTAATAATTTCAAAAGATGACCTCTGGTTCTGACGAACGAATAATCATTGAGTCTCTTTTTTAGACAATACATACAGACTCATCAATAGTCATTTTGAATCAATTCATATTGATTGATTACCTCCGTCATGTTGTTAATAACAAATAACAAACTTTTTTGTTTTATCTTTCAAATCATTCTCGTAAGAGATTCGGACCCATTCTTTTATGATCATTCTATAAAAAAATTCATTCTCTTAATAAAAAAATAGGAGGTGGAATTAATAAAGATTTCTTTTTAGATTCATCCTTAGAATTGAATACCCCATCCAACAATTATTTTTTATCCAATCTAATGTGACATCAAAATTAGTAGAGTTCTTTGCCAGTGGTGCTGCTGCATTAAGGTGAAAATTTTATTGATAAGACCATTTCAATTCTAGCTCATATCTTATAATAAAATTTATATATTTCAGACGAGAAATTCTTTTGGTTTACTTACCTCAATAAAATTTATGATCAATTTAAAAAATGTTTCAAGACTTAGACAATTGCAGATGATATAACTTATTTATTATTTAGAAGGAATTATGTTTACTCATTTTTTTAGTGCAAGTAGCTACAAAAATTGTTATGACTTTTTACTATCATTCGACTGTTACTAATACTTTAGATTATGTTTAATACGTAATAATTGAGATTATTTTTGGTTAATTTGATAGGTCGACAATTATGATGGTGCTAGTGTTTTGGGTTATTTTGGTGGTCTCTAATTTCATAAAAACTTTTTAAGAATTACTAAATATAAGGACATAGGGTGAGTATATTTGATAGTCACAAAAAAAGAATTTGATTGAGTATTAAAGAGTTAAAGAATTTATCAAAATGTAATTAGAATAATTGTCGAACTTGGTATTATGATCTAAGAAGATATTTGGATTAATTAAAAACAATTATTTATTAATTTATGGAAATTAATCAAAGTAAATTACTTTGCATTACGGAAAATATATTTTGTGTCAACTTTAGTTCTTCAAGCCAAAAGAAAGCGCTGAGTTATGCATTGTTTCGTTTTATTTCTAATTAGAATTTTGGAAGAGGCTAAAAGACAAATGGAAAGCCTCAGAGTCCCACCCTTAAACCCTCTGGCTCAGAGGTAGTAGCTAAGCCTAAGCCTAAGCCTCTCTCGTCCTTCGTCTTCTTCTTTCAGACCTCAGCCATGAAACCCTTTTGAGAAGCTGAAACACTAATAAGATGCTCCGCTTTGCTTGCTACAATCCACACGGCCATCTTCGAAAGTTCGTGTCTTTGCCCTCTTCAAACACTGTTTATCCCATGAGCTCCAAATTCTTGCTCAAACCCTTCTTTTTTCCCCCCCTTTTACCTTCCACTTCTTCTTCTTCAAGTAGGCACCTTTATCACTACTGTACATGCCTCTTACCAGTGTTCTGTTCCAAACCTTTCTCTAGAATCCAGCCTTCTTTCCTTAAAACTAATGGCTTGTCATTTACACCTGTTCCATCACCTGGTACTTACTCCAGGAGAATCATTTGTCTAGTGCTTGTGTGGGATTTTGCCTTCTTTTTGGTTTTATTCTATTTGTTTACTTTAGTCTTGTTTGGATTTGGTTTGATAGGAACAAATGCAGAAGGTATGTGTTAAGACCGTAATATTACTTTTGAGGCTCAACTTCTTTGATTTATTTTCAGCGCCCCAAGAACACCCAGAAATGAAAGAAATAAAGTTGGAGATTTTGAAGCGAAAATTAGAAGAAATGCATGTTTATTTGGACCCTTTTGAGCCTGGACAGTACAATAACTTAATTTGTCCAATGGTAAGCTTTTCTTGGATAACGTATGTTGCGATGTCAACATAATCTTTATCTTCTGGGAATAAAATTGTTTTGAAGTGTTGATTTTGTTGTCGTATTTAGGATTTAGTATTTACATATTTCATCCAAGCCTAGGAATTTAAAAGTGAGATTAGATATTTACGGCATTGGGGAAGTCTGTGATTACATTCTCAGCTTTGTAAAATACCTGGAAGACCTGTAACAAAGAATTCTCATACTCCCCATCCAAGCTGCGATTGAAAGTTGAAACTGATTATAGCTTGGGTACTTTAAACCTTGACTGTCATTTGGAAAAGATTGATAATATTTCAACTTGGATATGGTGCTTGAACCCTTCCTCAATTTTCTATATCCAATTAAAAGTTTTTTTTTTGGTTATATTTCTGCTAGTGTAAAGGTGGTGACTCAGGGGAGAAGTCCTTTTCTCTTTTCATCAGTGGAGATGGGTAAGCTGTTGTTCTTTTCATTCCATACTTTATTTGTCGCTTTAGTTTACCAAATTGAGTACTCTTTCAATGTCAGGAATAATGCATCATGGATTTGTTTCCGAGCAAAATGTGGGTGGAGTGGAGGAATGAAGGTGAGATGGTTAATCATCTAAATTAGAAATGAAATTGCTTGTTCGTCATACATTTTGTAGGAACTCTTGTTGAGAAATACTCTTTTTTATTGCAGGCATTTGCAGATAAAAAGTTGACTAATAGCACGACGAAACTTACTAAAGTTAAGCAGACAAGAGATTTCACAGAGAAAAGTCTGGAACTGGAACCCCTATGTGACGAGGTTGCTAATTTCCAATTGTCTATCCTACATTTGTAATTGATATATACATATTATTACTTGAGATGTGGGGTCCTTATTTCTTTATATGCAGTAGAATCTGCTTGTTGCTGTGGTTTTTCTTTTCAATTATTTTTTTGGTGTTTGTTAACTCTTTTGTTGTGTCCACAATGGTCGGACAGGATGCTTCTTGAGGCTCCTTTCATTGATTTTGTGGACTGCCTTTTATGCTCTAATCAGTCCCATTATTTGAGGTTATCATTGGCATGAATGTGAACTAGGTTAGGATATCGCGCTCACCACTTTCTTTGTTTTCTTTCTCTCTTTCTCTCACTCTCTGTCATTTCCCTTTTCTCAAGTTCAACGTATCCTTATATAGATTTTCTTATAGTTCAGTTTCTTTATATACATTGTCATCATTCCTTACACAGGTTGTCTGAGTGCATTTGGATACTCTTATAGTTGTTTAAAATCCCTTGCTAGAATCAATACATATTCGTGCTCTTGGATGTGATCATTAATTCCAGAGTAATTCCATGCATGTGCTATAAAATTGTGCCCAGCACGTGCGAGAGGTTGAGAATTTTGCCGTTCCACTTATCCTTAGCTTTTAATGGTGCATCTTTTTTGCTGTTGCCGAATGTGTTATAACTATTATACTTCTGATTCTGGAATTTTTAAGCTTCTTGGCTACTGTAAAGAGAGGCTAATATCAGCAGAGACGTTGAGTAGAAACGGAGTTATGCAGAAAAGGGATGGTGATCAGGTAAGCTACTGAACCAATAAAGGTATTTAGATTTTGTCAATGGCATGTCCTGCAGAGATTTTAGGCAATCTGAATTTTGAATAACGTTGGGCTGACTTGATTGTGGTTTGGCAATAAAGTATCCGACAGAAGATTATTAGTTCTAATCTTGCCTTTGTAACTGAAAACATTGAAAGGTTTGGCCACACTGTTGAATCAATTCTGCATATGATGCATTTTTACTGAAAAAATTGATCCCGGGGTTAATATATTTAACCACGGGATTAATAACTCTGTATCAATGGGAATGGTTCAGAAGAGAAAAACAAAGCATCTCCTTTACACATTGATCTGTATATTAAGCATACAAGACTGGTTATCCCTGCTGCATTGACTTGGAATTTTAGTATATGGAACTTAACAAAAGGTGAAAAATCTCCTGCTTATTTTTTGTTCCCTGAAGACTTGATATTTTCTTTCCACCATACAACTGTTAACAGTTCATATGCAGATTGTTATTGCATTTCCTTATAGACGGAATGGAGTGATTGTAAACTGCAAGTATCGGGACATTCAAAAGAGATTTTGGCAGGTTATTCTATGGGTGTTACTTTTGCATCTTGCTTTACCTTAACATTTGGTATTACATTGTGTATCTTGACATATGTTCAACCTCGAATTACTAATTCCTTTTACATGTATGTTTTTATACTGGTAATTCCTTTTACATGTATGTTTTTATACGGAGTACTTGTTTTGAACATTTTAAGCTTCTCCAATTGGTGCCATATATCTAAGCAAAAATTTATTGCTATAGAGGAGGAGGTTCACTTGGAGATGAGGACTCCTTGAGGATTCTTGTCCTCCCTAGTTGTTGTTCTTTATGTCTGCTCCTAGTTGGACTTTTATGTATCTTAACTGGGAGCTAAGATTGCCCCGATTTTTACACATTGTTCTATTCAACAAACACATATCACAGCATATACATAACTTCTCTTTTTTAAAATTGTCTGAAGAATGATCCTGTAGTTCTGCTTTTTAATCCTTTAGTTATTGTGCATTTGTTTCAGGAAAAGGATGCTGAAAAAGTTTTTTATGGGCTTGATGACATAAAGGGAGCTGAGGATATAATAATAGTACGCCTGAGTATCTGTCTATGAGAAAATGCTTATTCATGAGTATAAAGTTATGCTAATTTTTATGTTTGTCTGCATAGGTTGAAGGTGAATTTGATAAACTTGCAATGGAAGAGGCTGGGTTTCATAATTGTGTGAGTGTCCCTGATGGTGCACCTCCATCAGTTTCTTCAAAGGAATTGCCACCTGTGGATCAGGTCTGTGTTAATTTTCAAGTTCTGGATTTGTTCAGTGTTATACAGTAATCGATGCAGACTGCAGTTATAAAAAAAACTGTTTTCTTTTATTGGATAAGAAGTTGTAAATTGTCGTGTAAAGACGAATTGTATTTGCTCACGCTTATACATGCATGCCAACAGCATTGTGTATGTAGGCCACCTACCTAAATCAAGTAAATATTTCTTTTGTAATGTGAATAAATACCAACGAATTAGTGCTAGACCTTTTAAATTTTTTTTGAGATGTTACTCTTCGGAGATTTTTGATGTCTCATCTTGTAGTTTCTCTTTGCTTTCATGTAGACAAACACACTCATAAATCACCTTTATTCATCAAGAATATTTTTCATTTTTTGTTTGTATTGGGAGTACCTATTAAAATGCTCTTCACATGGTGTTCAATGATGCCAGTCAGGAGTCTTTTAAATTCTTTAAGCAGGGCAGGATTGTTATGACTTCTCTAGTTGCATGCACAGTCTTACGTAGGTCAGGATTTTGTGACATGGTTTTTATTGAAACTAAAAACATCAAATATTTTTGTGCTTCAACAATACGAACTATAAAAAGTTCTGGGCTATCAATGACTAAAATTTGTTATTGTTAATGAAGTCCCACGGCATCGCATATTCTAGTTCAGTTTTTGTAAATTAATCTCAAGCATAATTTCCTCACGCTATTCATTATAGTAGTCTATGGCTTGTTTACACTGTTATTGTGGACTTGATTTTTTTTTTCTTTCATCCATGTTCATTGTTAAGCCAGGACCCCAAGTATCAGTATCTTTGGAACTGCAAAGAGTACTTGAACAAGGTTAGTAGATGTAGAACGAGCCGTTTAACATCTATTCTAGCCGTTTAACTCATTACCTTGTACAATTGTCTTTGATCTTTAAACATCTATGCTGTAGGCATCTCGAATAATACTTGCTACTGATGGAGACCCGCCTGGTGAAGCATTATCCGAAGAACTTGCACGTCGAATTGGAAAAGAAAGGTCTGCAATTCTGCCTGAAAATCATCCTTTTTCATGATAGAAAATTATTTATAAATTTCTTGATGTAAATTCTCTGTTTCACTTTGGGATGCAGATGCTGGCGAGTTAAATGGCCAAAAAAGAATGAACATTCACATTTTAAGGATGCAAATGAGGTTAGACATGATTAGTTGACATATCTGTGCACTTATTAAGTTAACAATGATTGAAATCCCTAGACATTTGGATTCCGTGATGGCCAGTGATAATCTGACAAATCAAGAATGATGTCTAAATAGAATTTGCTGTAACATCATCAGGTTTTGATGTATATGGGCCCTGATGCACTCAAGGAAGTGATCGAAAATGCTGAGTTATTTCCAATACGTGGACTCTTCAACTTTAGAGATTACTTTGACGAAATTGATGCGCTTTACAATCAGTCCCTTGGATATGGATCTGGTGTATCAACAGGATGGAGGGCGCTAAATGAGTTATACAATGTAAGCTTTATTTGCTTCTTCTTTATGAACCTTTTCTCTGTTCCTCTCTAATAGGTAAGAAACCCATTATTGGTACCGTCTATGAATTTGCAGTACCTTACATGAGATCTTGCTCAGCAAAACTGGATGTATTAAACAAATTTTTTTTGCTGGAGTGGCAGTTCTAATCTAAATGAATCTGGCGATATATTGATCTTATGATTGAGTTTGTATGTTTGGAGAAGGCCTTATGCATATATATTGTGTTTATCTTGTGATTGTAATAAATTTTTTTGAGTGAAGGCAGTGATCTTAATTCTGTGGTTCAAGATTTTTGACAAGTGATAGGCGCTTTCCCTATTTTCTTACTTCATTAATAGCTATACTTGAGGATGTGTGTTTTCTGAAACAACTGTTAGGGGGATATGAGCCAGCTATAAGAGACGATAGTTTTTATAATGGGGAAGAAAGGAAGATTTCCATTAAAGGTGGCTTTTCTAGATGAATTCTTGTCTTCAGAATTGTCCGTAGACCTAATTACTCATCATGTTCTATAATCTTTTAGCTTGGCAACCACCTTGGTATACCATGGCCTGTTGGCTTTAGCTTCTGTTTCTGTGTGATCTTTATGTTGTTTAGTATCTTTTGGTTGACTCATGTCTTTTTATTTGTCTTCATGAATGAAGTTACCTAATCCTACTTTTCAAAATGTCTCTTGCTTCCTTCTTTCTATCAAATTCTCAGGAGAGAATGCAGTAATCTTTGACCAGTATTTTCTTATGGGAAGCTGAACTATAAACCAATGGATAAGAATGAACCCTGCAATTGTTCCGAAACATAATCTTCAACCATCTTGTATATCAGAGTTCGTTTCTAATTGAAAAACTCAGTTATGCCTGATGGCATTCCATTATCAAATGTTCTATTCTTCTATATTTGTTATCCCCCTCTCCCTGTGCATGTGGCCTGGTTTTAAAGGGTATTCATAGTTCTTGGATTTATGTTCTGTTGATCAGGTTGTACCAGGAGAGTTAACTATAGTAACTGGTGTTCCAAATTCAGGCAAAAGTGAATGGATTGATGCTCTCTTAGTTAATCTGAACAGAACTGTTGGTTGGAAGTTTGCACTTTGCTCTATGGAGAATAAGGTCGGCCTTTAAACCTGCTTTTCCTTTTGGAGAATAAGGTCTTGTGGATGCAAATATTATTCAACAGTTGTAAAACCTCTACAACCTTGATATTTCTAATTTGACCAATATTTTTGTCTATTCTACATCATGTGCCTACATTATAGGTTCGAGATCATGCACGGAAACTTTTGGAGAAACACATTAAGAAGCCATTCTTTGATGCAGGGTGGGTTCAGAGTTATTTTCTCTTCTTGATCCTTTGGATTGTCATTTTTTCTAATTCTTATGTGATTCTTTTCCCAAATTGTACCACTATTATTAATTTTGTTGTTACACCCCTTGCCATTCATAGCTATGGAGGATCAATTGAACGAATGAAGACTGAGGAGTTAGAACAGGGGAAACAGTGGTTGAACAAGACATTTTATCTCATAAGGTGAGCTGTACTCTAGAATTTCCCTGATACACTTCAGCTAGCTCTTATGGTTTAAGGTAAAGTGGAAATGATATAAAGTAGCCCTTACACTGTATTTGAATAAAAATCTTACACGAAATTATTCAAATTTAACAACTTCCATTAATGGTTCGCCTAAATAAGGTTATCGTTCCAATTTATAAGATTATGGGTGTTAAGTGTTAACTGAACACTTTAGAATGCAAGGGGCTATGCTCTATTTCCGAGTAAAAGTTGGATGGTTATTTGACCTTTCTCCCAATGATTTGATTTTTAGTTGTAGTATTTCTTGTAAGGGGCATTTGATATTGTAGCATCTTTGATTTTAATCCACGTGGTCCATCTTTTACTCGTAAACCGTACCCATAAGAGTAAAAATAGGGTAAATTGTATAAAAAAACAGGCATTTTGTTAAAATTGTATTAAAAATGTTTCATATTCCAAATTCTGGATGCCACTCGCAATCTTTCTGTTATTCTAATTTTTTCGTTTCCTCAAAAATGCAAGACTCAGTTGAATGGGTCAACTCTAATTAGGAGTCAGCTTGTCTTTTAAAATATCAGGGTAACAAAAATATTGGTACTATTCTGATGTAGGATAAATGGTAGGTCTGTATAGACATATAACATAGGGATATTCCTTAAGTTTTGAGCATTAATATCCTAATTGTTCAACTTGTTACCAATAATTTTTATCTTAGGCTCGTTTGTAGACTTTTTGAACAGATCTAAAAGCTTCCCTTCAAATATATTATCTTCATCAAACTGATGACATCCCACCCATTCAGTAGCAGTAAGAAACCTGAAAGAGAAAACTGAAATCCCTCCAACAAACCAAGGACATTTCAACTTGTTTAGTGTTAAAAAAAAACTGTAAAAGAAGAAACTATAATTTCTTCAACATACTAGTGACAATTATTTTAAATCAGCACAATGAACCTGAAGAAAAAGTTGTAGTCCAACAAATTAATTGAAGCCCTGCCGGATGAGCATCAAAGTTTTCCATTTTGGTTATTTAGGGAACTAGAAATGATTTTGTTCAATTCAAGTCTTAAAATGTCAGTCTGATCGATGACGTGTCTCTGATCTTCTGTGAGTGCATTGATGTATTTTTTTTTTGTTCCTTTACGTGTGTAGGTGTGAAGATGATCAACTTCCAAGTGTAAAATGGGTCCTTAATCTTGCAAGAGTAGCAGTTTTAAGGTATGGGGTGCGGGGACTTGTGATTGACCCTTACAATGAGCTTGATCATCAACGTCATCATCACATGTAAGGTTTTGACTTTTGATGTTATGTTTTGATATACTCCTATATAAATATATATATATATATAGTATGTCATATAAATATAAGCTGCGCCGGTAAGTTCTAACATCTGTTTGCTGTTAGGTATTGCTTGCTTAGTCATCCTGATTCTTTCTATTGTCATGGGTGCTATCGCTCATTATGAACTCTTGGTCATTGAATGTTCTGTTGGTTCCTCTGTTGTTGGTGAGGGATAATCTTCCTCATTAACTTTGAGGTTTAAAACCATTCTTGTCCTTGATAGAACTGAGTTTTTGGATGAAATTCTTCCAATTTTCTGAAGGCATTTAAAATTAAATGATTTGTATTCATTTTAAGTATTTGAGGTCTGCGGGTGTGTTTACGTTAAGATAATTACTTTTGAAATATAGCGAAGATTGCATTTGTGACCTGAATACTTACTTCGCTTCCAGTTTTATTGCTTGATGTTTTGCAGTTTTTCTAATATTCTCCAATTAACTTCTTTTTATGTATGTCATTTCCTTGTTTTTCCCTGATTAATGAATTTCAGTTGGTTTTATCTCAGCATTTAACAAATGCTTTCTTCCTGTCATTCTTACCACCTGTTTATTGAAAACTTGAATTTAATGTTATCAATTGGATACAGAATTCAGCAGAATGCAGGAAAATGCTGAAAATAAATTATTCTTTTTACATGTTTCTCAATTTTGTTTACTTTATTGGAAATGAATCTATGCCAACAATTTAATTGTTGGAATGAGTTCCTTCTAAACATCAAAAAGAAACTATAGTAATTGGTGCTGGAAATTTTTTTTCACCTGCATTCTTTGGGTTGGAAATTGAATATCTGCATACCTTCTTGACATGACATTTTGTTTTAAGACAGGACTGAAACAGAGTATGTAAGTCAGATGCTTACACTAATCAAACGATTTGCTCAGCATCATTCTTGTCATGTTTGGTTTGTAGCTCATCCAAGACAGGTTGGCCGAACTCGAAGTTTCTTGATTTTGTTTCTCCTCCGGTGACCAGCATTTGCCTTAACTGACCTGCAATTTCTATTTGTTGGTCTGCAGTTGCATAATTGGGTTGGGGCTCCTCCTAATTTGTATGACATAAGCGGTAGTGCACATTTCATCAACAAGTGTGACAATGGTATTGTTATTCATCGAAATAGAGATCCTGATGCTGGGCCTATCGATCGTGTACAGGTGGGTTACAAAGACTTTTGGGCATGTTCTTGTTCATGTGTATAACTCAATATATATGTGTAGCTTGTTCCTCAGCAGATTTTAGAAATCAAATCCTTTCTAAGGAAACTGGCTTGAAAGCTTTTGCGCATGGGCAAAGATGGGCACCGTCCTCTTATGCCCCCTTCAAGCTCTTTCTGCATGCTACATGTCAAGAAAATGTTAAAAAGAAAAGGAAAATGAGAGGAAAATAAGTGCTCATGATACAAATCTTAATTCAACCTTTTGTTTTAACAGGTTGGCGTACGGAAGGTACGAAACAAGATAGCTGGAAATGTAGGTGATGCATTCTTGTCATACAATAGGTATGCACTGTTCTGGTGGTTCTAACAGAAGTGAGAATGATGTTTTGTGATTGCATGTTCTATATTTTTTGGTGTTGAGATCTTATTTCTGACTTGCCAAATTGATTGTAGGTGTGACTGTGTTTTATTCTTTTGGTATTTTACATTGCAAGAACAAAAGCTAATGAGCTGTTGCATTATGTTCTGGCAGGGCAACTGGCGAATTTATGGATATTGATGAACAAGTTAGCAGATGAATGATGTGAAGTCATGTGAATTTCCAATTTTTGTAAATCTATTCTTATATGCATTAAATTGATGGATGAAGTATCATTTTCTAGTTTTAAATCTCCACTAGTGTCTTAATGTCTCAACATGCCAGCATCATACAAGTACTACCTATTTTGGACTGACTCATGTTTTGAAGTTTCAATCATAAATGACGAGGAAACACAGAATCATAGGAGAGTCTCTACTGTTAAATATAGGGAGAAAATGTGAAGAAAGCTTGGAACATATAAATTAGAACCTATATATATCCGGTTTCTTCAAGAAATGGATAATCAGTATAGCCTACAACAGGATCAGGAATGCAAAATGTATCTCTGTTGTATTTGTTCAAAGGAGCATCAAGCTGAAATCTCCTAGGCAGCCAAGAACAAACGACCGAAAGCTATAAGATCAGCTCGATTTTCTGTAACAGCTTGGTTGCCATCTTCCCTGTCATAGCCTCCAGCAATTATAAATGTGCCTCTGAATGCCTTTCTCATAGGTAGAAGACTATGAAGACTTTCTTTTCTGTCACTTTGACCATTCTTGGTTCAACCATGTGGCAGTAGGCAATATCATACTGATTCAGGGCTTCAGCCATGTGAAGGCCTAGAGCTTCAGGATTGGAGTCGCCTGATTGATTGTAATTGGCAAAGTGAGATAGTCTTATGCCAATCCAGTTAGGTCCAATCTCATCAGCCACACCTTCAACTAGTTCCAAGGCGAACCGGATTCTCTAGAGATCCACCGTATTTGTCTTCTTGGTCATTTACCTGATCTTTTAAAAACTGATCAATTAGGAAGCCATGAGCACCAAGAATTTCCACTCCGTTGAAACCTATGACCATAAAACCGAAATTAGGACAGGAGGGTATGAAAAGTTCACTTTGAATTATATCTAAAAGAATACTACCAGCCTCCATAGCATGCCTTGCAGCAGTTCTATAATCGTTGATTACCAGAGGAATTTCGTCTGTTCTGACTTCCGAGAGGGCTTGGAGGTGAGAAGTTGGCAACATCAGTGCCATTTGATCGAATTTGAGTGGGCAGTGTCTTGTGTGTACTAGAGATCGGAGGTTGTCCTTTTGGCTGGAAACCTGTAAATACCCGATATGGAGCAAGTCATTCTCATCACTCTCAGAAGAACGACAGTTGTATTATCTGGAGAATTAATCAAGGAAAATGCAGGTGACCTTCATTTGAAACTCTTCCAACATGCCAAATTTGGCAAAAGAAGATACCTTTGGCATGAACAGCATCTACAATAGGTTTCCAGGCCTCAATTTGCACTTTGGTCCAAATTACCGGGCGTTTCTGGATACCTTTAATGTTGTTGCAGAAGGAACGGAATCCAAAACATTCAGGGTATATTCAAACGTAAGATCATTTGGTCTGGATAACTGGAGAATGAAAATTACTCCCGAGAAGTGTCAGAAATGTTGGTTGCTTCAGATATGAGGAAGCCACCTTCAGTGGTTCTCTGAGAATAATACAAGGCGGCATGTGAAGGCTGAGGAACGTTGTTGTAAGATCTCTGTCTGGTCAATGGTGCTAGCACAATTCTGAAAATAACAACACACTAAAATTCAATGTACAACCTCACACATCCTAGTGGTTAGCGTTCAGAACAGAAGACACGAAGAAACTTTTCTTGCTGGCAAGTTCAGTCTCAGTGGGTTATACCTGTGAGAAAGATGGGAACTTTCGCATCTTGTAAGGTGTAAGCAGAGGGACAGTGGGAGACTGAGCAGACATTAGCTCGTTGTTGTTGGAATCCTCTTGCTTGCTTCGGTTGTGTGATCTTGCTTCCAAAATAATATCGTCAAGTGATTGAGGGAGAAGTGCAGTGCTTTTGTTTGTGTATGTGTTGCTTAAGAAGACTGTTCCTTCTTGTTGGTTGGTCATTTTGGATTGAAAGTACAGCACAACCAGGGAGAATAAAACCGGTATCTGTTGCAGGGACATCTTTCTTTGTCTTATAACATGTTTTCTTTACTGCATATAATAGACTAAAAATGTAGTTGGCACTTGTATTTTTTGGAGTATCTTGTAAGGTTACTCCTTTGTGATCAAAAGATTACAAGTTTGTGTCACGGAAACATCCTCTTTATAAAAATGCAAAAGGAAGACTACATATAATTGATGTCCCTCTCCCAGCCCTTGCAAAGAGGGGAGCTTGGGTTTATTGTTTTTGTTGTTCACTAAAAAAATATAGTTGGTATTCCTTGTATTTTTCCCAAATCATGTGTTAATTGCAATCATTAATGACATTTTTCATAATTATATCTTAAATAAATTAACAATTGCAAGTGGTAGAAATATTTTATTTTGTATTTTGTAACATCTCTTGGTGCATGTGCTTGACTTTTACAATGCGAAAAAATCTACCAAATATATAATAATATAGAACTGAATAAGGTTCTTGTTAGAAACCTAATCAGTTTTTTCAAGAAATGGATAATCAGAATAACCTACAACAGGATCAGGAAGGTAGAATGTATCTCTATTGTATTTGTTCAAAGGAGCATTAAGCTCATATCTTCTTGGCAGATCAGGATTGGCCAAGAACCAACGACCGTAAGCTACGAGATCAGCTCGATTATCTGCAACAGCTTTGTTGCCATCTTCCTTGTCATAACCCCCTGCAACTATGAAGGTCCCATTGAAAGCGTTTCTCATGGGCAAAAGACTGTGAGGGCTTTCTTTCTTTTCCCCAACAGTTATCATTCTTGGCTCAACCATGTGGCAGTAGAGAATCCCATACTTGTTCAAAGCATTGGCCATATAAAGTCCTAGAGCTTCAGGATTTGAGTCCCCTGATTCCATGTAGTTGGCAAAGGGAGATAGCCTTATTCCAACTTTCTCTGCTCCTATCTCATCAACCACAGCTTCAACTACTTCCAAGGCAAACCTGCAACGGTTCTCTAGAGATCCACCGTATTGATCAGTTCGGTCATTGATTTGATCTTTCAAAAACTGGTCAATCAGATAGCCATGGGCACCATGAATCTCAACTCCATCAAAGCCTATAGCCAAATAACCAATGGTAAAACCTTTTAGGACTATGTTTAGGCTTTATTTATGTAACAACTCAAAAGGATAGTGCTTGAGTGTATTCCCCTGTTTTACTATGTAAGTCTTACCAGCCTCAATTGCATGCCTTGCAGCAGTTCTGAAGTCGTTGATTACTGAAGGGATTTCATCTGTTCTCAGTCGCCTTGGAGGTGTGAAGTCTGCAACCGCGACGCCACTTGCTCGAACTTGAGGGGCCAGTGGCTTGTCTGTACTAGAGATTGGAGCCTGCCCATTTGGTTGGAAACCTGCAAAAGTCCCTATTGAAGTCAAGTAACAAGACACATTGAAAGAGAAGCTTAAGAAGGAGTGAGTCAATGTCACTACTGAGTTTGCACGGGAACTAAGCCTTTTATGCTCAGTGCTTACTTTATATATGTATTACATCGGTAATATGATCATCCATGATCTTGAATATGCCTGTATTTTAGAACTCATAGAACATGCTTCCACTCACCGTTTTTTGATTCAAGCAATATAAACTTTAATTCACGTTTCGCTTTCCTTTTCGATTTCCCGGTGAATTATGTTAGTGAAAAATATCATGAAACATTTGCACCAGTGATCTGTTCATTGATGAGAAGCCACGATGGGACATAATCAAAAACTTACCTTCATTTGAAACCCTTCCAACATGCCAAATTTGACAAAAGAATATACCACCTTTGGCATGAACAGCATCTACAATAGGTTTCCATGCTTCAACTTGCGCTTTTGTCCATATACCGGGCGTGTCAGGATACCTTTGTGTTGCATAAGAAACAGAAGATATAATTATATACATGGTTTATTTGTAGAAACCAACGAACTCAAGTATAAAGGCCTATACCGGGTTATCAAGAATGTAAGATTAAGTAGCAGATTTGGTAATTGGATAATGAAAATTACCCTTGAGCAGTGTCAGAAACTCCTGTTGCTTCAGCTATGAGAAGGCCACCTTTAGTTGTTCTTTGGGAGTAATACAAGATGGCATGCGGCTGAGGAACATTTTTATAGGATCTTTGCCTTGTCAATGGTGCTAGAACAATTCTGCAAACACCATTATACTTGATTCAATATTTCAAACGTGCCCATATGGCATTCAGTAAACAAAAAAGAAACAAGTAGACGAATGGTTCAGCTAACATCCTCTGTTCTATTGTTACTCCAGTAAGCTTAAAGAACAATAAACGTATGCAATAGAAAGAACAGCATCCTCCCGTATCCTCTACTGGTTAGCAGACACCCAGAAGAGGAAGTATATACTTCTGCTACTAAGAGAATCATGGCTTATGGATTAACTGGCACATTGTAACAAGAACAGAGGGCAAAAAATAAACAAAGAAAGTGTTTAAACATCCTCTTCATGCTTCCACTAGAATCCCAAGAAATCAACCAAAAAGCAGTAAATCCCATGATTTTCTGTTATACTCCAAAGAGTAGACAGTTTGGGGGACTAACATCTTTAATAGACAAGGAACTCAAATTCACTGCAATGGGGCTACAAGGCTATACTCTTTTCAAGATAAAGATCTTCATACCAAAACCTTCCCAAGTTTTACAAATAACAAATGGATAGAAAATGAAAGTAGTTTACTTTGAACCGAAACAAATATCCAGATGATAACACTATCGCTAAAACAACACAAAGCTTTTCGAACAAACCATACAATATCATGATGACAGAAAATGACACGAAACTGAATTGTCACCTGTGAGAAAGATCGAACTTTCCCATTTTGTAAGGGGTAAGAAGAGGGATAATGGGTGATTGAGCAGACATGATCTGGCTGTCGTCGGAACTTGCTGTACTTTGGTTGCAATACACAAAACACAAAAACACGAAAAACCAAAGAAAACAACTCGCAAATAACCAAAATCCTTTCTTTCAATATGCAAAGATTACAGATGGTGGAATGAAACATTACCTACCCAAATGGGTATTTATAGAACCAGACAGAGAGAAAAGATTCAATTTTTGTTTTTGGTCTGACCCATTGAGAAAAGATTCAAATTTTCTTTTCTGGTTAATTAACAGGTACACATGGGGAACGAGGGTTGCTTTCATTCACCGCCGGAGTTGACCAGAGAGCCTTTTAGTTTTACACTCACGACGTAGTTTGGATGAAGTGTTGTGTTGGAGATCCCAAGTCTCGTTGCGATTATACCTATGCAAACTAATCCTGTGGGAAGTCTTATAGCTGGTCTCAAGTATTTTTTATTCTTCTAACTTTCTTTACCGGATCCGATTGCTATTAAAAGCAAAATGGAAGATAGCATCAGAGAAAAGCCGAAGCAAGAATAAAAAACGTAGGCATCTTTCATAGTGCTAACCGACGAATGGGAATTTTAAGCAAAGTCAACCACAAAAAACACCGACAAGTGGGAAATTTCTTTCATTCTCTTTAAAAATTACAGTGCTATGGTGTCATAATCTTCTCCCAATGATTGCAGAGAATCTTTGCATGCATGATCTTGTAAATAGAATATATTAGAAAAATATAACATACAGAAATTGACTAACTGATATAAAAATTACTTCTTTCATTCTTCTATTCCTCTTAGTAGTTTTCAGAGAAAACCAAGTCCACAACTTCAATAAAAATATAACATAAGCGCTTACGTTTGATTGTAAAAGGAATTGGACCACGTTGTAGCCGTCTTCTCCTCTCACCTATGTTACACGAATTCTCCCACCTTCATGGCTAAATTCAGATCCCATTGCTTTTTACATTATATTCTTGTAATCTTGTTTATGTACAATGTACTTTACTATATTTATCAACCAAGCTAAATTAAAAAATTCAATTAGTTTGCTCAATTTAGCCGTGAAAATTTTCAGTTCAATTTTCAATATTTTGATTCGATTTATTTTTATAACTCTTATCAATAAAAATTGAACAATTTATTAATTAATTGATCAACTTTTGTAAATTAATAAATTTTTATAAGAACTTTAAATCGTTCAAAATTTTCGGTCAGTTTTAAACTTTTTTGATTCGGTTTATTTTTATATCTTCTTGTTACTTATCAATTTATTAATTAATAGGTCAATTTTTATAAATTAATAAATTCTTATAAACCAAACCAAACCAATTAATTGTATTTAACAATATCTTTTTTAATTGAACTTGAAAATTTTCGATAAATAAAGACAATCTTATTTCAAATTCTTTAATTTTATTTAATCTTTAGTTAATTTTATGATGGTTTAATATTAATTAAACCTTAAATTTTTTCCCTCGTCAGTTTAATCTCCAATTTGATTTTTAAAATATTGATATCAACCAATCAAACTCTAGGTTGGCAACATGGTGAATTCTATCAAGTCAGGACATCCCGAAGGTTAATCAAACTTTGAGATAAAATAATATCTAATATCGTTTTAATAAGACTTTAAAAAAATAGCATTTTAACTAACTAATTCGGGTTAGCCTTTCTGAATTTAAACCTAACTTGAAACCCAATCAATTGAATCTTTTATCCATTAATTTGGGTAGAACTAGACTGAGCCCGAACTTATTGCCGTCTCAAAGAATATAGTTTTTTCTTACAAACTGTAAATTGAGATCACTAACATTTATTGATCTATGGCAAATATATTCTCCAAGTTCTAATTCCTCGGCTACACAATTTCTTCAAGAAATGGGTAGTCAGTATAGCCAGCAACAGGATCAGGTATGTAGAATGTGTCTCTGTTGTATTTGTTCAGACGAGCATTAAGCTCAAATCTCCTAGGCAAATCAGGATTGGCCAAGAACAATCGACCATAAGCTACAAGATCAGCTCGATTCTCTACAATAGCTCTGTTGCCATCTTCCCTGTCATAGCCTCCGGCAACTATGAATGTGCCTCTGAAAGATCTTCTCATGGGCACAAGGCTGCCAGGACGCTCTTTAATCTCGTCATCTGATACCCATCTTGGTTCAACCATATGACAGTAAACGATCCCAAACTTATTCAAGGCTTTGGCCATGTAAAGTCCTAGAGCTTCAGGATTTGAGTCCCCTGATTCCATGTAGTTGGCAAAAGGGGATAGTCTTATTCCAACTTTATCTGCTCCTATCTCATCAGCCACAGCTTCTACTATTTCTAAGGCGAACCGACAGCGATTCTCCAGCGATCCACCATATTGATCTGTTCGGTCATTCACTTGATCTTTCAAAAACTGGTCAATTAAGTAGCCATGAGCACCATGAATCTCAACTCCATCAAAGCCTATGGCCAAAAGAATGTTATTAGGACATCGAGCATTATGATATAATTGCATCCTAGCACTAAAACAGAGTTATTTTTGAGATTTTTCGTTTGTTAACTATGCTAGAGAGTCGTACCAGCCTCCATAGCATGCCTGGCGGCTGTTCTAAAATCGTTGACTATTAGTGGAATTTCATCTGTTCTGAGCCGCCTTGGAGGTGTGAACTCAACAACTTGGATTTCATTTTCTCCGATTTCTGGGCTCAGCGGCTTATCTGTACTGGAGATTGGAGCCTGTCCATTTGGCTGGAAACCTGTTAAAACACATTTGCAAGTTAGCTAGAACCCAGTACAACTGAAGCCTAAAAATGCAGCAAGTCAGTCAAATTACTCTCAAGAATAATTGACCACAAGTAGGAGTTCTTGAAAATGATACATGACAGCGTTTTGATTAAATGTTGTATGATAATATTCTTCCAAAAAGCTAAAAATGTTTTTGACAAAAAACAAAAGCTTTTCCAGCACACTAGAGTTTAAAGACATTTCTCTTCCACCATCAAATAGGTTATGGTTAATGCAACCTCAGCATCATAACTTAAGACCTGAAGAACTGTCCTGGCCAGGAATGCCAATACTTCAAAATCACAAGTAATTGAAGAAGTATGTAATATGCCGTAAAAGAGGGTTGGAAACTTCCAGGAGAATCATGCAACCTTTCTTCAGACTCATTATCAGTCCTACAGTGTGTTGTCGACACCAATAACTAAAAGCTATTTTAAACCTTCCCCAACCCCCACCTAGAGAAAAATTCAGCCAAGTTTTCATCAGGAATCCTGAAAAGATAATCACTTCGACTTGTTGAAGGCAACCAATTGCATATTGAACTGCAGTTGTAATATATTCACCCCCGATCTGAAACTGTACATCCTTTCGTTGTAGATCTTCAATGTTCTTGAAGTAAGGCATTATATATTAAAAATTAAAATTCAAGCAATTCTTAATAGGAATTATTTCTGTTTTCATGAATTTTCCAAGTAAATTAAATGGAACTACACTGTGAAAGATTGGCATTAGTTGTCAGCAAGAAGCAGCATGAGAAATGTGAAACAAAAACTCACATTGATTGGAAACTCTTCCAACATGCCAAATTTGGCAAAAGAAGAAACCACCTTTGGCATGAACAGCATCTACAATAGGCTTCCAGGCCTCAACTTGCTCCTGGGTCCAAATACCAGGCGTGTCTGCATATCTATTATATGTAGAAGTAACAGAGGATAT
>JAOTAY010000003.1:28259389-28271946 GCA_025629805.1 Erythroxylum baracoense | reverse complement strand
AACTCAAAGATTAGGGTATCAAGGCTTATACCAATATCAGGATAAAAATTTATTTTCAAAAGCGAGACATCGAAGTTGATCAGATAATTGGGTAGTGAAAGTTACCCTTGAGCAGTGTCAGAAACTCCTGTTGCTTCAGCTATGAGAAGGCCACCTTTAGTGGTTCTTTGAGAGTAATACAAGATAGCGTGTGGCTGAGGAACATTGTTGTAAGATCTCTGTCTGGTCAAAGCTGGTAAAACAATTCTGAAAACAATCATTTATATAGTTAAACTAAATGCATTAGATCTAAAATTCTAGCATTATGGAGTCTACTAAATAAAAATATAAAAGGATAGATTGGTTGCCTTCTGATGAATCTGTTAAGCAAGTACATCTCAAATAACAAGGAACTCAGTAACAGGTTAACCTGTGTATAATTCTTAAAAACTGTTGAAAGGTACTTATAATAACCAAGAAAAGGCTGAAATTGAGATAAAATAACACAATCTCAGCCATCTTCTTAAGCTTTTAATTGCCTGACGCTGACATATTCGCTTGTTCCCAGTCTGGACTATCTCAGAATTTCCCACTGATGGATTCTACTGCTGTTAATTGTATCAGATTGGGTTCGTAACAAATCCACAAACAAAAATAAATTGAAAAGAAAGATGAACAACACCAGACCTCTCAAATTAACTACACAATAAAAATGGTTAAGAGAAAAAGTAACAGGTCAAGTGGGTCATCACCTGTGAGATAGATGGAATTTTCCCATCTGGTAAGGAGTAAGAAGAGGAATAGTAGGAGATCGGGCTGAAATAGTCTCACTATTCTTGCTGCTGCTGCTGGAATTCTGCTGTACTTGAGTTTCCATGCCTTCGAATACAAAAAATAAAAAAAAAACAAAACACCAAAACCCAAAGACACAAGCTTGAAAACGAATCAAATAACTATTCCTGGTATAGTTAAATACCAAGTGCATCCAAGCGTGTATTCAAGAATGGTCCAGAAAATTTTTTCTTTTTGCTTTGTGAAGCATGGTCCTACAGTTCCTACCACTAACCAACTGTTGTTGACGTTGTTGTCAGAACGTTAAGATGGGAAATGGGCGAAAACTTTTATCTGTCGTTGTGGACCAGAGACACTTCCACGTTTCCACGTACTGGGGGCGAAAAGGAAAGAGGCAAACTGTACATGTCTTAGTAATAAACTGGACTAACGGCAAATCAGATTTTTTGGTAATTGAGATATGAACTCTCAAATTCTACAATTTTTTTCTTTAATTCTTGTTAACATAACACAAAAACCTGCTCATTTTGCTAAACAAAAGCTTTAAATTTTTAAATTTTTACACTAAAGTTGATATAGTGAGAAGATATCTATGAGAATATTAAAACTCATGTTATTCATATCCATCATGATTTTGTTTTCTAACAAAAGATTAACTCAGTCCATTAAATAACTTCGTCTCTGTATATTAATTGGGACTATGCCGTTGCTCTTTTAACATTTATATGGAGAAAATACATTGTTTGCTGGTTTGACATGATTTTTTGTTAAAGAACTTATAACGTGAAATGATATTTAAGAAAATGATATCATATATCGTTTATTATTTTGATGAAAGATTGAGAAAAGAGAGATTTGGTTCTAAAATTGGTAACATGAGATTCTTGTATATCAAATTGGAATTATACAACTTGCATCGTTATTGCTCAAACTATGACATCTTAGAATTATATTTTAATGACTAAAAATTCCAATCGGCTTAGCTGGTTTAATTATAAATTTTTTGAATTATTTAATTTTTCTGTTTAGTTTTTAACTTTTTAATTTGATATATTTTAATATTTTTTGTTATTAAAAATCGATTAATTTGTTTATTAAGCAATCAAAATTTATTAATTAATAAATTTTTACAAACTACAATAAATCAATTAATTTTTATTTAATAATATCTTTTTTAATTAAACTTTAAATTCTTTGATAGGTAAAGACAATATTTTTCAATTATATCTCAAAAATTTTAATTTTATTCAATCTTTAGTTAGTTTTATAACGATTTAATATTGGTAAACTTTTTAAATCTTAAACTTCTTATCTTATCTATTTAACTTCTGATCTAATTTTAAAACAACCATCTACTCGTACTCACTCCTGTGAGAGTATCTCACACCCGATAGCATGACCAAATCATACTAACCCTAACAGAGGATTTTAAAATAAAGAATGAAACAATTAGAAGAATATCTCAAGTGATTAAATCAAGAATAAAAGAAATAAAAAACAATTGAGTCAATGAACACTCTCTTATGTGTGTAGCAACATTAAAACATAATCAGGGAGGGTCTTTAAACACAAATTTGCTGTAGAACTCTATAATTGATCTTTAAAAAGCACCTAAAACATAGTAGCCAAGATCGATATGATCTATATCACAACATAGATTGCTTATTAATATACTAGAAGCCTTCCTCCTTTAGGATTTCTTTTTTTTTTGTATATGATTCCTTCCTTCCATAAATATCTTAACTTCTAGAATTCTACTCATTCTAAGATAGTCTAAATCTTATACTAAATCAACTTCTTTATTACAAAAAAACTCAAATAAATAAAATACAAATAATGCCAAAAATAGAATATTGTAACAATATCTCCACTTTTGACATTATTTGTCACATCAAAATCTCCCTTTGAACAATAGAAATGAAACGATCATGATAATAGATATCCAAAAAGAAAATCAAAGTCAAAGTTAAGGACAAGTCAACAGTTAACTATCAACTGAAAAAAAAAAAAGCTATCAAGCCAACAAGTTCTGATCTCCCCCTTAGGACAAATCAATGCCAAAAGAAGCTAAGAATCCAGGGACGAAGCAGAACGAAGAACTTGTTGTTTAAGCTATTGAACAATAATCATTGCGATCAATCTCAGCCAATAAGGAGGCATAAGTATCAACAGTATGTGCAGTAGGCTGTGTGGAGGAATCAAATGAGGAGTATGGCAGATTAACTACCTAAGCTTTCTCGTAGACATTAAGAATCCGAGAAGAGAGATGCAGGGTACACATAGGTTTAAAGACCTCAGAATTAACACGAGATACACCTTGAGCATGCAAAAACTGAGTAATTAAACATGGAAAACCCAATAATGTTTGCTGTTTACCAACACCCACAATCATAGCCTTAATAGTCAATTTATATTATTTTAACCACGGTGCCTATCGTATACACAATCTTAGCTTGAGCAGGATAAACTATCACACTATGTATGTTGGGCATCCAATTAGCTAGCAAAAGCTTATGAAGAACAAAATATTTTTGTCTAAGATCAGAAGCATGAAATGTAGTAGCAAAAGGCCAAAAAGGCAATTTACCACCAGCCAATACACTTCCTAGCATATCATTACTCACTTTGAATCTATCCTCATAAGACGGATCCCAAATAAATTCACAAACCTAAAAAATGCATTCAGTGAATTAGGATCAAACTAAATCAATCTCCCCCTCACATAAACTATATGAAAGCATAAAGGATTATCATTCAACACTCCTTTATCCAAATTACCATAAAATTCTTGCACCAACTTAGCATCAAAGTGATGTGGCAATAAAGCAGCATGTAACAACTACTTATGAAAGAAATAGTTGATTTCATAGGCTAAAGTATGGAGATATTTAAACAAACATGTGGGTGCTTGTTAGAGAACAAGTTCAATGAACTAACCCGATATGAGAAATATATTTGAAACATTACTTATAAGTCTACAGAAATTTTCATTATGATTATTGTATAAGTGATCATTTGACTTGATGAGGTATCTGAAGTTATCTTATATAGGGAATGCTATGTTTTGATATTACTTATGACCCATTGTAATCATAGATAGCTCATTCTGTAGTCATTAGATGTGGCATGAACTATATGGAAGTAGTTGAGTGATTAAGATAAGATTCATGACCCTAAAGTAATTAGTAAGAATGTTCTATTGTTCTCGATTAGTATTGATTAGAGAAATCCATGACCAAGGTAGAATGAAATTTGTAAATAGTTTACAAATGTTATTAATTGAATCAATAGTTAATGACAGAGCACTAATATGATTGGACTCAAAATAGAGTTAAAATTAATTTCATGTTATATGTCTTATTGAAACATCGTATGTTGAAAGGATTGAATTATACGAAAAAATCATCCATAGAAAGGTTAGACAAAACTACTTTGACATTCCTAAGCATTTGGGTAATCATAATATATTACTAAATGTCAATCTTGATGTATGATTATAAATTGTTTAATTGGAGAATTAAAGATAAATTAAGGAGTTTTAATTTATTTAATTCCAATTATGGATTGAAATTATATTTAATAATCATTGTCAACATATTTGAGAACCTAATGGGTCTTATATTAATAAAGAGTTAAAGAGGGCAAAGATATTTCAATCAAGTTAAACTTGATTGTAGAGTTTGAGAAATTTTGTGATTAAATATGAAATATTTAATACATAAGGATCAATATAAGATATTAGATATTATTTGAGCATAATTGGATGTTTAATTAAAATTATAGGCTTAAGCTCTAATGGAGCTAGCGTTTCTTGTTTAACCCTCTCTGTAAAAGTTACAGAGTTCTCTCAATCTGTTACGTGGATATTGTTAGAGGCTAGTCATTTGTGCAGCTACAGTGGTTGAGATGAATCAGTTTCAAAAATGATATGATAAGAAAATGATCAGGCTTCATAATAAGGTACAGATTAAGATTCATGTTTTATTATGAATTTAATTGTTAATTATTTTTTAGAATTAAAGTGATCTTGGTTTTTGAGAAATTAAAAAATAAAAAGTTTCATAATTATTCTACTACAGTTGAGATAGGATCTTGTCCCGATTTTCCAAAACAACCTAACACTACCTTTCTTTCTCAATTTTCAATTAGCGAATGTTTATTGTACTATGCATAAGCTTTAAGCACAATTAGTGATTGTTAGATATATGGTATATATCTTCTTATTTTGTTTTGGCATATTTATTATTAATTGGACCTATAAGATATTAATTGGATGATGATAGCTAATCAAGTATCATTGTTTAACTTGGATTCAAAAAACTATTGGGGATAATCTTCTAGTTGTGATAGAGTTCTATCTCTAATTGATCTGTATCTTGGCAAGATGTAGTGTGGATCATGGGTGCGTGACTGAAGGAGGTATTGTTGGAATTTTTGTGTCAGGTGTTAATTGATTTTTGGTGTAAGGTGTGTGTTTTGTGCAAGATGGGTGTTGATTGGTTGTTTTGGTGTTGGCTAAACGTTAGTGAGACTTTTGGTGGTGAACTTGTTTGTTTTGTGGTAAGCCTTTGGTTGGAGGACCTAGGTGACGTTAATCTTTTGTGTGGTTGTCGATTGGATGGATGGGAGTGCAGCTGTGTTTTGATTTTATCTTTGCGTGAATCAGCTTGGAAAATTTTTATTTTATGCTTCAACGTCTTCCCTCCTTGAAAGCATTCCTTGAGATAGTCTATTTGGATTTATAGCTGATTGGTTATTAGAAGAACTCTATCTTATGAAGAATTTTTTAGCATCTCGTGACCAAGGGGGCTGAAGTGTCTATTGCCTTGTGTGTGCTTGTTGGCTGGGTTGTTGATGGAGATTCTGGTGTAGCTGTGATTTTTTTTACATTGCGTGAATTAGCTATCCATTGAACAAAATATGAGGAAGAATGACAGATTTAATGCTCTGCCATTGATACTGTAAAGACGAAGAGGAAACGCAATAGCAGAAAAATTTTCTCTTCATGTTATTCACGTGAATAGTTGCTCCTTTTGTATAACTGTACAAGAAATAAAAGAAAAAAAATAATTGCAAAATATTTACAGCTCATCAACGACAGTTCTAGAATCTGTACATAAAACAGAGTATAATCAGCTTAACACCCTGCGTGAGTAAGAGTGAAAAAATCGCTTATATGAATAACGTCTATATTTCAACATCCATATTTCTAACTCTTCAACTTCAAATTGCTAGTGGCGTTTTCAAGATTCATGATTAAAGTAAGGCGTAAAATCCCAGCAACTGACTACGACAATTTACTTGGTGAATGACTTCACATCTGTCGTAGAAGGAGCTGAATTTATCGGGAAGTCGTTCTTCCTATCTCAAGTGTTTTCGATTTTGTTTCTAGTTATTTTAATCACTTGAGTTGTTCGTTAATTATTTGATTAATGTCTTTTATTAAAAGTTGTTGAGAAAAATCCTCTGTTGAGGTTAACACGAGTCGGTCGTGTTACTAGGTATGAAAATCTTTCATGAGAAGTGAGGTTGAGAGATAGTGTCAAGGATTGAGCGGTGTCGGCTCAGTAAAGCCTTGGGTAATTCTATTGTACTTCGATGAAATAATTAATCTAGGTAAGGGCTCCGTAGACATAGGCAAAGAATGCCGAATTGCATTACCAAATTTGTGGTGTCATTTGTTATTTCGTTTTTGATTGATTTTGTTTTTATTTGTGCTAGAGACGACCATGTAAAATTGAACAATTTGTGAAACATCTACTCCTAAGTTTTTTCAGTGATAAACAAATTAGCATATAAATTCTTAAATTGATTAAAAAAAGAAAGATTAAGTATTAACAATTTATTTATTTAACTTTAAAGTGTTAGCTCCACAATGATTGTGAGGATATATTTCGTACATTAGTTTTATGGATTCAATCCTTTTAAGAATGAGAATAAAATTTTATTGTTCAGAACTTCTCTAAACCTGACGTGGATCTCTTAGACTAATTAAGATGTAGATAAGTTAATCCTAATATATACATATACATACATATATACGTACATACACATACATACATACATACATACACATATATATACATATATACATACATACATACATACATACATATATATACATATATATATATGTATATATATATAAAGATGAGATTGCCTACCTACCTCCAAGACTTCGATGGCACCCTGTAGTTCATGCAGTTGGGTTTAAAGTCAACTCCTTGACACGGTTTTATCCATTTTATATTCATTTCAAGATATTCGCGTACATATAATTGAAGGAGTTGAGTATCCAAGTCTGACAACTGCATTTTAAAAAGTGAAGTTTATTGCAGGGACATCAGTTAAAAAATGGAAGTAAATTGACATGTTTATTTTCCATTCTTAGGTCGAAAGGTATAAAAATGGTGTATACAGAAATATAGATTTTCAATATGGCTTGTCCATTAAATTTCTTGCAAATTTATGTTTACTTGTACTTATATGAATCTTATCGGAAACTCATTAAGAAAAGGGAAGTAGAAAAACTTGATGGGATTGCTTGGAGATACAAACTTTGACCAAAAATGGCTTACGTTTGCTGTAATCCAGTCGCAACTCTTCTCTTCACGTCTTGTATCTTTATATTAAAATGACTTCCCCCGAGGACAGAACCATCAGATTTCAAAGATGAGGGCTGCAAGTCTTACAATGTTTCCATTTCTTGTTGCTATTCTCTTCTCATTGGCAACTTCAGATCAGTCCCACAATGATTTTCTTCAATGCCTTTACCGATGTTCAGAGAACTCCTCCATATCCAAGCTCATCTACACCCCAAACAATTCATCTTATTCCTCTGTCCTGGAGTTCTCGATCCAAAACGTAAGGTTTAATACAACTACAACCCCGAAGCCTCTAGTCATTGTAACCCCAACCAACCTATCTCACATTCAAGCCTCCATTACTTGCTCACGTAAACATGGATTACAAGTTAGAGTTCGGAGCGGTGGTCATGACCTAGAAGGTCTTTCTTATATCTCTTATACTCTCCCATTTATCATCATTGATCTGATCAATCTACGAGATATTTCTTTGGATTTGAGCAATAGACATGCATGGGTGCAAGCTGGTGCGACCATTGGCGAGCTTTACTATGCACTTATCAAGAAAACCAGAACTCTTGCCTTTCCTGCCGGAGACTGCCCTAGTGTAGGTCTGGGAGGACACATTAGTGGTGGAGGATATGGTAACTTGATGCGTAAATATGGCCTCGCTGCGGATAACGTAATTGATGCACAGTTGATTGACGTAAATGGAAGAATTCTGAACAGATCTTCAATGGGAGAAGATGTGTTTTGGGCCATTAGAGGTGGTGGAGGGAACACCTTCGGAGTAGTTGTTGCATGGAAGATAAATTTGGTTCCAGTTCCTCCTACTGTGACCGTGTTCACGGTTCGAACAACGGAGGAAAAAAACGCGACCAAGCTAGTTCACAGGTGGCAATACATAGCAAATAAGCTACCTGAAGATCTGTACATATTAGCTTTCGTTGAGAAGACTAACTCTGGCCCAGGCGGAAGTTTAACAAAAGAAGCTAAATTTACAGGCTTATTTCTTGGTGGCATCAACGAGCTTCTTCAATTGGTGCAACAAAGGTTTCGTGATCTGGGATTGGCTAAAGAAGATTGTTCCGAGATGAGTTGGGTTGAATCTAACCTCTACTTCTCAGATATCCCAAGTGGTACGCCATTAGAAATATTACTGGATAGGACTTTGTTAAAATCTACATTTAAGGCAAAGTCGGACTACTTAAAGGTACCAATACCAGAAACAGTATTTGAAACGGTATGGAAGATGTTAGACGAAGCGGATGTAGCGGGTATGGAACTGATACCATATGGAGGACGAATGAGTGAGATCCCAGAGTCCAATATTCCGTTCCCTCATAGAGCTGGTAATATATGCAAAATTGGATATTTGGTGAGTTGGGATGAAGCAGAAAGCAGTGAGAAGTACATAAGTTGGATTAGGAAACTGTATAGTTACATGGGTCTTTATGTTTCCAAAGATCCTAGAGAAGCATATGCGAATTACAGGGATCTTGATATTGGAGTGAACGATCCAGCTGGTAAAACAAGTTATGAGAAAGCAAGCATTTGGGGGAAAAAGTACTTCAAGAATAATTTTGACAGGTTAGTACGTGTGAAAACTGAAGTTGATCCTACTAATTTTTTCAGAAATGAACAGAGTGTCCCACCTCTCTGAATAAAACATGCTAACGCAAATGATTATAATTATTGGTGTAATGATATATTTATTTTATAAGAATGGGTTCTGGTTTCCACTAGAGGAAAAATCAAGTTTTCCTTTTTGTTTGTAATAATTAACTTGTGAATGTATGTTTGATGCTGCAAATCTGCAATCTTTCACGTCCACACCACAGTTCTGTTGTGTATGATCTTCATTCGATGAGGACGTTCCATACCCCCGCAAAATTGTTGTCCGTATATTTTCGGTAATGATAACCTTGACCCAGTCAATCCCCGGTTCTCTTCCTTCGCTGTATTCTCTAGGAAACTACCCTAAAGAAATGATAAGGCCATTCATGAACCTGCCTCAAGTTGGAGTAGATCATTTAGGTCAAGATTAAATACACTAACAGAAATAAACTATTCAATGATCACGTAGAATGTAGTGGGCAAGCACATCCCGAGGACCCGATCAAATCATAAGATGCAAGTATATCTCTTCTTACCAAGCAATTGCTATTCTTGAATATAATACGTACTTTTTCTATAATTGTGAGGATCTTTGAGAATCTTGCTAGTCATGAAGCAGCCAACTATACATCATCTTCATCAAAATTAAAACCAATAAAAATTACTTGTTCCACAAATGATCATCTTGCTTTTAATCCTGCCATTACTTCGATATCAATGTTTCACCGACTAATAATAGCATTACTAATAAAAATTTGCCATGTATATATAATTTTTCTCAACAGAATACAATATTTGTTTTGGCCTAATCGTTACCTATCACAATCATGCAATGGATTCTTATACAGAATCTAAATATCTGGCTGGGAATTTAGCCTTTCTAACACTCGTAATTGAATTAGATGGGGAGATGCTTGGGCCTGCGATGTTTGGGCTCGTAACATTGACCCCTCCTTCAGAAAGATCCTTAACCTCAAAGAGAAAGGTTGGGAAATCCTTTTGGATTTTGTTAATTGGTTCTCATATAGCATGCAAAATAGGTTGGTCCTCCCAGCGAAGAAGAACTTGGTGGACTGGGATTCGTTATTGTAGTACCTAGCGATGGTTCCCGACTTTTGCTGGTTTGAGCAAAGGCTAGTTGTCAACAAACTCTTGAGACAATGGTTACTACTGAGTCATTGGGTCACCGTGACAGAGCTTGAGCTTGGAAACGAGAAAGACGTTATGGTTTCGAGCAGAGGGACTGGCATGCTAGGCGATAAGTGACAAGCCCTATGCGTGTCATAATCCGAAAAGGTCTATGAAAGTGCCTAGCCAATTTAGTGGACTAATGATGAGCAAATGTGGATTGCCTTACCTGTGAGGTTGTAGCTTGATAAATACCCAACTGCTTTCTGGGAAGGAGACGTCTCTTCAACTAGACTTAGCTTAATTATGCATCCTATTCTGAGCTTGGAGTAAGTTCTCATATAAAGAGCAGAGAATGGAAGTGCGTTGTTGTAGCAGGTCAACTATCGATGCGACCCAGGAGGATCACACTTTATAGTCTAAAAGAGATGGCGGGGAACGACCGTAGACAATTTCGAAGGGAGTGATCTCGAGGGCAGAGTACCAGGATGTATTATCATTCCACTCGGCCCAATGGAGGAAGTGTAGCCACCGGTGAGGATGGTCAGCCATGAAACACCTTAAGTAGCCCTCCAAACAATGGTTAAGCACCTCCGTCTAACCATTAGTTTATGGGTGATATGCGCCACTAGTAGCCAAAGTCGTTTCTTGTAAGCAAAAGAGTTCTTCCCAGAAAGTACTCATGAAAAGAGGGTCACGATGTAAGATTATGTTAGTTAGGATACCTTGGAGTCTGACAAGTTCTCAGATAAATAAATCGGCAACCATAGGGTTGTGAACATAGGTGGTAATGCTGGGAAGTGGGCATGTTTGGTTAAGCATCCACGACTTCCATGATAGCCTTTTTTCCATTTGAGATAGGGAGACGAGTGATGAAGTCCATGATATGGAATCCTTCATCTTCCCACGAATGGGTAATGGCTGAAGAAGACCTTATGGGGCAAAATGTGATGCATTCCAACGTGCCCACCCGCTGGATAGTTGTGGAAATCCATTAAGATCAAGAGTTGAAATGCTAATTCGGGTGGATCCCATAGTCTTGTTTTATAGTGGAGTAATCCATCTCGCATAGAAAAGTATGGATGAACATCAGGATGGTCTTAGACATCCTTAAGTAGCTGAATAGACGGGGTTGGTGTGGTAAAATTGACGAAGGGCCACAGGTTAAGCATCGGTTCGGAAGCCAATTGTAAGTTGTTATAGCAGGCTGTAGAAAGGCGAGAGAGCGCATTAGTTGGTCCATTTTCGATTCCATGTTTATAGACAATTGTTGGTGAAAGGGGAAGCTTCATCTGATTGAATTAAATAATGAAGACTAAGATAAAAGTAGCTGCAAGCTTTCTTATTATTCACATAATGCAAAAAAGCCCATGAATAAATAAGTATACATCACAAACTAAAAAAGCAAAAACATAGCTAAAATATTGCAATAGAAAAATAGATACTGGGAATATAGCCTACTTTCTGACCTATTCAACAAACCAACAATATCTTAAAAATAAACAATTATTCCTAAAGTAAAGGAAACAATTTCCACGTATTTTGAAGTATTACTCAACAGTCCCCCTTCCTTCAAAACTGCACAGTCCTATTTGCATTATGAAATCTTCAATTTTGTCGGTAGAAAGTGACTTAGTTGGAATATTTGCAACTTGCATATTTGTATTGCAGTATTTCAAAGTAATTTCTCCATTTACAACTAGATCACGAATGAAATGGTGTTGAATATCAATGTGCTTCATTCTGTTATGAAAGCCGCATTTTTTTTCATAGCAATGACTGCCTTGTTGTCACAAAAGATTTCTGTTGGACCCATTTGTGGTTGAGAAAGATCTACTAACAATTTTCTAAACCAAATAGCTTGATAGATTGCTGAAGTTATTGCTGCATATTTTATCTTAGATGAAGATAAGGCCACTATATCTTGCTTCTTTGAGCTCCATGAAACAACACCTGAACCAAGAGAAAAAACATATCCCAAAGTGCTTCTTTTATCATTAATACAACCATCCCAATCACTGTCAGAAAAGCCAAATAATTTGAAACTTGATACTTTAGAGTATCAAATCCTAAAATCAGTAATGCCTGCACCATAACACATGATCCTCTTTACAACTCTATGGTGATGCTTAGTGGGGTTATGCATAAATCTTTAAACTATACTCACATAATGTGCTATATTAGGCCTTGTGTGAGATAAATAATTCAAGCCACCCACCATACTTCTATAATACTTTGCATTCGTAGGTCTAGTATCATCGTCTGTTGTTAATTTTTCATTCACATTCATCGGAGAATATGCTTTTTTGCAGCTTAACATGTTGAAACTTTTGAGGAGATCCATTGCATACTTCCATTGGGAAATAAAAATACCATCCAAACCTTTTTTAACTTTTGAACCAAGAAAATAATGCACTAATCCCAAGTCTGACATCTTAAATTTTTGCATCATAATGG
>JAOTAY010000003.1:28222886-28249140 GCA_025629805.1 Erythroxylum baracoense | reverse complement strand
TTCGTCCACATCAATCTTTGTCATGTTAATCATGTCAAGTATCACGAATGGGAGAGCAGAAACATAGGAAAGACCCTCATAGTCATGCCCACCGCTTCGAATTCTAAGCTGCAATCCATGTTTGCGGGAGCAAAGAACAACGGCCTGAATGTGGGAGACGTCTGTTGGTGTGATAATGACACGAGGTTTGGGAGTGGAAGTTGTGTTAAACCTCAGGTCTTGCAAGGTATACTCCAAAACGGATGAGTAAGAGGGGTTTTGGGGAGTGTAAATGAGCTTGGAAACTGAGGTGGGATTATCGGAATTCTTGAGAAGGCATCGAAGGAAATCGTAGTGAGTGTGAGCTGAAGAGATAACTGAAGGGAATGAGAATGCAAGAAGAACAACTAAAAATGGGAGCATTGAATGACTTAGAAGAGATTTCATCTTCAGGTTCCTGATAATTGGTGTTTGCTGGTTGTGAAGGATTTGTGGCTTGGGGTATCCCATTTATAGAAGGAGCCAGCAATGGAGGGTGATGTGAGCATGCAAGAATTTTGGATTGCGCAAGTGCTTCCGCTGCTTCGATTTTTCTTGGCAAATGCGTAGGTTATTTTTGGGGAGGCAGCTATCCAATTCCAAGGTGATGTGAATTTATAAGAGTTATAAGGGTTGGAAATATTCAAAATCTTCGGGTAAACATTTTAATATTTAAATCTATTCAAAATTATGTTCTTTAATACGTTTTCAAAATTCAACATTTTAATATTTAAATATATTTAAAATAAGGAAGTCAAAATTTTCGATAAAAATTCTATTTAAATATACTTTCTTGTTTTATATAATTTTATTTTTTAAATTATTAGTCAAACTGATTAGTTTTTAATGCATATACAATATATATTAACAGATCCAAATTAATAAAATATTAAAATCTCTGTGAACGAGTTATAGAACTAGAAATGTTTTAATCATCCACTTACTTATTTTGGTTAGCAACACAATTACACAAACCTCTCTTTCTAAGACTGGAAAATATATTTTTGGGTTTGGATACTTTTGTTCAGTGTCCTATTCTATGGATACATCACAAAAATTATATCTTTTAATTATATTTATGTTTATGCTATATATATATATATTAAATGGCGCATAAAATACATAAACACATCATGTTGGTAATTAATAAATATTAGAAAAATTCTTTAATATTTAAAATTTTCAATTTTCAATTTTCTAAAAAAATCTCTTCTCTCAAATTACAACTACAAATTTTCTCGACAGATACATTTGTTATTTGTGGGAGGCAAATATCTAATTTCAAGGTGATGTAAATACGTAAGAGTTTTGGGAATTGGAAATATCTAATTTCTTCTACATTCTTCAAAAATAAAGATTTTATTTTTTTTTATATTCTCAAATTTCAACATTTTAATATTTAAATCTATTTAAAATTTAAAATTATTTTATCATTAAAATTAATTTAAGATTCAAATATATAAATTCTATATTATCAAGATATTTAATTTTTTAAAAATATTTGTTTATATAAATTTTATTTTAAATATTTTATAAATATTAAATTTTATTTTAAATATTTGAAAATGTTGAAGTTTAATTTATGTTTTAATGAAAATATTATGATTAAACCTGTACTTTTCTTCCGTAAGACCAAGCCTTGAACAACAACTTTATTTATTGTTGAGCTATGGCATTGCTGTGATAGTGCACGTCGTAAATTCGAACAGAAGACTCTAAGAGAGTTATTTAACTCGTGCAAAACCAAAAACTCAAGTAAATTTAATTTCTTAAGCGGATCAGCTTTTCATAGGAGGAGCCAGCAAATGGAGGGTGACGTGAGTGAGCATTCAAGAATTTTGGCTTTTGGTTGTTGATTTTTCATTGGCATGCAGTTGGAAGACAGATTAGAAATGTTTTCATCGTCCATTTAATTATTTTGGATTCTAAAAACGACTTTGTAATCTGTCTTACACGTTTAAAGACAAATTCGAATAACAATAAATGCATGCTGGCCAAACGATTTTTTCAATTTTCTCAACCAGTAATAAAACAACTTCTTACTTTTTTATGTTCACGTTTCATTGACCTCAAACTTGTATCAAAAGAGCTTACCTGAACAGGAAACTAAGGATAAAACAATAATATGGTTTGATGTCGACTGCGTCAACGCACCAAAAACAAGTCCATTAAATATTAAAGGTTTAATGTTGAGGATATAAAGCATGAAACAACTCATATCTGCCTTTCTTGACTTTAATGTAGATTTATATCAATTTTTTACTAAGTTCGGAATTTTCCTGAAACATTTTTCCAAGTTTTTAATATGGATTTCACTGGTTGTCGAATTCAACTATTGAATCTCCACTCAACGTTTGATGGTCCAAGTCTATAGTCAAGTTTGAAAATGTCTTTTCTAATATAGCATTTTATTTATAGTAAAAAATACAACTTCAAAAACTTCAGATTTTGGAGTTGGGTCTTTCTTTTTTAACATAAACTTAATGATATTAATACAGAAGTTGTTAAGAGACATTTACTTTAAATAAATTTATAACTCTAGATATTCCTATATATATAGCTAATTTAAAGGATAACACTTTGAATTGGACTTCAATTTGTTATTGAGCTTTGGATATTAATGTGGTGGTCCGCATGATAAACCAGCAAAAGTATACGACAGAGTTAAAACATACGTAATTCCTTGGCAAATGCATATGTTATTTGTGGCAGCAGCTATATAATTCCAAGGTGGTCTGAATATGTAAGAGTTTTGAGAGTTGGAAGTATCCAAATTCTTCTAGTCAACAATAATAAAGAATATGCTTTTAAAAATGTTTTAAAAAGTCAAGATTTTAATTTTTAAATCTATCTTAAATTAGAAAGTCAATTTTTTAAATAGAAATTCTATTTAAATATGTTTTTTAATGTGTATTCGTCATGATATACAATACATAGTCATGCTTTTCAATTCTTTAAATAATAAAATTATTAGTCAAACTAATGAATTTTTAATGTATATACAATACATATTAATCGGCCCATATTAATAAAATATTGACTCCTGCATTAAACAAGTTATATAACTATAAATGTTGGTAAAATGGTTACTTTTGACACTAAATTTTATACCAACCGACAATTTTAATCATAACATTTTAGACAGAAAAACTATAACCCAGATATTTAGAAAATGTTAAAATTAGAACCTAATCATAACAGAAATTTTTTTTTGTTAATTCAGTAGATTTTATACAAATATAAAGTTATGTACAACGAAGGATTAAAAGTAACTACCGAACTTTTTTAGCTCTCACCTACGAGGTGGAGGTTAAAGGAGCAAAGCCTTTGCTATACAAAAGCTCCAACAAGAACCCAGGAACTCCGTCACTTCTTGCTCACAATCTAATCAAGGTTCAACACTCCATCACTCCCACATCTGCCTCAGCTAACTAGACTCATTTCACCTCAGCAAAGCAGAAACCACAGTCCAAACTTACTATTTAACCACAACAAGGCAGAAATTCCAAACCATTCAAAGGACAACACAAACATAAGTATCTAAGACTGATTTTATCCACTTGGTTCAATGAGATTTGAAGAAATTTAGAAATGTTGGAACATCTGTCCCCTGTCCACTGCCGACTGTAGACACACATGAACGAACCTATTACATTCCTTGTGCTGGCAAACCTGCAAAGAAAGACTAGTAAAATAGGAACTCAATTAATTACCTCCTCTCAGTTTTTGGGCTTGATGTTCCTTAACTTGGGAGATTACTCCGAGGTACACACTCCCAATATCCTTGGCTTCATCTTTAAAGGCTCTAGCATTCTTTTTAGACTAAATGTGGTAAACAACAGTAGAAAGCAGGATTGGGAAAAGGTTTGAAGTGCAGGTATTGGAGGCTCTTCGAAACCAAGTGAGAAGGGATGAAAGGGAAGGCTGACTAGGGCATTATAAGTGGAAATGAGTGAGGCTTTGGTCCCAAACTGATTTATAAAATGAGCATTCAAAAAAACAGTGGTCTAAGGTTTCATTAGCCAAAAGGCATACTGAACAATGGTTAGGAGTATAGAAGTAGGGAAGTTTGTCACGGGTTTATAGTTTTTGAATGAAGGCAAGCCAAAGGATAAATGAGCACCTAGGCTGACTATCTTTATCCCACACTAACTTATACTATGGAACTTCCTAGATAGGAGGTCGCAAAAAGTTATAGGCAGAAGTATTTATGTACTGTCTTGTGGATCCAGCTAGCCATTCCAGACTATTAGGGCGGGAACTATTTGGATGATAACGAGGTACTTCAAGGAAACTTCTTGCGAACTCCACTCATCATGATTGATAACTTCTGAAACTCATGCTATCATTGGAAGTTCCGAACCATTTATCTCCCTCAGTGAAGAAAAGGTCTGCAAGATGTCTCTCGGGTGCTAGGGGTCTTGCCATAAAAGAGTAGATATACCATTGCCAATCCTAAATCTGAATTGGTTCCTCATCTTATCCCTCACAAATAAAATTTTTCGCCAACTCCATGAACTATTATAGGTTGGTTGGGCACTCCAAAAGTTGCTTCTTCTCAGAATAATGGTATGCACCCACTTAACCCACAAAGCCTCCCTATCTTCAAATAGATTCCAAATCCATTTCCCTATCAAATTATGGTTCCAAGTGGTCAAGTGTTTCACTCCTAAGCCACCCTCCTTTTTAGATCTACTAACGTCGTTTCACTTAACCTTGGCATGAGATTTTGAATCAACCCTCCCAGCCTAAAGAAAGCTCCTAAGCTTCTTCTCTATATCCTTAAGAATGGAGGAAGGAAGGATAAAATGGGAAGACCAGTATACTTGGAAGGAAGAAAGAACTGAGATAACCAATTGGATTCTGCCAGCATATGAAAGGCTTTTCTGAGTCCAACTGTTGATCCGATTATCTATTTTGTCTAGAAGAGGAAGGCAATCCCTCCTACATAAATGACCTGTTATGAGAGGAACCCTTAAATACCTTATGGGAAGAGAGCCTTGCTGGAGACCAGAGATTAGTTTCATTCGGTGAGCTAGATGGTTCACATCCGGGGATAAAAAAATTGGCTCTTGGATGTATTCATATCCATACCAGAAAACATAGAGAAAGAACATAAAGAGTCAAGCAATGTTTGAGCATATACCAAGTCCGCATGACAAAACATCAAAATGTCATCAGCAAAAAGGAGACGGTTGAGTTTAAGGCTTTGGCACCTCCAATGATATTTGAAGGAAGGGGAATTCTTTGTACAAGCCTTCAAATTCCTAAAAAAACTTCCATACCAATTATGAAGAGAAAGGGAGATAAGGGGTCACCCTGTCTTAAGCCTGACTTACCCTTGAAAAATCTAGATGGAGAGCTATGGATCAAGATAGAATAAGGAGTGGAAATGCATTCTTTGACCCAGTTAAGGAACTTCAAAGGAAGGCCTACTGCTTCCAGAGCATTCATAAGGAAATTCCAATGAATAGAGTCGTAGGCTTTTGGGAGATCCATTTTAAAAGCGCACCTCTTATGATTGTTAGAAAGGTGATAGTTCTTGAAAATATCTTGAGCCAGCAAAATATTATCCCCTATACGACGGTTCTTGACAAAGGCACTTTGATTGGGACTAACTATGTGAGGAAGGATGGCTCGGAGCCTATTTGCTATGATTTTTGCAATTACTTTGTAAATCATGTTACAACAAGAGATAGGCCTCTAATGGAAATTTTATCCTCCATCAGTTAACAATTTTTTATTTTTGTGGGCCCTAATATTACATCATTGACTTGGTATGCTGGGATCTACTTTTTAAAAAAATTAAAAGTTAATTTATTTACAAATATAGGGCCTATCCTTTTTTTAATTTATTTATAAATCTTCCTCTCCTTCCTTCTTCTTCTTCTCCTCTCTCTCTCTCTCACACACACACACACACACATACAAAACTGAAGTTCCACCATATTTTTTCGGTGCATGGGAGCTTGATTAGTAATCCTACACCAAATCAAACATAATGTTAAATATGAAATTTTGAAAACAACAGAGGTCTCTCCATCTATTTCTAACACGTAGTAGCTACTCTTATTTTCTATGGGTCTTGAGAAAACAAAAGCTTTTTCTCTAGTTCTATATTTTGATTTAATCAGTATGGCTGGAAGTACACTATTTTATTTTCAAGTAAAATTTTATTTGTTGTTATACATGTAATTGTTTACCGTATTCACTTAGTTTTATTGAACAAAAGGAATAAGCCATATACTTCTGATCAAAAGCATATTCATACCTAGTAATTCTTTTGCGTTCTTATTTAATTGAATTTTAATATACTTTTTATTAGGTAAATTTCCTTTTTAATAAAATTTCTGTTACTATTTGTTTATCTTATTATCGATAAGAGTTATTGCTAGTTAAGAATTTTACAGCAAGGTGTTGAATTAAATAGCTATTGAGATCTTTGCTCTCTTTAGTATTCCCACAGCTTAATGGCGCCACTCACATGAGCATTAAGCGACCCAACCACTCCCAATTGTGGAATCTCAATACAAGAGAGTTACATACTCTAAGGGACACGGGCGTGTCCAGTACTTAAACATGTAAAATTCCACAAAATCGTGTCAAATTGCAGCAGCATCCCATATGTTTATAGAAATTTACACAGCCCTCCAACGTAGTCGTGTGTTTGCTGATACGGATGTGTCTAAACTTACACGGTCGTGTCTTTCAAATCATCTTGTTCCTTTTGTTTTTTTCTTGATTTTTCCTAAATTCTGCCCCCTTTCGGTCCTTAAGGTAAGTTAAACCTTAAACAAAGAAAGAAAAACCAAAATATGAATTAAATTAAACAGAAACAAAATAAAAAATAAACTTAGGTTGCTTTAATAACGCTTTTGTTTTACATCATTGGCTTGACATTGCAATTATTCATCCGTTAGGATAATTTTCCTTAAGCTAAAACCTATCCGACGCCAATGAATCAATGAGATTAGTTGAAAACACAGAACAATGCGTTATAGAAGGAGCTTTTAGCGACGAAAATCCTTTATTTGTCATCGATAAAATTTAGCAACGACATTAAATCGTCACGACATCCTAGAAGCAAATTACTATAGGCGATGTTTTTAACAAATCGTCACAAATTATTTTTTGCTACAAGCAACTGTTAGTTTATGCCCTTGTAGCCAATTTTTTGGTTGTCAATTTATTTGTATGACATTATTTTTTTCAATAAAAAGGCATTCTTTATCTTTGTGTATTTGTTAATTATTTAATTATTAATCATAAAGATAAAATTCCTGGAATAATTATTGTGCAATTAGAAATTATAATGCGATTATAATTATGAGATTCGAATTGCATTTTGTATTATTCCTAAAATATTCCTAATTGTAGTTTCATCAAGACAAGTTATTAATGAAATAGTTAGACTAGCACATATTTGTTTCTTCCTTATGAAGAAAGTAATCGATCTCATAAATTAAAGTGTGGAGACACTTAAACAAACATGTGGATGCTTATTAGAGAATAAGTTCACTGAACTGATCTGCTTATGAGAATTCCGAATGGAACATTACTTGTGTGTCTGTGGATTATCTCATTATGATGTTTGTATAATTAATCCTTAGACTTGAGATTACCAAAGTTATCTCATGTAGGAATTATTATGTTTTGATGCTACTTTTGTTCTACTCTTGGAGTAGTTCAATTCGGTAGTTATTGGATATAGGATGAAATATATGGAGATAGTTGAGTAAATCAATAAAAAATTCGTTGTTTTAAAGTAATTAGGGAGAATGTTCTGTTGTTCTTGATTAGTAATAATTTTGGGAATCTCTGGCCAGCGTAAATTGAAATATGGAAAAGTTATTTTCAAATATCAATTATAAATCATTTACTAATTAGCAAGAATGAACATGATTGAATTATTTAGAGTAGACACGAATTCCATACTCTAATTCCAATTGGAACATTAGATGACGAAATGATTAATTTATACATCATAGCCATTTATAGACATGTTAAGTCAAACCACTTTGACATTAGGAACTTTGACATTCCTAATATTTGAGTGGTCATGACATGTTGCTAGATGTTAATCAAGATCTGTAATTATAAATTATTTAATTAGCAAATTAAAGATAAATTAAAAGGAGTTTTAATTTATCTAATTCTAATTATGAGTTAGAATTATAATTTATAATAATAGTCAACATATTAGGAACCTAATGGGTAACACATAAAAGATCTATAAAAGAGAAAGTGAAATTTGAATTAAGTTGGACCCAATTGAGAAGTTTTAAAAACTTTAAGGATCAATATGTGGTATTTGATCTTATAAGGACTAATTCGTAATTATGACTAAAGTTTGACTTTTGTTGTAATTTTTGATAAAAATAAAAGGACATGAAAAATATGATTTTTCATATAAGAGGAAAAATTAGAAAATTTGGAGCTAGCACCTCTTAGATTTTTCCTCTGAAATTAGATTTGAGTTTTCTCTGAATAGATATGTGGATACCATTAGAGACCGGACGATTTAACAGCTCATGGATTGATGGATTCAAGGCAAAAGGAAAATTACAACAGGAAATCGAAACAAGTTAGTATAACTTTGTTAATTTCTTGTTTTATGTTTCAAATTAAATTTTGTTAAAGTTGATTTTGTGGAAAATTTTTAAATTCATTCCATTGTACTTAGATACGATCTTGTGTTTATTATCCAATAGCAACATACGTAGAGAAAAGAGAGTCATGATTTTATGGAAACTTGTCATCAATAATATTTTGTTACACTTAGTTTTCATGGCTAAACATTATTAGCTATGTTACTGTCAACGTAGATAATAATATTTAGTGACAAATTTTTAATCGTAGGTCAAAATTATTAGCGACGATATAGCAGATGTAGCAAAAATTCAAAATCACAGCTAAAAGTTCTAGGTGAATCTTTTCAAAATGTAGCTAAAAAGTTTTGGCAACAATTTTAAAATTTTTAGCTATATTTTTAATTTTTAATAAACATTATTACCAAATATTTTATCATGTTAATTATAATTATTGATGACATTTTTAATCCATGTTATTGTATGTAATATTTAGATTTTTTGTTTTATAATTTATTATACAAAAATATAAATAAAAATAATTAGAAATTAGACATAATTTATATAAACTATAAAATATCATTAAATGTTAAATACAAACATTAACAAAAATAGTTATTTAGAAACTAAGAATTGTTTTCATCATCATTACTATTTACATAATGCGAGCCAAGTATTTGTTTGACTATCTTTTCAAGCTTGACCAACTTTCATTTATTACATTATAACTTTTGTTGATTACAACCTAATTTAGCCTTAGGTGACTAGTTCTCCTGTTTAAGACGGTCAATATATGTTGGCCTTGATGAGGATGAAACTGTTGACTTAAGGGCCAAACCCAAGACCTTTAATGTAGTTGGATCTTGTGCTAAGCACGTTGTTGCAAATCTCATCTATATTTGGCTCATTCTGTCAAACACTGATCTTTGCAACAACTTATGCATTTTATTCTAAAAGTAAAAAAAAATCAATATTGGATTCATATATTATTAGTTAGTACTACACAAATAAATAAAATTAAATTTTAAACAAATTTTATACTTACATGGTTATTTTGTGCTTCTTCTGACATCCACCTTTGACCTTCCTTATAGTGAGTGAGTTTGTATAGTATGATCCTAATACACTCTTGTCCATGTAGTTCCTTCTCACTCTGTTTTATGAAAAAATTAACTATAAACAAAATAAATAATATTGTATTACTAATATAATTATAACTTCTAAACAAAGAACTTATATATTCATTTCGTACAACAACAAATGATTTGGAGCCTTTGTTGTGAGAAGTTTTCTTTTTTCTCTGTTAACCTTAGCTTTCTCACACTTTTCTTAAATAAAGAAAAGAAATGGTCATTAAATTGTGTATAAGGTTGATGGAAGCAAATGTAAAGAGAAAGAAGTCAAACCTTAACGTTAGCAGAGGCCCAATAATCACACATTTGGCTCCAATATTTTAGAGACATCCGTTCAAGAACATGTTTCCTTGCCTACTCATCAGAAGGAAAAAATTTGTAGTATTTATGTAGTCGATAATAATGATCCTTGGACTTTTGTTTCAACGGTGAAGTCACACAATTTGAAACTTCAGGGTTATCGAAATCGATGATATTAAACTTCATATGTGAACAACAAGTAAAAGTAAAATTAATCTTCAAATAAGTAATAAAAAGCATATAATTAAATAAGTTGAAAAATTACTGAGCATTCTATAGAAAGATGTCTTCTTTCAACTATTTGGCACGTTGAAGACAACGCAATTCAGTCTTGACAATGACCACTAACTCATTGGACAATTTTGCTGATTGGATCTTATCAATATGATCACCTTCTTAGCTGTCAATATGTACAAACAACTTGTTGTTCATTGCAACTAAGAACCTTTAGTGATAATTCTATCTCTTTTTTTGATGCCAGTATTAGAACCTAACATCAAAAGAATAAGGATAAGAAAAAATGCATTAAACATGTAAATATATATTTGAGCATAAGTTTAATTATAAGCGGTAAAGATTAACAGACCTGAAGATCCCTCAGCACTAATTGAGGTAGATGGAGGTTGTTGTTGACTGGCTTCATTGGTGGATGAAGTTCATAGTTTTTATTGGCTGGGGTTGGATTGATCTGGCTGTTGTAAGGGAGGAACAATTTCGATAGTTGCCACCTTCTTTCCTTTGTTTCTATCAGGTGTCATTATATTGGATATCTATAACTCAAATATCAACATTACGCATAAATATAAGTCAAACATCAGCATTCTGCATAAACATGACTCAAACAATAATATTCTGTATAAATATAACCCAAACATCAATATTCCGTATAAACATAAGTCAAAAGTTAATAATTCACATGAACATATCTCAAACAGCACATTCCACATAAACATAACTCAAACAACATTCTGCTTAAAAATAACTCAAACAACAACATTCTGCATAAACATAGCTTAAACACCAACATTCTGCATTAATATAACTCAAACATCAATATTCCTCATGAACATAATTCAAACATTAACAATCAACATAAACATAACTCAAACATCAACATAGTTTGTCTCTAGTTATTTTAGTATTGACATGGTGTAGATGTGTTTGTGTTAAAAGAGTAGTTCATATTTGCTTATTTCAGCATTAGTATTATGTGAAGATATTAAGAAAACATCAACAATATGCATTAATATAAGTGAAACATCATCAATACGCATTAACATAAGTGAAATACCAACAATACGCATTAACATAACTCAAATATGAACAATACACTTCAAAAATATAAACAAAACTTTTATTACCTTTAATCATCACGATCAAGATCTTGAAAATCATCATCATTAGTTACATTATGATTCAACACTATTATATTTGGCTAAAGTATCATCATTGTCATATATTTCATCCTCAATATAGTCTTCATCTCTGTCTATGATAAGATTGGTTTGTACTTCTTTCACTTGTATTATATTGGGATCAATAACTCTCCTATGGAATGATGATATTTTTGTATCTTCTATTTGAATAGCTTCATTATTTAACTCTGATTCAATCTCTTGATATACTTTATTACCATCCTTACTCATTATACCATTATACCTTTCACAAAAATCGAAGAGATTTTGGTGTTGAAGCTTTTGAACAACCTTCCAATTGTTTCTTATAGTTGTAGGTGAATTTCTAATGTTAATACTTCTCCATGAATCACTACAAGTTTACAAATTAAGTTTGAATTCCAATGCAAATCTATAGTACATGACATTGTTACACCACATAAATCAAGAAAGTAAGTTACCGCTGTAACTCCTTGGCGAGTGGAATATTTCACCGATAAGCCTTATAGGAGCTGCATCACGGGTTTTCAGTCTATATGCCATCCTAAGGGTTTATTACGCAAAGGATTGTCCATAATTGTAGGTGCATCATATAACTAGCCCCAAATTATCAATTACAAGTTCATATACAAAGTTTGATAACTTAACAACGCGTAAACACCAGTAGAGGTACTATTAAAGCATAACATATGATACACAATAGTTGGATGACTTACCTAGATAGAGAAACAACTTCAAAGTACAAAGAAGAAGGACGAAGTTGGATGCTTATTAATGCTCTTCAACACAAATAAGGCCTGCAAAAATGACAATTTCGTATTTAATATGATACTATCGTTCAATAGTTTTTTATTTATAGATTTTGTATGCAACATTGTAATCCTAATTTCTCCAATGACATAAGAAGAATACTTTAGGAAAAATTGGTTTTAGAAAGGAAAATTGTCGACGAAAAATACTAATTTTTTGTAGGCAAACAACTTTGGCAGAAATTACTGACAAAAAGAGTCGTATGAGAAAAGGACATAGGTACAATTTCCTGATGAAATTACAATTTATGTTGGGAAATTCTAAATTTACCTATGGAATATAGCATTTCGTTGGTAATTTTAGAGGCGAATATTATAATTCTATTGGGAAATTTACCTACGACACCATTTTTCTGTCAGTAATTTTAGCTACAAAAACTCCATCACTACAAATTCCCATCAGAATTTTCTATTGATAATCTATTAAGTTTTTACATTTAATTTCTCTAAAAATATAATCTTGATTGATAATATAATATAAACTATCTTGATTGGTAATATAATATAAAAATTATAATGTATAACAATATGTATCTTGAAAATGTACGTTATTACTATAAATTAAGAATTTATAAAAAATAATAGTAGCAAAACATTAAATAAAATCCATTTAAGTACCGAAATATTATAAATCTAAGCTATGTAGTTGGTAAAGGTGGATGATCTAATTGTTGTGATGAGGTATTGCCTCTCCCCTTCAACTTATCCATTTCATTATAGAGTTAGGCTATATACTTCATCGACTGTTGCAACTGAGTTGCCAACATGTCCACTATGCTATCAAGCTGAACGACTATCTCATTGGATGCAAACCACCTACTAGATCCAGTTGTAATAGATGTGGAGGATTGGAAATAGCATGTGTTTACAAAAGAACGTAAGTTGAAAATCCTTCCACGGCGGTCCCTACCACTAACTGTATCAAGATTTATCTGACTCTCATCAACATTTTCAGAGTTCTGAGACTGTTGTTCAATGTTTTCTTGTACTTGCTCCTATCATTATAATTTTTTATATTAATAAGTGATAATTTTTAACAAATATTATTTATCAAATTAATATTAAAGTATAAATTTTACATACATTAAGTTGTCTGCATCGGGTATTAACGAAGGTCACACCATCATGTTTTTTAGTGTGGGTGTGCAAAAAGAGCTGAAGTAATGTAGGCTTCGTGCTTATAGACTTTTCCTACATCATAATAAAGTGTTTTAATTGAACTACAATTACAGAGTTTTCTCTATTTTTATGATATTTACCCCTATTAAATAAAAAATTTCTCAATAACACATCCATTTATGGAAACAGACGTTTATAAAATTATCACTTTCAATAAGACATATGTTTTCATTGTAAATTTTATACATCGAATTACATTGAAATATAACTGGTAGTAATTAGTACAAAAATCGGAATATAAATGTAAAGTTTGGATACTTACAAGTTTCTCTGCATACTCATGGTAGGTCAAAGATCCTCCTATTTGTATAGGTAGAGTCTCTCCCTCCAATCCTCCCCATTTGTTTGCAGAATTGTGCTCTAAAATGGAGATTGCCTCGGGTGTTGCCCAGTACTATTACCAATGACTCTATATTTCTTTAGATATATAAGAAGGTTGTGCACCATTCTTGTGTATCAAACCAACAAAGTCTCTATAATGTGCATGGGCTCGCCTCTCCCATACATCATAAATGACAGTATTAAATTTTGAATCCTAAATTTTTTTTGAAAAATTAAAAAAAGAATAACATACTATAAGTACTTATAAACTACAATGTTTATCTAATTAATGTATAAAATTAGATAAAATAAAAAAGATTAAAGAATTTATTTTTTGTACCTCAACTCCTGATAATAAAAATCCTTTGTCTCCTAAGAGATATTCTTCCACATATAACCCTCAAGTTCAATCTTCTCCTTGAACTTGGATGAGATATTTTTGGAACACGTTTAAGCCGAAACCAAGCTAATATATAAGCTATTCTAGATGGTTTTCAAATTAAAACCTGTAACTTTTGTATAAACCTATGGTGTTACACGTGTTAAAAAGTTTTAGAATTTCACTAATTGATCGTTGACAATTGTAATTTAAATTCTTCCAACAACTCCCTTAGCTTTAGGCTAGAGGCCACCTTCTTCATCCGCAACGTCTACCCCTAATATATCCGTCGATATAGATTCAGATTCTGGTCTGGGAGATGATGCATCGATAATATTTGATGTTCTGGACATAGTAGGGGTGCTAGATGGTGTAGCAATAGTTAGAGAATGTGATTCTGCAAGGACTGGAGGTGGGGAAGGTGATGCCTCATTTGGATTTGTACTATCTGGACTTACAACACCTAATTCTGTAGCATCTGTAGAATGTGATGCTTCACTTGGACATATACTGGCGCCTCCAAATGGTGATAACTTGAGCCTTGGCATGTGAGTGTATTTTAACTGTTTTATATGACTTAATTCTTTGTAAAAGAATTGATGACATGTGAGTATTATTTAAATTGAGTTTATGCAAATGGTTTTCATTTGATCATGAAGTAAATGTTCATACTGAGTTTTATGCCAGTGATATTTTACAATTGAATATTGTTAGCATAAGTGTATGATTTGGCAATATATGAGTTTTAAATTAAAATTATATATGATTAGTAGTTACATTGAAATAATTCAATTATGAATCCTCTTATACTTAATTTAGAAAATAAGATGAGTCATAAATGTAAGAGTTGCTTTTGCCCATGGTGTACAGCTAGGCTTTATACATGTTATTATATCGGTATGTTTATAACGATTAACCTATTACGAGTAAGTGATGTAGAACTAGCTCTGTAAATAGTGGTTGACCAGTCACAGATAAGCGATGTAGAACCAGTTCTGTGACTTATTATAGGTAAGCGATGCAGAACCAGCCTCGTAACTACTGGTTTATAGCGGTTAACCTGTTATGGGTAAGCGATGTAGAACCAGCTTTGTAAATTGTGGTTAACCAGTCACGGGTAAGTGATGCAAAACCAACTTCGTGACTTTACGCCTAGTGTATCATATGGTAAAGAAACTTGTGATGGGCTATGTTGAGTAAGGAAAGTCATAAAATAGTAATGTCTCCATTATTTATGCTAAAAGTGATTTGAGAGGTACTGTATAGTACCCATGCTGGTGGTTGGCTTATTTTTCAGTATTAAAGTTTTCAGAAAACTTATTGCCACCACTACTTATTGATTAAGGAAAATGGAAAACTGAAACTTTTACATGATGAGTTTAATTTAGAAAAGCATTTCAAAATAGTTTTTCAAAAAAATTGAAATTGTGTTTTACTCAATGCTATGTTATTACTAGATTTGATGATGCACAAATAAGTTGTTATGGAAAATGTTTTACTATGAACTTTATGATTATATGGAATATTGCAATTATAATGTTATGAAAAGTTCAATTTTCTTATAAACTGATTACACTCACTTAGCTAGTTTAGCTTACCTTTATTTTTATATTTTTAAACAAACGACCCCAAGTATGTGTATAGGTGTTGTAGTAATTGGGACTTCACCTCAAGATTAATTGTATCGTTAGGTGCTGCTACATTTGTGTTATTTTTTTCTATATATGTGATATGAGTTATTTTGGAACGAGTTCAAAAGTGCGTTCTTGTGAATATTAGTGGAATTGTAAATATTTGTTTCTTAATGAACTACAAGGGCTTGGATCCTCAATGATGTTTTTAAAAAGTTGAGATTCGTATGTTTTTGATTGCTTGTGATGTGGACCTGAGGTCCCATTCCAGAAGTTGAGATGGTATATGAAATGTTAGAAGTATTTGAAATGAGTTATGTAGGTCTTTTTTGAAAATTTTAGGAAGGTCAAAAAATAGTCGTTGTGCTGTCAAAATTTTTTAGTAAAACGACATAAAAAAAGAAAGGGTTTCCTACTATTTTTAGCCTTTTTAACTTTTAAAGTAGTAAAAGTTTTTAACAAATGAACGGTTTGGCTTTGCGAAAACCTTTCGGTTGAGTTATATATCAATTAGAGGGCTACTGTGAGGTCACCGAGAGGGTTTCACTCGGATTCTTGAAGAAGAAATCTAGGATGGGTCCTTTCATCTAAGCATTACATGAGTGAGATGTTTACTTGTAGATAAATAAATCATGCTTTAGAAACATTTAAAACCCATTTCAATTATTAACATAAATAAACACATACATTAAAAAATAAATTTGAAATAAAAGACAGCAAAGTGAGTACCCTTATACTCTAGAAATGGAGAAATGAACACCCGATAGAGAGAGAGATCTAGTGTAAGGGTGGCGAGGACAACAAATACAATAGATAATGCCCAAGATAGAAGCTGTAACAAGTCCCTAACAACAACCAACATAATCAAGTTAAAAGGAAATTAACTTCACTCCAACCAATCAATAAAGCAATAGTTGTATGAATAAAATAAAATCATATAGTCATTAGTAAACTCTATAACACAGGTAGGATTCATTATTCCAAAAAAATTGTTGATGTGCTAATTACAATAAAGGTGAGAATCATTTTGCTAATCAAAGCATTGAAAGTGTTATATAGAGGTTAGTCTGAGACTTAGAGCCAGGAATCAGTTCACAAAATGAAAATTTGAATCTATTAAACCAAAGACCAAGATTAGATTCTATAAGATAATTAATGACAAAATAATATAATTGTATCTTTATGCCTGGATAGAAAGACATCATTTCTAAAAATCCTTAATTTAAAAAGGCTCTTTAATGATTGTGGGATTATATGTAGCACGTATTAAGTCCCTTATTTAATTGCATTAGACATTTGCAATAGAACCTTAAATTTTCCATAAATAATAAGCAAAGTGTAGGATAATTATGACGAATATCTACAATTTGCTAATCTTGAATTACCTCATTGTTCAAGAAGCAGACTTAATTCTTGTAAATTTTAATTATGATATATATGCATTGGCTATGGGAAACTAGGAATCTATAACAATAAAAATGACAAACAATTACAAATATGACAAGTCAAACACAGCAAAAGTGAAAGCAAAAATAAAATTAGCTTTTGAAAGGTGGTTTGGTAAGTATGAGGTGTAGTCCCCTTCTTGCTCTCCCAAGTACCCATCGATCTCGTCTCTGCTGCTTCTTACACTTATATTCAAGACATGTTTCCCCCAATTCAAAGATAAATATTCCCATCTTAATTCTCGGGAGCACATGTTTCTAGTTGATATATTGTGAGTAGAAGAACAATAATCATTGTAATCCATATAGATATTGGTATATATAAATGACCAACTCTAATCTAGAAAAATAGCCACCATCACAATCTTCTTCTCCAACTATGAATTTCCATAGTCAAAGCCCTTCTCCTACTCGAATTCCCACCCACTGGCCTACCAAAACAAGCAAACCAATGCCTCAAGACCCGACCTAACCCCAAACACCTATTAACACGATTACCGTTCTCCCTACCTCTCTCGCCCCACGATGCCCAAGAAACTCTTCTCGACAAACCGCCATTACTAAACCAAACATCCACCATCCATTTCTATAAGATAGAACAAAACAAATTAAAAGATCAAAAGGTTAAAAGTTCATAAATGAAAAAGAAGCTACCTTTCGATGAGATAAGTGTGCGAAATGATTTACAGCTAGAACGAAGGTGGGAGATGGTAGGACGATGGGGGTGGATGGTAGGCAACGATTAGAATGAGAGAAACTTAAATATACCTCAAATATTTCTCAGCTTTGTCTATATTTGTTTTGTTATGTAAAGTGATTCCCTATAGAAATATCATTCTATAGGTTCCTTACATAATGGTGTCTTCATAGGGAGCTTCCTTATAGAAACATCACTTCATAGTAATTTACCTATGGAAATATATTAAAGAATTTCCCTACAAAAATGTGACTCTGTAGGTAATTTACTTATAAAATGATATTTTTGTATTGAATTTCCCCAAGAATGTTTTTTTCCAGTAGGGAATTTCATATGCAAATTTTACCAAGAACCATTAGCACCTATTTTTATGATGACTTTCATTATTCTATCGCTAAACTCCATTGACCAAGTTTGGCAATCAATTTTCCTTCTCTTTTAATGATGGATATTTTTCAGTCATAAAAGTCCTTTTTTCCCAACAAGTTTACCTACGAAAAGAAATTCCCATCACTATTTTACTACGAAATTTTTCATAGGGAATTTTCCATCGGTAATTGGCACTTTTCTTATAGTGGAAGAAAAGGATTATTTATTTCAAATTGTTTAGTTATAGGTATTATATTTTGAACACCAAATATAACTTACAAAAGTTTAATTAAATTTTTTTTATTAATTATTCTTTAAGTCTTATTCTCTTCACACTATGCCAAATTTCACTATAAACAAACCCTCTTATGCATTCAAAATCTTAGCATTAACACTTGAAACTCTTACAATCAATTATCGGTATAATGCCAATAGAAGCATGTGATATATACCAATTACAGAAGCACACATGCAACACTTTAACATAATCATAACAAAACTTTCATCGAACACTTTATAAACATGAGATATTCATCCCAAACTAACTAAAAAATCACGTCTTCTCCCTTTCTTCACTAACATTAAGACATCCATAATAAAATCCAAAAACAGACAATCCAAACAAACACAAACAACTCAAAAAACCATGCTCAACCCGTGAAACATCACAATTTAAAACAACAAAAATGGAAGTACAAAACAAACCAAAGGACAAATACTCAATGACTTACCTCAACTGAATTTTGGCTTGTGATAAGTTTATATGCATCTAATTTACATAAGGTTAGATTTATGTTTAGAATTATTAAATTAATATTATGGAATGATAATTATTGTGCATAAAATTTAAAACAATTAAAGTCCACTAGTAAATAACTATCTTTGACATTTGTAAATTAATCATAAAAAGGAAAATATGCTTTTACCAAGAAAGCAACATTTATTATTTCTTTTTTCGGTTCAGCAATGTAAATCTGAAACAAAATTGAATTTTATTCCTACATTTGAAGTCCACATCAAAAAGGGTAAGAGGAAATTGACGTTGGACTTGAAAGCATTTGAATTAGGCATGTGAACACATGTTCCCATTGCAATCATATTTCTTATGAAATTTTGCTCCGTATAAAACACAAGGACGAAGGGGGATTGTAAACATGATTAGATGACATATTTGAAAGGAACTCAAACCTCTATTCACAATAAAAAATCAAGGAACTAAAGACATGACAATTTTTGCCAAACCATATAAACAATTGATTATTAAAAATTTCCAATTTTTATCAATTCTTTGGTCCCCAATCCCCATGGTGGAAACTAGGTAAATTGATTGATACATAACAAATTGGTAAAATTTTAAACATATCAATTGCCTTTCAAACATATTAAGAATGATATCAACTCCCTTTTAAACATCTTATTCGTTTCTCACAATGTCAAATTTCACAATAATTACTAACACTTGAAAATCTTACAACCAATTATCGGTATAATGTCAACATAACATGATATATATACATCAACACAAGTAGAACATTCCCAACACTTAACACAATTGTAACAAGTAATTCATCGAACACTTTATAAACATAAGAAATTCATCTCAGGATAACTACGAAAATTACATGTTTTCCCTTTCTTCACTAACATTAAAATATTCCAATCATGAATGATCCAAACAAACGCAAACAATAAAAAAATTGCCATTACATATGCAACATCATACCTTAAAAAACCAACAACGGAAGCACAAAAAAATAAAAAAAGGATCCATGATTTACCTTGATTGAAAGACAGAAGGATGTCGATTGGAGAAGACTGAAGGATGCAAATGAAGAACACAAAAGGTCATTGACTAGGGAGAAAAAGAGGAAGAAAGGAACGGGAGAGGAAAGACCTAGAAAAATAAGGGGTGGAGTCAGGTGCTAGGAAAATGATGTCGTTTGTCATAGAATAAGCGATGTCATTTTCCTTTTTTAAAACATTCCAACATTTGGCGACGTTTTTCAAAAACTTCAGCAAATGTATATACACAAAAAAAAGTTTAAAAAAGGAAGGAAATGACATCATTCTTTAAAGGAAAACGACATCATTTTCCTTTTATAAATAACGTCACCAAATGTTTATACACTGTTAACTAGGAGTGGGCAAAAAACCCGAAAAATCGAACCGACCGGCAAAACTGAAGAAACTGAGCGAAACTGGTAGGTGTGGAGAGTGATGCGATGGTCAGTTCAGTTTTGGATATTGAAAAATTGACTATATCAGTTCGGGTACAGTGTAGGTAAAATTTTTTATCAAACCAACCCGAACCAAACCGATCAAGTAAAAACAAAAAAAAGTTTGTATTTTTGATACTTCTAACTCTAGGTATATAAGGTAATTTTGTAACTTTGCAAGTATGGCAATCACCCAATAGGCCCTAAAATGAAATAAAAATGTTGGACATGTACTAAAATTGGCCCAAATTTTAAGGCCCAAGATTAAGGCCCAACCCGATTAAAGTAACTGAACCGAATCGAACTGCAAGGCACACCAAAAATTCAGTTTCATTGGACATTCGGTTATGTTTGATTTTCTTGTGTCACAAAACCGATTACTCGGTTCGATCTAAAAATACAGCTGAAAATTGACTGAACCGAATCGTGCCCACCCCTATCGTCAACCTTTTCATGATACTATGCATAATTTTTCGCTAAATATCATATTTGGCAACAAATTTCTAAAATAGTAGCCAAATGTTTACACACCATCAACCTTTTAATGACGGTACGCAGAACTCGTCTCTAAATATCGTATTTGGCAATGAATTTCTAAAATAGTCGCCAAATGGTTTTGATTTTTATATTTTCCAAAATTTTTGGTAATATATAAATTATATAAAATAGTATAGAATTTATATATAGTAATTAGGGTTTTGTGACACCATTTATATATTGTCAAATCATATATTTTAAAAGACATTAATAAGATCAATTAATTTATTTGATTTTTATATTTATAGAATTTTCCTTTCATAATATAAAATTTCTTGAAAATGTAGCCTAATTTATATATAGTAATTAAAGTTTTGTTACACCACATAAAATTCTCAAATCATATATTTTAAAAGACATTAATAAAAATAATTAATTTATGTAATAAAAATTAATATTATGTTGTTTGTTTTATAGATTTTTAAAATGACATTGTTGTTAACTAAATTTATTTTTACACTTACAATCATTGTCAACAATATTTAATTTGATTATTAAGAATATCATATTAATATTTAATATTGATTTCCATTTTTTTACTATATTGCAATTATTTGTTAATTAAATCATAATAGACATAATTATACATGGTAAATAACATAATGTTATATTAATGCCATTACCAAAGGTCAAGCCGAATAATAATGGCCCACCATTTCACGACAGTTTTTTGAATTGATGCCAAAGGGTATATTTCTTCCAAATTAATTGAACATGACATCATTTTCTTTAACTACAAACGACGTCGTTTTCTACTAGGTTGTTAACACTAAAATAAATGTCTCTTCATTTTCATGTTAGCCGTCATATTTCCTCTTCGTTTACCGTCCATTAATTGTCGTCCCCTCTATTGTGGTCGTCTCCTATGTTGTGGTTGTCACTGTCAAAAAAGCATCATTACCTGTATTGGTATTGTTCTTCTTTTCTATTTTCAAACCCCCCTTGTGCTTTATTTTCCTACTACTTTATATGAGTTTTGTGTTTTGCTTATGGTGTATGGGCTTTTGTTTGTGTTTGTGTTTGTGTTTGGAAGATGGTGAATTGTGTTTCTATATTGGATTTGTATGGTTCAACATTTCTTTTCTGCTTTCCATGCTTGTTTGACGAAAGCCTCTTAACTGTTTGATGAAATGCTTGAATGAAGGTTACTTCTATAAAGGATGTTTATGTACATATTTACATTTGATTATACCACTTATAGTATACAAATGTATCCATCAAAATGACTTTATTTCAATGTGTAGTGAGATTATGATTACACATAACAATTAAAAGTAAAATGGTAAAAACCGTAAATATGGTGAATTATGTTTCTGTGTTAGTTATGTATCATTTGACATTTTTTTTCAACCTTCCATGCTTATTTGAGAAAAGCATGCTAAATATTTTATGAAATGTCTATTAAAGAATGAAGGCTACTTTTGCAATGGATGTTTATCTACATATTTACCATATGATTGCTTTTACACCAAATCTCTACCATTTATAGTATGCATATGTATCTATCAAAATGACTTTATTTCAATGTGTTATGAAGCTGTGATTAAACATAACAATTGAAAGTCAAATGGAGTATATATTAGACATAATACTTAAAACTTACAACCTATTACTCTTATTCTTAAAAGACTAAATCTTTTAGCATACACACATTTCAATTTATTGAATATACATTTTTATAAAAGCATATATATAATGGAGTAGCTCAAAACTAACAAGCTAATTATTATAATTTAAAGCTAGATCACAATTACATAACTATTTCATTAGAGGATTCTACAAGGGATATTTACATACATAAAAGCAATCATATTTCAGAGCTACAAGGGATGTTCATATAACATTCTCAACCTTATCATATGAAGTAGTCTCATTTCATATAAAGTAGTCTCATTTGATTTATCACAAAATTAACCTTGCTAGAATGTTGGAATATTCAAATAATAATTCTTCTATTGACTTTTCATAATAAAATTGTTAATATTAATTCATCATGGAATGTTGACATGGCTACTAGGTTCTGATGGTGGAAATAAGCTCCACTGGGAGGAATGTGGAAAACTTATCCCTAATGAAGAACAAATCAATACAGTCATAAAGCAAACACACGTAAGAGGGGGATGAATTGTGTATAAAAATTTTGCATGGTATCTAAAATCTTTAAAATCCTTCTTAAACAAAATGAGTTGATAAATGAAAACGTCCTATTAAACTTTGAAAGGAACCTGTTAACGTTTAAAAAGAAAGGATCTTATTAGTTATTTAAAATATGAAAGAAGTCTATTAATCGAAAGGATCCTATTCGTGCTCAAAAAGAAAAGGACCTGTTAATCGATAAGAGCCTGCTATAGCTCAAATAAAAATAAGCCTTTTAATTGATAGAAGCTTGTTGATGCTTAAAGCGGAAAGAACCTCTTGCTTTATAGAAACAGAAGGAGCCTATTGAAAAATTGAAAGAGCCTTTTAAAAACACAAACTTATAATGCAAAAATTTAAAAGTTAGGAAGAGAGAAATAATGACACAGTTGATTTATACTGGTTCAGCTAACAACCAAGCCTACTTCCAGTCCCTAAGTATCCAACTTGAGTATTTCACTATAAGAGTTCGAGTATTAATTTTGACGAGCGTCTCCAAACTCACAAGTGCATTTTTCCAAGGTTCTCAAACCTTCCATACTCGAAGTGTATAACAAGCTTTTAAAAGTTGATAGAAAAAAATGTAAAATCAAAAGTAAGTTTTCAAATAACAATTTCTCTCTTGATAGTGTAATTTCAATCTCTAAGGCACAATAAGAATGATATGACTCTCAAGAATATAAATGTTGCTCAAATGTTTCGCAAGTTTGTGTATGTTCATTACTTCATAAGTACTGCTGCTCTTCTTTAAATAGTCAATTTCTTCAACTAGTCTTGCTTCATCTTAATTATTATTTGACTTTGAATTTTCAATGTCATCTCTCTTGAAATAAAAATTTCCAGAGCTAATTGTTCAAAAAGGTAAGATCCTCCTAGATGTTAATAAGGAAAGTTTACTAAGAAGCTTCCTACAAGAAAGGAAGTAATTTTTCTATGATTTTATTTCCTTTAAAAAATATCGTTATCTATACAAGGAAATAGATCCAATTTAAATTTTGAAATATTATAGTTATCATCAAAATCGTTAAATATAAGCCTTGAGCTAACATACAGAGCAAATCCCCTGATCAAACACTAATCACCACTCGCCTTCTATGACCGATCTTCTTCCTCAAGATTCTTAGTATCATCCAAACTACCTCTCTTGCTTTATTATCAATATCTCATTTTTTGTTATGAAGTTGTTAGATGAGCATTTGATTGTATATACTATATATTATGTTAAGTTTCCTTAAATCTTCAAAAGAACATAGATGGAAATGGAGGCAGTGGTGATGTCCTAATGGTTCTACAGGATTAAGAAAATTGGTTATTTCAAAACAGTGATCAATTGTAAAAACTATGTCTATTTATTTTAACGGTCGTGGAGTTTATTAGTTGGGTATGCATGTGCTTCAATTTTACTTCCTAATGTTTGATTTAGCTTTGATTGTTCTATTTTGTTTGCTCATTAACTGAAATGCTTAGTACGTGTAATTCATCTAATACCATCATGCATACTGCATTTGGGAAATTGTTCACTGTATCTTCTAAAAAATTAGTTAAAGCAAAGAAGTTGTTGGAAGAGGGTGTCAATTCACCAGACCCTGAGTGATGATCTTTAACTATTTCAATTGATGGCTTAGAACATGCAAGGAGGCTTCTTGGGAATCCAGATTTTGGAGACCCCTTTACCTTTTCTACTGACTCTAATGTCATTCGGAATCAAAAAAATAATTATTTCTTTTCCTTTTCAATGGAATATTAGGCGTGGAACTTTATTTATTATTTTTTCTGTAAGAATTGTTAAACTTCTAATTAACATCTTTTAGTACTTACTATCTATCATTATATTATATTGCTTACCATATTCAAACATTTATATGTATTATTATTTTATAGTTCATGAATATTAATGATTAAGAATAGTATTCAATTTAAATTTATTATATTTTTTATCTTATTAATACTAAAATTTTAGGTATGTTTATCTTTTTATATCCAAAAATATCATTTATAGAGTTTTAATGCATTAACTATATATTTAATCAAATTTATGAAGAAGAGAAATAAAAAATATGAGAAATCATATATAAATGTCAATTATAATTAACCTTAGGATTATTAAGCACACTTAAGATTAAAAAATTATCAATTTAAGATTATTAATTATAAATTCTTTAATATTAGCTTTTGGTGATGATTTCAAGATTTTATTGCAAAAAGTCCACATTTAGTGACGAATTGCCAATTTTGTCACAAAAAAGCTATGTTTTTTTGCGATGTTTGAAACTATCATAGAGAGGCATCATAGAAATTATAATTTATCAATAATCTTTATTTCTAATCTCTAACATTATAAAAGAGATGCATAATAAAAAAAATTCTATGTACATGTGAAATTCCACTTATAATTAAAACTCTCACAACATTTATAATATCAATTTTATATGGAAGCATTTACTATAAAAATAAACATTAAATTATACCAGATAAACAAGTCAATGTAACATAGAGCATTTGCTCCAACGAAACTTGATAAAAACCAACTCTTATAAAGATCGCGACATAGTTTATACAATCTAATTGAGGACTTTCTGAAGACTAATGAGCCAGTTTAAATGTCTCTTAGCTTCATCATCGCTATCTTCATTCCAACCGGTGAAGTAGCCAATTTGATACAGAATTCTCACAACAAGTTATAGTACTCGCAGTATTTTCATCATCCAGTTAATTGTTTTGGATTATACGCATATGGGAAAAATGACTTCCTGATATAAGATTAGATAGGTAGGTTAATAAGTTCATAATATTTGAAACTCTTTAAACTCAATCATTTTAGCATAATAATTAAGGCCAATAGACCAATTTCATAGTTATTAATATATTCATTAATCGATTAACATGTGCTACTTATTCACCTTTTACGTAAAAAGGGGATTATGACCTGCTATTTACATATCGTTGAAAGTGATGAATGGCAAATTCTGTTCTATCAACATAACCAGTCCTTGACTCTCAAAAGGATAAAGCGACAATGTGATTTGTGTTGGTGTATGCCCTTGCAGCCAATTTTGGTTGTAATTTTAATTGTATAAAATTTGTTTTATTCAATAAAAAGGC
>JAOTAY010000003.1:28181781-28197266 GCA_025629805.1 Erythroxylum baracoense | reverse complement strand
GTTCGCGGTCGGTAAATGTTTGTTTTCAGCGACGGATTTATTCATTTCCGTCGGTAAGGGGCGACGGAATTTATTCCGTCGGTATTATTCCGACGCAAATTCTGAATTTTCTTGTAGTGTTAGTTGAAGGATGAAGCTTCTACTTGTGACCGTTTCGATGGAAAAAAGAAACTAAGAGTAAACAGACCATGGTCTAGCAATTTGACAAGTCATTGTTTCGTAATAAACTATGGAACTCATGGCCTGAAAGAGGAAACGAATTGGTGGCTTTTACACTGACTGGAAAAAATATAGGCAGAGGGACGTAAAACATGAAATACTTTATGGGGAAGATGCTTCTACAAGTAAATATAGAAGTATAGCTGAAAGAGGATAACATGGATTATGGTTTCTAATTAATGCTAGAGTTACAGTTGACAATCGATGCGAGTATAGTTAAAATTCTAACAAATTTGAATCAACCTTAACAATGATTTGTAATAAAAACCCAAAATGCGCATTTTTCATCGATAATAATATGGTTGTGGAAGACAATTTAGAGCCTTGCATTGTAGTTCTTAGCAGTTGACAATGAAACCATTTGATGTGTGAATAAACGTGTTAAGTACAAATATGGACGACCAATCGAGTAATTAACGTTTTGCCTAATCAATAGACTATGGCCTCAACCCCTGTTCGTTAATTCTATATGTTTAGGTTTACTACATGGACATTAAACACATACCTTTTAAGTTATACGTATTAGACTTTTCTCAAAAGCGAAAGCGTGAAAAATGTGATGAACTAAGGACCTTCCTCATCAATATAGGCAACCGTCGCTTTTATTGAATTCCGAGTTGTGATAAATTGTTCCCTAAATAAATTGTTCTTGATGATGATGTTAACCAAGTCTATCCCTATAAGATCGAAAATTCGTTCGACATGTCTCGTTTGGTCTTCAAGAATACGTGGCGTTAACTCATGAAATTCGTGAGAAGTAGAATTATCCTTCTTGTCTTGAAAGTTAGGGTGGGCTTATCAACAAATAATAAATAGATTATTAAGGATTGGTTAAATTTTCTTTTTCTTAATAAGTAAATAAATATATTTATAGGCAAAAGGTTACAATGTACAATAGCAAGATTATGACCAAACTTGGTAGGTAGAATTTACCCAGCTAATCCTTACATTTAGAATTTACCCAGCTGAATCGTTTGTTTAACTCGGCCTCTGCATTGGATTGAACCTCATTAAATAAGGGATATGGAATCGATTAATATATGCTATGGGTCCAAGGCCTAGCAGTCAAAAGAACGTCTTACAAGGCTTTAATTTGTCCTACAGACCTTGAACTATGTCACAGATTATGGAGAGAAAATATTTCATCTCATATACTCGCAGAATCAACTTGTAATATCTTATATAGAAAGCTGAGTAAACAGATCAAGTAATTGATACTGATACCAACTAACTAGCTGCTACATGAATGATAAATATAGTTACAGATATTAAAAAAAATAGCAGATGCTGGGTTACCTAACGCAAAACCCACAAGTTTTCTGTTGCTAATTAAATGGATTTTGATTATGTCCAGAAGAAGGGGAGTTGTTGAAAGAATTACAAAAGCTTAATCTAGAGATCGTTACAGTTTAGTGTAACCAATAGTATATTTGAATCAGTTGATGTCTCCACCAAGAAACCTTACATGTCTTCAAATATCTCAAAAACCTATTCCTCTGGAAGCATGAAACTATCAGCTTACGGTGATGCAGATTGAGATTTTTGTCAATTTAGTAGATTTTCCTTGTCAGAATTATGCATTTTTGTTTGAGAAAATTATAATAGTCATGGCTTTATGTTGGATTTTTTTGTAGTGTTAGATATTGTTTATTAAATAAATAAGATTAGTTTTTGTTGAATAATATCTTCTATTTCTTGTATATCTATGTCAATTTATGGCATGCTAGACTTAATCATATTGGATAAAATTGAATAATTCGATTGGTTGAGTATACTTTGTTTAGAAGACCTACATAAAGTAGAATGGTCTACTTGTAAACATTGTCTAGCTAACAAAATAATGTGAAAATTATTAAGCATAGGATGAAGAGTTGCTAAGCTATTGCAATTAATTTATTAAGATATCTGTGACTAAACGATTGTAAGAGCATGACACAAAAGAATTTATTTCGTCATATTTATCAATGATTATACTTAGTATAATTATATTTATTTGAATTCTCAAAATTTGAAACATCATGTTGTTTTAAAATGTCTATGACTTTAGTTGAGAATCAATAAGATAAAGCAGGTAAAGACATGAAGAACTTATCAAAGTATAAGAAGGCTTATTTGATTAAATCAAGAGGTCATATGAAATGTGTTTATACAACAACCGAAACCTTCTTGACGCTAAAATCAATAAGAAAATTCCTATTTATAGTATTTTAGGCCAAAATAGCCATTGCAATAGCTATATAAAGTGTACTGGTTAACTAGTACGAATTTACAGTACCAAATTCACTAGCCATTGAAACACTGATCAACCAGTACATATATTAGTTGACCAATATGATATATTGGTTAACTAATACATCAACTTTGTTGCTACAAAATCATGGTACATCAATTTTAACAACTTAAACTTATATTAGTCGACTACTATCCCATATAAGTCGACCAATCACACAAAAACAAGATTTTAACAACTTAAAATGTTCAAAACCAATTTGTTTAATATCAATATGAGCAAAGAACTTTCCAAAATATTCTCCAAAGATTAATTAAAAGGCATTTATATTAAAATAAAAGGGTTAATTATATAAAAAAGCCTAAACTTTCGTCAATTTTTTAATTATAACCCAAACGTTAAAAAATTGCAATAAAAATACTCAAAACTTTCAAAAAAAATTTCAATTCTAGCTCAAACTTCAAGAAACAATAGTAAAATGCTCAAACTTTCAATTTTTTTCAATTCTAGCCCGATATTAGTATTTCTAATAAGTTTGCTGACGTGGCTTGCCACTTGTTTCAGAAACCTTAGCTATTAATACACGTCAACCAAAATTAACATAACAAATAAAGATTATTGAAACAATGTTGTTTACATAATTAAAATGACGCCGTTATTTAAAAATGACCTAAATCAGATTAAGCAGTCCCGATGACCTTACACTTTGATTTCAATTTTTTCCTTCGTTTTCAGTTTGTTATCTTGGCACCCTCACCCTTTAATTTTCATATTATGTAGCCCTGATGCCCTCACACTAAGGGCATCAGGAGAACAAACTAAAAATGAAGAGCTTACTGGTGTAGTACCTTGTAATACAAGAGTGAATTGGAGTGTCAAAAAAACAAACAAAAAATAAATGGTTGAGGGTATCGAGAGAACAACATATAATGTCAGGCTAGAATTGAAGAAAATTGAAAATTTGAGTATTTTATTGCCACTTTTTAAAGTTTGGCCTAGAATTTAAAAAAAATTAAAAGTTTGAGCATTTTATTGTTATTTTTAAAAGTTCAAGCTATAATTGAAACATTGACGAAAGTTTGGGTTTTTTGGTAATTAACCCAATCAAAAATTTTAATGTCTCTTGATGAATGTAAAGACTTATGCAATGAAGTAAGATGAATGATTATACATGGTGAGCCTTTTGAATCATCAAATTAATAAATGAGCTTAAAAATAATAACACAAATTGTGAAATGATTTTGACAAGCCTTGATCTTCTTTAATTTTGTTCTTTTTTTGATCTTTATTTCATCGGTTGCAAATTGAAGAGAATAAAAGCAACTTTTCTTTATTAACTTCATACAACATGTTTTTTGTTTATAGCTTCATTTTATTATAATATTGGTACATCAACTAGAACCTCCCTTAGTTTAACAAAAGCAATAGTGTTTATAGACAAATCAAGATACATCTCATGAAAACACTAGATAAAAGTTAGAGTTACACTCATTCATGTGAAGAAGAAAATTAAGATTAAGGAAGAACCTGGCATAACAAGGTTATAAATAAATATTTAATGTTTATTGTACCTCATACTTTGTCTCTTTGGTAGGTTTGTCATGCATAAACATATCATCATTTTAACGCATTGCATGATTCTTTTCAGGCATTAAGAGTATTAAAATGTAAATTTCAAAGAAAATCCTCTTCAACCTTGAAACAATCTTTGGAGAATATTTTAAATAGTATTTAAATCATATTTGCATTTAGAATATTAAGTTTGAGTATTTAAAGTTGTTGGATTTGTAATTTTGGGTGTATCGATCAACTAATATAAGTTAGTGATTGACTAATGTAAGTTAAAGTTATCAAAAAAATGTATCACGACTATGTAGTTAATACATTAGTTGACCAATATGTTGTCGTAATTGACCAATATTCCACCATGATTATACATTGGTTGACTGACATATAACATTTGTCAGTCAATGTTCTAACAGCTAGAAAGTACACGTATTTAATGCACATTGGTCAACCAATGTACAATAATAATCAATCAATGAACAATAACTCGTTATTAGCAATGGCTAGTTCTTAGTTCCACTAACTATTTTGAGCCCTAAAACATAAAAGTATACAGTTCTTCATTATTTTTTATATGTAAAAACATTTGGATGTTCTACAAACACATTTCCATGGTTTTTTTTTAATATTTTGTGATCATTCATTATCTCATTTTAAAGTGAATAAGCTTTTAAGTCATCAAATTGATCAAACAAGTTCTTTTGAGTTGTAAATTCATTTAAGAGTGGCTTAGTCTTCACTTTGAAGAAAGATTGTAAGAAGAGTTTCTCTTTACTCATGGAGAAACATTCTTTTATCTTATTCACCTCCTTTTGAGTGTCATTAAGTACAAACATGGTAGTAGTGTATCTCTTATGTTAATATTTCAAAAAATGTAGATTAAAGATAAAAATGGCATTCTTAGGTTTATCATCATCCTCATCTAACTAAAAGGGACAAAACATTAGTAAAATGCTTTTCTACGATGGTAATGACTATGTTTATTGAAGAATTAAGAGGAAGTTTTTCATAATGGCTAAAAGTTTGATTTGTGAGAAATAATGTCAAACGACCCTTTCACTCCTATGAAAGTTATAGACGGAAAAAAAAAGTCTTCCAAAGTAAAGAAAAATGGAAACCCCAAGATAAACAACTTATCTTTTTTAAGAGCAAAGTCATTCACATATTATATTGTGCACTATATAAGAATCAGATTTGGCACACAATTGAAATCACTTATCAGGGTACTAATCACATTAAAAAAGTAAAGTAATCATGAAAATTCATGAATATAAAATATTCCAAATAAAATAGGATGAAAGTTTATCATGCATGTATATAAGATTTATTAATACTATTAATATTTTTAAAGGCCTTGGAAACACCTACAGTAATGTTGAAATGACGAAAAAGTTGCTTAGATCTCTTCTATAGAATTAGGAAACCAAAGTGAAGGCTATACAAAACTCTAAGAACTTAAGAGTTCTATCATTAGAAAAGCTCATTATATCTCTCTTCAGATATGAAATGAGGCTTTAAATGACACATGAAGGAATAACGCTTTCAAGAAAAAAGAATTTACTATTTAAATCCTTAAAGGATGAATCTTATGAGGAAGATGAGACATCTTTAAGTAGCAGCAATGACGAAGATATTACCCTTATCTCTATGAAATTCAAGAAGATTTGAAGAGAAAGAAATTCTCTAAAAGAAAAGACTTTAAGAAAGGCAAGGGGATTTAAAATGCAAATTTCATATTATTATTTGTTTGAATGAAGGAAACCCAGCCACTTGATAATGTCCCCTTCTTAAAGATAATGAAAAACATAAAAAAGAGAAGAGAGATAAGAAAAGGACCCTCAAACAATCAACTTGGGATGACTTAAGTGACTTTAAACATGAAAAATGGAAAGAAGTAGCTCATATATGCTTTATAAAAATAATGATAATAAGGTACTTTCAAGCTTTAACTATGATATCAATTTTGAAGTGAATTATGATGAACTAGTTGAGAGTCTAGAAAACATAAGTATGAAAAGGAAAAAATTATCTTCCAAACTTAATGATGCTTAAAACATATGGATGAATATATGAATCAGAATTAAAATATAAGAAAATGAACTACATAGTATTTAAGCATCCAAAAGTGATACCATTATAGATAATGAAAACTTAAATGCTTTGATAATTAAGAATTAAGTAAAAAAGGAATGAAAATTTAGAAAGCATGATGGTAGCTCAAATAATTCCAGTAATAAATATAAGATCAAGTGCACTTATAAAAATGCGCTTGACACCAAGACTAAATTTTTTAAATAATCAATACATACATAGTAAAAAGTCATTACTGAAAATTGTAAGTGAGCATAGTATATCTTCATTTGGACATTGATATGCTAGGCTAAAGAAAAGTTATATACATTTGTGTATAGTTCCCAATCTAGGCCTTAAAGTCAATTATCATTAATGTACAATTCACACACTTGCTCACACTTATCATAGGCATTAAAACGTATTATATATATATATATATATATATAATATGCCATCCCATGAAAATACAGAACTTCATACATTTAAATGAGTGCTTCCATAAACAACTTTTGAATTTACTTCCATAAAATAAATTCATTTCAAACATACAGCATGATATGTCATTTTTGTGGCAACCTTGAATATATTGATAAGAAAATTTTACTTCCTTATAATAAAGAATGGTAAGAAAATCTTTAAAAATTTGAGTTAAAAAAAAGAAACTAATAATGAAGGACCCAAGTTCATTTGAACACTCAAAACATATTGATTATAATATTTTATAAGTCTCTAAAAAAATGAACAAACGGTATAACTAGTAGACATTCAAGTCAAACAATCGATGATGTATCCTAATTCAAGACTCTTAAAGACAAAGATAAAGGACTTTTCATAACTGGAGACAATGCCAGGGGTAAAATATTTGGCATTAGGAAAGCAAAGAAGATCATTTTACAATTGACACCGTGCTTTTAGTAGAATAATTAAAGTATAATTTATTAAGTATAAGTTAACTATGTGTAAAGATTATAAAGTTTATTTTGAAGAAAAATAATGTATTACTTCTAGTATGTATGACAATAACATATATCAATTAGGTCTTGAAATGTTCTAAGCTAGTTCTAGGGAAGGATTCTAATATAAGACAATAAACTTCAAAGGAAATACATATTTATTTGAATGTTTCAATCTTTTATGGCTCATAATCTTAAAATTTATTTCAAATCACTTTAACTTTGAACGATGCCTTATCATTTGATCATCAAAGTTTATAAAAATGCATAATGCTAGCTAATTTAACCATTCGACATATTTTTACTCTTATTCTTAAAAGACCAAATTATTTAGCATAAACATATTTCAATTTATTCAAAATATATTTAATGGAATCATATATTAGACTAGTAGAATGTCAATATGGCAACTAGTTTTTGATGGCAGAAATGAGCTTCGCTCAGAGGAATATGTCAAAATTCTACCTAATGAAGAACAAATCGATGTACAACAAATCTCCTTATCAAACATTAATCACCACTTTCCTTCAATAGTCAATGGTTTTTAGTAATATCTGAATTAGCTCTCTTTCTTTATTATTTGAATCTCATTTTCTATTACAAAGCTATTAGATAAATGTTTGATTATATATATATATTATATGTTGTGTAAAGCTTCTTTGAATTTTTAATAAAACATAGATAAAAATAGAGGTGGTAGCAATGTCCTAACGGTCCATACAGGATTGGGAAAACCTTTTGTTTTGTAATAGTTTTCGATTATAAAAACTATGTCTATTCAATCAGGTATGCATGTGTTCACATTTGAGTTCCTTATACCGTTTAGCTGAGCCATTTAAGTTCTATTCTTAGATGAAATACATCATATGTACCGTTCATCTAATTTAGTGATCCATACTACATCTGAGGGATCACTCATTATATCTTCCACTAGTTTACTTAAAGCTAGGAAGTTATTGTAAGAGAGTGTCAATAAATCAACTCCTGAGGGAAGATCTTTCACTGTCTCACTTGATGCCTTCGAACATGCAAGGTCCCTTTTTAGGAATCCAAACATAAGGAACTCCTTTACCTTTTTACCAAGTCTCGTGTCACTTAGAATCGAGAAAAATAATTATGTTTTCCCTTCTCGATGGAATAAGCATGAAACTTAATTTATTGTTTTGTGTAAGAATTGTTAAATTTCTAATTAAAATCTTATATTACTTACCATATATCATTATATTATATTGCTTACTATATTTCAATATTTATATGTATTATTATTTTATTATTAATAAATATTAATGATTAAGAATAGTAGTCAACTTAAATTTATTATATTTTGATCTTATTAGCATTAAAATTTTAGGTATGTTTATCTTTTTATATCCAAAAAATTTTACTTTTTAAAATAAATTTAATTTTTAAAATTTAAGTTACCTATTATTTGTTTTTCAACAATATGTTTACATCTTCGAAAACATTTTACAATTTTTAGATGCTCCATTCTATTTTCATGAAAAGTTTGTATGAGCAAAGGTGTACTATATACAATAGGCATCATTAAAGAATCATTTGTGTATAAATCTATAAATTTAAATAAATTTATAGAGTTTGAATGAATTACATAAAAATGGTAATTATTTCAACTTTTTTCAATGATTTTAAAAATTCATCGCCAAAAGTCTAGCATTTTGTGACGATTCACAAATTCATCACCAAAGGCTTAACATTTAGTGACGAAAATTTTACTATTTGAAAAGGAATAAATTGTTGCCAAAGACATACATTTAGCGACGATTATAAGAAAAGTTATTTAATTTTTTTTTTGCTAAAAGTTAGTTTTTTTGTAGTGAGATCACCCATATAGTAGCAGAAACATCACATTCCAAATCAAATAGGTAGGAAGATTGAGTAACTATAATACTGGGATAGATGTTAGGGCTTGTTTAAGAGAATTAAAGGTTGTAGCAGCATTTAATGTCCATATAAAACCTATACATTTAAGTATATTAGTAAGATGGCTAGTAAGGGATGCACAATATCATACAAATCTACAAGAAGAACCAGTCAACTTTAAGAATGTAAAGTAATACATTATCGAAAAATACTAAAACAATTCTCCTTAAGAAATTTAAAATGTCCATCAACCGTTCTAAAAGCTTTATGATAAGTGCCTGAATCATCTAGGCTTACTTGATGGTAGCCAGAGCATTAGTTAACACGAGAGAAAATGATAACACTATAGAGATCATCAAAGAGCTTGTTAACCATAGGAATATGATAGCAATTAGGGATCATTAATGAATTGAGAGCAATATAGTTAATGCAAAAACACCAAGAGCCATCCTTCTTCTTAACTAGCAGCATTAGAGAGGAAAAAGGACTAGTACTTTGACTAAATAATCCCTCAGAAAGCATTTCAAATATTATTTTAATCATTAACTCTTTTTGACACTTAGGATAATAGGTTATAATAGTAATTGGTGTGAAATGAATAACTAAATGAATATGATGTTCATAAGGATGATGTGGAGGTAAGTAGCATTGTATAACAAAAATGAAACAATCAAGGATTTTTCTCTACCTTCTCACTAGAAGCTTTTACAATTTTACCCCTGACAGTTACCTCTTTTGAAAATTTCACTCTCAGATCTGGTTCTCCTCTCCTTTAGTACAATCTCTCTTCTTCTTCTACTGAGGTTTAACCTTGAAGAAGGCCTAATTGAGCAAGAAGGGACTCCCCCTCCTCCTCCCTTGAATCTTGAAGAGTTTCCTCAACTCGCATATGTTATCAAGGGGAAACAAGTTGTTGAATCTCTAACTACAGTAACAGTTGAAGAAAATGCTAAGATTGTTTCAACTCAACCCAAACGTGCTTAGAAAAAGAAGCTAAACATCTAGTAGAATAAGGGTAAGCTTAAACATTTTACAAATGTCATGAAGGATGGCGTCTTATCTCCTCCTATGGATCTTCTTTAAGTTGGAGAAAAGAATTGGTCCATGAACTTGGTGTGTTATTTTTGGGGTAAAAGACCAGCATTCCCAGTTGTTAATACCTAGGCTATAGCAAGATAGGAAAAGAAAGGCTTGGAGAGGAAAACATTAATGGAGGATGGTACATTTCTTTTCAAATTCTCTGCTAAAAATAATATAAATGAAATTATAGAGCTTGGACCATGGCACATAGATGGATAACCTATGTTTATTCAAAACGGAAGAATGGTTCAGAATGATAGATGTAACATTAATGCATTTCCTATAAGGTTTCATTTTCACAATATTCCTCTTGAGTTTTGGATAATGGAAGGTTTAAGTTACCTTGTGAGCTCACCTGTGAAACCAATCAAACAACGAATATGGAAAGAATTTGTTTTGATAAAATTTGTATTGAGATAATCAGGAAATTCTATAATTGCCCAATAAATTTCTAATCTTGAAGCTTGGAGAAGATGGAGAATTTAAGAAATTTTAGGTTCCCATTACTTAGCTATAGAAACCGAACTTACTAAGTAAGAGTTAGAAGCCTATTAGAAAAGTCCTTAAAACTGGTTGGCACGAAGAATTCATGGGATTAATGACTTCTGAGATTCAAAGAAGGACACTCAGCTCAATTTGGTAGATATTAGAGAACTAGCAAAGGAGGATGAGACTCCTTAACCACCCTTTAAAATGCATATTGATACATTAGATAACTCTCAAATTTTTAACAAAAAAATATTAAGGATAATTCAGGGAAAGGAGTACAGGAAGAACATAATGTTTTAATTTCCAATATAGCCACCATCTCTAGGAGAAAATCAGCTAGAAAAAAGGGAAAAAATAAGACAAAGGGGGAGCCCCCTACAGATGATCCTGGTTTGGCATATTAGAGGGCTAAAAAAAAGCTATGGTAAAGTAGGTTATGTTGGAGAAGAGGTCATGTATAGTAGGGCTTCTTGAAAAAATCAATAAAAACACCACAATTGCGAGGTGTTTTTAAATTTTTAGGGGTAAATTGGAAGGTTATTTCTGACTTCTCTTCCCATTATAATGGAAGGATTTTGTGCTTCTATAACTTGAATAAAGTTTCAATATAAGTAGACGGTAAAAGTGACCAGCATATACATATAAAGTGTCAGCTAAATGGATCTAACTCATTTTGCACTTACATTTATCTATGCTTCAAATTTGCAATTTCAGAGGAAGTTATTATTGGACAATCTTTAAACTATTGACGTTGCAACCTTAAATCCTTGGACGGCAACTGGTGATTTCAACTGCACTCATTCAAACCATGAATTCAAAGGATGAAGAGGGTTCCCCATAATATCTGGAAGGGAGTTAGCAATATTATTCCAAAGGATATATATGATCGATATCATATTTAATGACAAACTTTTCACTTATTCAAATAAACAATAAGGACATATGCTGATAAGGAAGAAACCTGATTTATTACTAGTCAATCCAAATTAGTTAAATATGTACCCTCATTTGTTTACTCATTTTAGTGAAAACTCCATTTCAAACCACTCTTTTATTTTGATTCAAAATTCTAGTGCATTGAGTTATAAGAGAGCTCCTTTTAGATTTTTCAATACACTAACACAGCAGATGGTTTCTTTGATATGGTGAGCATATGTTGGAGATATAATGTAGAAGGATACAAATCCTTCCAGCTAATGCAAAAATTGAAAAAGGTGAAAAAATGTTCTTAAGTCCTTTATCAGTACTAATACTAAGCAGATTATAGAGACTAAACAAAAAGCATGTTTTGAAATAAAAGAACATCAGGAGGCTTTTAGATTGCACAATTCAGTCTTGAAACAGAAAGATATAACTAATTGGTTAAAAGATAGAGACTCATTCACAAAATTTTTCATGTTTCTCTTTTATCAAGAAGAAATATCAATAAGCTGATAGAGCTAAAAAAATAATAGAGGAAGCTCTCATTCAGATAAACCCTTTCTATTGAAACTCACCAAGGACTTCTTCATCTAATTGATAGGTTCTTCAGATGATTTTTCACAAGGCTTCAACATCAAAAGATTTTTATAACTCTTCCTTGAATCAGAATGCCAAGAATTCTCTTATTGCTCCGTTTACTAATAATGAAATCAAAGAGGTGTTGTTCAACTTGCATCCCTCAAAGGCACCTGGGCTAACTAGGTTTACTGCCTGGTTTTTTTAGACCTTTTGCGAGATTATAGGCATATTATTGACTCAAATAGTCCAAGAATGCTTCTCTTCTTGCAGAATGTTAAAGGAATTAAATCATACCCACATTTGTCTTATTCCACAGAAGCTTAATCCCTCCTCACTTGTGGATTATTGGCCAAGTTCCTACTGCAACATAATCTATAAAGTAATTTTCAAACTTCTAGCTAATAGACTAAAAATGGTTTTCAAGGATGTGGATAACCCATCTCAAGGAGCCTTCATTGTTGGAAGATCTATAGGAGATAATATCATTCTTATGCAAGAACTGGTGAAAAAATATGACTTAAGGAGAAATATTAAAAGATGCTTTTGGAAAATATATTTTAATAAAGCTTTCGACACTATAAACTAGCAATTTCTTCAAGCTTGCTTGGAGGCTCTAGAATTCTCTACTATTTTCAAATATTAGATCATGATGTGCATTCAAACTTCTTCCATTAGCATTCTTACGAATGGTATCCCTATTGAACCTATAAATTGTACTTGAGGTATTAGACAAGGGGACCCCATCTTGATAATGTAGGGGTTATTCAGAATCCTCGTTAAGTTAGTTAGTTACAATGGCATGTACCAATTTTATTACAAATGTAAAGATTATAAGTTAACACATTTAACATTTATAGACAATCTTATCATTATTTATGGTATAGATACATATTCTATAAGCATTCTAAAGGATATCCTGAAAAGGTTCTCAAATTGTTCAAGGCTAAAAGTGAACATTGAAAAAAGTAGCATATTTTGTTCTAAAGATGTATGCAATCCCACTTAATTATCTAGGATCTTAGGAATGGAACTTCATTCTCTATCTTTTAAGTATCTTGGAGTCCAATTTCTTAAGAAAAACCCAAATATATGCAGATTGCATTTCTCTCTTAGAGAAATACAAATCTAGAATAAATGCTTGGCAAAATATATTCCTATCATTTGCAGCTAGAGTCACCTTAATTATTTCTATTTTTTGCATCCTATATGTCCAGGAGATTTATCAAGTAGATAGAACAAACTACTAAAAAAATTTTATAGTTTGGATCAATTTATAATACTTAAAAGTTTAAAATCAAGTGGAGTAAAGTGATTGATACCTCTTATGTGAAAGGTGCAACTATGCAAAAGAATTTGGAGGTTAAATATTAAAAAAGATGCTATATGGATCAAGAAGATTCATGAAAATTACCTTAGAAACTAAAATTTTTGTCAACTGCCACTATCTAGGGAGTACTCTTGGATCCTCACTCATATGCTACATTTCAGAAGCCTTATCTACCTTAGATATCCATAGATTGGGGAGTGGTGACAATATTCAAATATGGTATGATAATTGGACTGAGTTCAGTCCACTTATTTAAAGAGAAGAGAATGTCCCTTTAAATAATAGAGTCCCTCTCAATGCATGGGTATCTTCACTCATATATAATAGTAGATGGACAGTGAACTTTAGATGCTTCAATTCTTTCATTCAGTATCTACCTATGATCAATCAAAGGAATGCTAAGGATAAAATTATTTTGACACTAGAATCCAGTGGATCTTCACTAACAAATCGTGCTATAAAATTTTACAAGTTGGAAAAGAGGAAGTGCCATGGTATAGACTTTTTGGAAGAATCCCCTCAACCCTGAAGCAACAATAATTACTTGGCTAGCTATCAAAAGTCACCTCAGCACAAAGAGCAAATGGTATTAAACTATAATCCCATTTATGTTTTGTGCAAACAAGCAGAAGAAGACAAGAGTCACCTATTCTTCTATTGTGTCTATTCCAAGTCTATGTGGATTCAAATCTTGTATAAGCTAGTAAACTATTGTACTTTATATAAATGGTTTGCAACACTGAATTAAATTTTTAGATCTGCCAAATAGTGGAAGGCAGATGGAACTCATTACAAATCAACATTCATAGTCGCAATCTACAATATGTGGAGAGAATGAAATAGGAGAATTTACAAAGAGATTTAAGTTAACAGACACCAAATGGTAGAACATACTATCAATGAGATCAAAGCTCTAGCAATTGGAAAATCAGTTCACCTTAAGCTATCATAAGGAATAAAGTATAGATGGGACTTATAATTCAACTTTCATGTACTTTCTACTTGTCTAACTAGCTAAATGAGTCTGTTTTAGTGAACTCGTTGTATTGGTGTTATGGCTTTGCTATTGTGAATGAAATTTATTCAATTTTTAAAAAAAGGAATAGTCAAAAAGTAAATTAATTGAATTAAGATTAGGAAGTGTTTTAGTGGAGCAAAAGGTAAAAATAGGTATATCAGGTAAATATGGAGAAATAGCAAGAGAATGAAAGGAAGCCACTGAGTTAGTATCTAATAACCTACAAATTTGGTGCAGTAGAGTTGGATAAAATTATAGAACTACCAAAAAAAAAAGAGTTTATCATTATAGTGTAAGATCATACTTGGAATAGAGTAGTTAGAGAGTACTAGTCCTAAAGAACTAAATTATTGTACCCCAAGAACCACATTAGCACTCTAGATAGGCAAGATATAAAAAGGGATATAAAATTTGTGACCTTGTTAAAAGAAAAGAACATCTAAACAGAGAGCAAAATATACATTGCCTATTTCCTAGCATTACTAGAAAAGGTTTAACATAAAAGGTAACTGAAGTAGTTCAGTAACACAAGTTTGTATTATGTTATATGAGGTGCCTAAGTGCTCTAAAACTAAAAATGAGTGACCAAAAATAGTCCATATAAGATGTCATGTACATGGTGTAAGGCCACTTGGTAATGTTGTCCTGTAACCAAATTCACAGCCATTCCGAATTTAAACTGAGTTTGGTCAGAAGAAGCAAAAATAAAAAGTGTGATTTTCATCTCTCACGCCCATGAGAAATGAAGCAAACAATCACGGGTGTGACTCTTACGTCTCACACCTGTGAGAAGAGATGGATGGTTTACAGACATAATGAATAATAAGCAATGAAACAGAGCATATATTAAACTTGTTCTTCATGAATTTGTTTTTCACTCATCTTATTCACGTTTTCCATGATCTTTCAACTCTAAAAATCTTTTAAACACTATCTTATAACACTTTAATCTTTAAAAAAAACTCAAACAAAAATATCATCAAACTCATCCTACGTCCACAGTAAACATGAAAATGTCCATTTTTTCATAATGCTTTATTAACAGCTAAATCACCAAATCTTACTCATACACTACTTGATAATACTTCAAATTCTTCCATAATCTCAAGAAACCCTAGTTCTTCATACAACCACGTACATCCTCTTGAA
>JAOTAY010000003.1:28166904-28181681 GCA_025629805.1 Erythroxylum baracoense | reverse complement strand
TTAGACTTGATTGTAAAGTTTGAGAAACTTTATGATTAAATATGAGATATTTAATAAATAAGGATCAATATGAGATAATGAATCTTATATGAGCATAATTGATATTTAATTAGAATTATTTGTAATTTTAATTAAAGTTTAATTGAAATTAGAATTTAATTTTAATTAAATTACTAAAACGTCCTAAGCTTATTATAAATAGGCTTAAGCTTTATGGAGCGAGCAATTCTTTCTTAACTCTCTCTGTAAGAGTTACAGAGTTCTCTCGACTCATTCTGTGGATACCATTAGAGGTTGGACGTTCGTACGGCTATGATGGTTGAGATGAATTGGTTTCAGAAATGACTCGAGGGATACAACAAGATAAAGATCAAGTTTCAGAATAAGGTAAAAATTAAGTTTTCGCTTTATTATGATTTGTGTTAATCATTTTATAGAATTAAAGATATCTTATTTTCGGGAAATCAAAAGTTACAAAAAGGTTTCGTAAACAGTTTCCTAACACTGTAGTCCAGTGCATCTTTACATAAATTTAACTAGTCAGAAAAGGAGACATACCAGCTTCTTCTGAAAGAGCATATCTCCAAGCTGAAGTTCTAATTGAAGAGAATATTACTAGAAAAGACTAAAATAAATTAGTAAATGAACCAATATGATTAGAACGTACTTATCAGCTTATACATAACTGTTTCTAAAACTTTGGGGTCTTTTGTAAGTTCTATATCAATAAAAAATTTTCCTTTTAGAAACTTTAGATGTCTTCTTCATAAATCCATTGAGATATCACTACTATTTCTTGGACAGAACTATGCAAGTTTAGTCAGGGAGCGATTGATTTACATAGGAGAATGATGATAGAAATGAGAATGAATATAGTGAGGAATAAGATCATTATAATTATGATGGTTGGCTAAAAGGAAGGAATGATTAACATTACTATTGACAGTGGTTGGTCTGTTAAAATATTGAGAAATAAAAATTATTATATTTTAATTAATTAATTAATTACATTGTAATTAACTAATTAATAATATTTTAATCAATTAATTATATTTAATTAATCAATAAATTATATTTTAATTAATTACATTTTAATTAATTAATTATATTTTAAATAATTATTTTGTAGTTAATTACATTTTAATTAATTATATTTTATATTTAAATTAACTATAGTTTAATTATATTTAATTAAAAAATTACAAAAATATTTGCAGAAATCAAAACCATTCCTCCCACAAATAGAGGATATGGATGATTACCTAAAAGTGGAGTATAAAAAATCTATTTAATCAACCATAATAAATAACTAACTGTTACTATTCGTTCGTTCATTTCTTATTGATTTGTTCCCATTCATCTTCACCAAGCACCCCCGACAATAATAGTAACAGAAATAAGTCGTCACACTGAAATTCAAGAAATCAAGTGGGGATTGAGCACAGCTCCAATGAACAACAGTAGACCAGAATTCTCTTCCTTGATTGTGAAAATAAATGGATGGTCAGCCACAAAGGTTGGAGCGCTCAGCCTTCCACATCGAAGCCTGTACTGAGAACAAGTACTAACTGCAGCTTCGGTTCCTTCCTCATTAACTTCAATATATGCCTTGTGGAAAAGTTTTGAGAGGACAGGAGGCCTGGCACTATCTACCATCTCTGAGAGCTCACCTGTGTCTTTGAAAGGTAGTTCCAATCCCAGTTCCTGCATAGTTTTTGATGCTTCAAAGTCGAAGGCAAACTTGAACCTCGGAACCCAAAACAATCTAAGATTCTCTTCCCTTAAATTCAAAGGACCATCAAATGCCACGGGATTGCTTCTCAATTTTTCTACCAGAGCTGCCAAGCCATCGCTTGCATCAGGAAGAAAGAAGTACATGGAAAATCGCATGTTGTCTAGTCCACTTTGGTATGGTAGTTGAAGAACTTTGTAACCATCATAGCTTCCATACAGGTTTTTATGATCACTCCTAATAGTCATGAAAGGAACTTGGACAATCTGCCCATCGAGAAGGTAAAACTCCTTGTGCTGTGTCTTGGATTCATCAAACCTTCGGTCCCATGCTCCTTTAAAATATAGTGCATTGGCAAGGACAAGGGCTGTATCACTTTCTAGACTACCCTGTGGGAGTAGGTCTTTGATGAGTCCATTACTCGCAGACTCTGCCCAAGAATTAACTTCATTCACCACGTCATTACTCTACAAGGACAATCACTAAACTATGTATGAGCTCCTCTCGTCCAGTAATAGAAACGAAACGAATTTTCAGATAAGAGAACAAGTGTGGGCATTTAAGCATCACCTTATTAACAAAATCAACTTCTTGGACTGTGGCATGGTAAATACCACTGACCACCTCCTTAAAAGAAGGCTTGAAGTGTAATCCATGACGAATCCAAGCACCGTTGACGAATGATACAACAGGCCCTCCATTGCTACCAGTTGACGGCGACAATACGGAAGAAACAGTCTCTGAAGCCAGAGAGATGAGCTCGTTGACACTTTGTGATCCAAGATAGGAAAGCAACTGCTCCAAGGTAGACCCGTTTGAGCCCAGAGCAATCAGGCTCAACATGGAGTGGAACGACAAAGGAGAAAACAAAAAGTTCGATCCTTTCTCAACTTCTTTTAATAGAACATGGGCTGCCATATCCAAAGAGAACTTGGTGTCTGATTTGCTGGTCATGATTGTGTTTCCTGGGAATCAGTCAATAGAATGCCAATGTACGATGTAATTAGTTGTTTGATTTGGTCGCTCCTTTGATATTCCATATTTATAGACTACGACGAGAGTTGCTTTGTCCTATCCTGTGTATTATTATTATTCTTATTATTATTCTTATTATTATTAATTTTATTAATTGTATTTTATTATTATTATTATTATTATAATAAAAGAGTTGTCATAAAGTTGAGAAAGAAGGAAGGGTTGAATTGGCTAGTGCATTTTTTAGATTAAATTCCTGAGGAAAGTAATCTAAATACCAAGGGGGGTGGTGGGATTTAGAATCCAAGAAAAGTGCTACTACTTTCCTTAGATTGGGAAAGTTTTTACTTTCCTAACTACTCCAAAAAATGAACCAAACACAATAATGTAAATTTTAGGAAAAAGATTACTTTCCTAACTAAGAATCTATGCCAACCAAACAAGGCCTTATAGTATTGTTGAACTTAAAATACAGTTGTCAGGAATTTTGTTTAAGTCCATATATTGACTTATTGAGTTTATACATTATGTGATCTTTTGTAAAAACACTTCTAGTTAGTCCATAAATACATCCTTTTTTAGATTCTAAGTAAGAAAGTTTGTTTTCACATCTATTTAGTGCAACTTTAAATTATAATGAGCCACCAATACCATTATAATCCTTAATGAGTCTTCTTTTATACAAGTGAAATGTCTTTATAATAAATAAAACCTTTTTTAGTATAATCTTTGTTAACAAGTTTGGCCTTATAATCAACATTGCTATTTCAATCACGTTTAGTTTTAAAAACCCATTTAAACTTAAATCACCTAGAACCTTTTAGTAATTCAACGAGATCCCAAACTATTTTGTATTCGATGGATTTTAATTCATCTTTCATATAATCAATGCACTTTTTAAACTCATTATATAATATGGTTTGTGAAAATGAAATTAGATATTTATTGATTTTAATATCAACATCTGAATCTTGTAAATAAACTATATAATCATTTAAAATAACTTAAGATCTTCTCGTATGTATTATTTCTTGTGGCTTAAGTACAATAGATGATTGTGAGTTAGTTTTGTACAGGTGTGCTCCTTTATTCAATTATTATTCAGTGTTTTCTAAATTTTTATTAATTATAGAATAATATTTGGAAAGAATATGGTTGAAGGAGCCTTGACGAAAAAAGGAACATATAGACTTCATTGATATCCATATTTTATTATTCATTACTCCCATTAACTTTACCATTCTCAATAAATGTATCATTTTTAGTTTCTATAATTCTAGGACTATGTTTTGAAAAATAAAACATAAACACTTTAGATTTCTCTGGGTAACTTACAAGGTAACTACCAATCATTTAAGAGTAATTTTTTATATAGATTAATGATTCTTACCTTTATCGGGTAACCCCAAACATGTAAATTTCTCAAACTAGATCTCCTACTAGTTCATAGTTCAAAAGGAGTTTTTGAAACTTTCTTACTATGAACCCATTTAATAAATACATAGAAGTTTTGGGGGTATACATTTACAAAGATTTAGGTAGTGAGGAGTTACTCATCAGACTCATAACCATATCCATTAATGTCCTATTTATATGCCTTTTTTCCACACCAATTTGTTATGGTATGCTTTGCAAATGGACTTAGACATTATCATGACTCATCATATTTCTTATAGTATTCACTCCCTTTATCAAATCTTACAGCTTTCACCTTTTAGTCTAATTGTCTTTCAACCTCAGTAATGTATATCTCAAAGGCATCCACTACTTGAGATTTTTATTAAACAAACAGGCATACCTTATCATGAGAACTTATCTATAAAGGTAATGAAATAATTTGCTCCACCAAAATATGGAACATCAAAAGGTCACAAAAATCAGTGTGTATAATCTCAAAAAGTTGAGTGTGTTTTGTGGCTCTTTTCTTATTATGTTTAAATTGCTTTCCCTTAATATAGTCTACTTATAGATTAGTAAAATCTAGATTTTTCCAAATCTCATTGTATACTAATCTTTCTAACCTTTCTTTGGATACATGAACTAAGTATATATGTTATAAGTAAGCACATTTTGAATATGATATACTATGTTAAATTTCAACATTACCGTACATTATTGTTACAAATTATGAATAAATGTACATGTATTATAAGGAATATAGCTTGATTGTAGGAAGTTTGGTTGTAGGGATTGACATTATCTCCTTTCCATCTTTAGGCACACAACATGTATATAGATAGAGGTGTATAGTAAATACAAAACATTAAGTATTCATAATATGGTATCAAAGCCACAATTGTCTATCTGGAAGATTAAATTTATGCCCAAGTGTAGAATTTCAGTATTATTTCAAAGTTCTTTTACTTGTCGTAGTTACAAGTTTTTGTTCAATATTTTAAAGTGATGTTTTAATCTCGCCATTGCCTTGGAACAACTGGTAAAGTTGTCTCTTTATTACCATAAGATCACAAGTTCAAATCACAGAAATAGCCTCTTTGTAAAAATATAAAAGGAAGGCATGACCCTCCGCAGACTCCTACAAAATAGGGAGCCTTGTGCACTAGGTATGTTGACTTTTTTAATCTCACCGTTAGCACAATTGGATTCGTTAGCCATTGACTAGCCTTTGGTTGAAAGTTAGCCATTGGAGGTCTTATGAGTGCACCATATGCGTCACCAGAAGGTTCATCATCTACTCCTACATGCCAGAAAGTGATAGTGCATATGTCAGAGTAGTATTGCCCCATTACCTCTGACAACATCGCCTTTCCCTCCTTACTTGCCTAGGTGTCTAATCTACCACCACCATGGGTTTGTGCAATGCTTTGCCATTGCCACTGTAGCTCAATAGGAAAGACTATTTCTTTGTGTTTTTTCAAAACTTTTAGTGAGATTATCACCTCAGATAACCTATTTTCTATCATTGGAAACCATTGGATCTTTAGAGACAAGACAAGAATATAAAGTGGGTTGGTTATTAAAATCGATTTACGGTATAAAGCAATCATCAAGATAGTGGTATATAAGTTTTCATAATGTAATAATTTCATATAATTTTCATATGCTTAATGAAGAACATTGTGCATATATAAGAGATCCAAAGATAAATTTATAATTTTATCTTTATATGAGGATGAAATTTTAATTGATTGTAATGAATATGAGTTTCTTAAACAAATCTAATATATGTTGTCATTTGAATTTGAAATGAAAGACATAGGTGAAGGTGCATATATTCTTGGATTTAAGATTTCAAGATATTATTTAATGAGATTATTATCACTTTCTTAAACAACTTATATCTTAAAGATTTTAGAACAATTTTGTGCGCAAGATTGCAAACTGATAGATAATCCTATTGCTAAAGGCAAAAGTCTTAGCAAAAAGTTTTGCCCATCTACGCCATGAAAAATGAAATAAATGAAAATTTCCCTATTTTAGTGTCATTGAATTCTTTGTACGCCATGATGTGTACAAGGCTAGATATTTGTTAAGCTATTGGGATGGTGAGTATATATCAATCAAATTCAGGATACAAGCGTATTGGAGAGTGGTAAAGAGAATGTTGACGTATCTAAAGGATATTGTTGATTATGCATTGTATTATCAAGGCAACGACCTATGTATACAAGGGTACACAGATGGAGACTAGGGAGGAGATTAAAATGAAAGAAAATCTACCTATGGATTTCTTTCTTACTTAAAAATGGTGTTATATCATGAAAAGGTAATAAACAATTATGTGTTGCTTTATCCACAATTTATAGCATTTTTAGCAATAGTTCAAGAAGTTGTATGGCTTAAATGATTTTCAGTTAGTTTAGTCACTCAAAGTGAGAATGATACAATAATAATCAATTAAGACAATTAAGCAGCAATTGCTTAACAAAAGGACCCTAAATTTCATTTTAAAACCAAGCATATAAGATACTAAGTACAATTATTTAAAAGATATATTTGCATGAGGAGAAGTGAACGTAAAGTATATATCTATACAAGATATGGTGGCAGACCCAATGATAAAGCCAATTTCCCAAGATACAAATATTAGACATGTAAAGTCGCCAGGATTATACAGATATTGAAATGTAATTGATTAACATTTCTCAATGTTATCAATGTTATCCATTCAATGTATTGTCATGTATAAATTCATATATAAGTTGACATTGTTTATTAAGTAATAAGAATTACTTAATACCTGATACTAAAATATGTTTAATTTATATGACATATTTTTTGTATGAAACAAAAGTATGTTAGACAAATAAAAGATTGTCCTTCTTACATGGGCAATCGATTCTAGTATTTGTCATGCCTAGGGAAGAGGTGTGTTTTAAGTTTATTATCAAGATGATAACAAAGAGCTGAAGTAAGAAACTTAAACCGTAAATATCGACTTAGATGATAAGTCAAAAGGAAATTGGTTTGGAGTGATCATATGGTCATTATATCTATCTAGAGTTTCTAAATGAGATTTCAGGAAGATAAAGCTAAGAGTAGATAAGTGAACTCAGGTTAAAATTTAAATATGTTTAAATAATATTTGTACGATATTGCATTTATGAAAGACATAAGCTCCTAATTAATAGGAGATGACCGTTACATATGACTTTTACCATGTGTAGAGAAACGATCATAAAAGGGATTAATGTAAGTCTAAAGATCTCAACTTATATTGTGTGAGATTCTAGAGGTTAAATAAATCTCTTAATATAGCCTTATGACTCTTGTCTAATTCTTAAGAATTAAATTTAAGGTTTGCTATTTTAAAATGTTACCAAAAGATTATGTTTGATACAATCTTATTAGCTAATTCTAGGAAAGTAAATAAATTCAATTAAAGGGAATTGAGAAGAGAGGAATCTAATTTTTTGATTGTTAACTCGCATAAAAAAATTTGGTATTCAAAATTGGCCACCTACTTTAAGTAAAAGAATTGAATACATTATTACACGGTAAAATAAATGAGATCAAAGGATATTAAAATGCAAGATATTACCTATGATATAGCATACAAAATCTACTCAATGATTGATTCATTAATCGAGACTTCATATATTCCTAACATATATATGACTATGTACTCTCATCTGTGTGTTGGTCACGTAAGTTATTAGACAAGTATGAGAACACGTAGAAATCATGTTATCTAAACTCATCACATGTGAGTGGGTCATGATAATGTGAGTGGGTCATGATAACAAATAGACAGACTGGATGAGTTTGAAATGTAATCATTCATTTGTCAACTGTTAATGGTTAGTTAACAAATTGACAGTATCTAAATATGAGATAATGTTTATCTGAATAATCTGATAATTGTCTTCAAAAAAATACTAAAATACTAAATAAAGAAAATTTGCAAGAATCAAATTCAAAGATTAGTTTAACCATCGAATCAAAATCAGACCTAAGTAATTTGATTTAATAAATGATGCATGTGATTAAAAGGTTAGGAATTTATCCATATGTTACATAATATTTCTTACAGGAAATAATATTGTTATATGAGATAAAAATTATTGAAATCCTGACGATAACCATCAAAGCAGAGGACAATCAAGTCACGAGAAAACACAAATAACAATAAAAATTGAAGAGACCAGTGATCCACGAGTTGGCGTGTTATCGGATAAACCATGCAAACATCTTGATAAGGATGTAAACGAGACTTTTAAGTGGTGCCTGTGTCCGACTAAGTTACTGTGGATAATGGAGCTCTTACAATGAGCCGGTTACACGGAATGGTCAAGCAAATCATTAAAGATCAAATTGAAATTTAGCCCAACCATCATGCTCCTACATTAAACCATACTACAAAATTAAAATTAGAAATTTGGAAAAATAAAAATAACACTTATGCTTTCTTGTAAGAAGATTAAATTTAATGGTATACAATATACATCACATCTGGCATGAAGTTAACAAGATAGTAAAAACTATAACGGGCTTTTCATGAAGATGGATCTTTTACTTCAAAACATATTGTGCGTAAAAAAATATTTGTATTACGTTTTTTTAATTTTTATTTAACTTTAACATATATAGTTGTATATTAGTATCCCTATTTATTAATCATAACTTACAATCATTGAAGCTCTGCTAATGAAAATACTAAAGTAATAATCATAAATTGTTACAACTTGAAAGCTCTCACATTCTTCTTCAAAGTCCAGTTATTTACAATCCTCTTTCTCTTTTTTTTCATACAATCACCATTTAATAATTCAATGTTATTGATGTTATATTTTAATGTATTTTCCATTTTATAAATAACTCATAAACAAATTCTCTTTAAATTGTTAGATTTTCCATAATTTTTCTATGTCTCCCTAGGTATTTTTCCTTCAATGTCTGTCTAGGGTATTGTTAACGTCAGCATCTAGGACATTTTGTTTATGGAACTGCAAACTTGGTCTTCAATATTGAGTAATCACAACTATTTTCGAAGTCCAAATTGTGACTCAATGAGAGTTCCATTATCAATTTTTTTATAAATTGTTCTTAAACTTTCGTTAAAATATAATTGTTTAGTACATATGGTATGAACACCATATGCATACTAATAAATTACTTTTGACATAACGATCTAAATTAATTTTTAAATTCATTTCAATTTAATTAAATTTACTCAAACTAATAATTTAAGATAATTACAATGAATTATTGAATTAGATCAAAAATAATCATTATGTCAATAACATTTTATTGGTCCATATACAATATTCATATCGGACATTTTTCATTTATATTTTTAATAAAAATATAAGAGAAATAGTTTTTTTAAAAAGTTAAAATTAACAAAAAAATAATAAATCTAAAGATTATAATTTTTTAAGTTACTTAAACGAAAAAAAACCCATATTTTTAACCCTAATTTCTTTTGAAAAATATCCTCGATGTAAAAATTTGCCTGTTACTTGTAACAATTAGGGGAAATTAAAGCTGCGAGCATCATTTATATATCTATTCATGGAGATATGATCGACTTGAAGAGAGGATCACAAATAGTGGGAATTGTAACAATTAACAAGAACGTAGTAGGATTGAGATTGAGGTCTAAAGAGGTCCTTATTTTCTATAGAACACCGAATTATCATATTGTAATATACAATTGAGGAGTAGACGGTTTTAACTTTTAATCTTGTTTCTCCTTACCGAAATGGATTATTTATTTGACCAAGGAAGAATGCTTTTCCTTATGACTGTCGGGGAAAAATGAGTGAGATTTCAGAGTCCAGCATACTGTTTCCATACAGAGCTTATACATTAAACAAGATGGTATAAACGATGGATCACAAAAATTGCAACAGCCCGCTTTATAACTAAATTGCCCATTTTGTATCAAAAAGAGGAACATATGTCAATTACGGAGATTTAGATGCAGAGATACAGAGTCAGAAGACCCAAGCAACAAAGGGTGCAAGGTCCCTAACATTTAGAGCGTTAAAGAACTAAAATAAATTGGACAGACCCGGCGAACTTAAAAAACTACAGTTTGATCTACCTCTTATAACCATTCACATCTAAATTACCACTACTGAAGCGGCATATACAAAAAGCTTGTTTCATTATATCAATTTGACTTTAAAGATGTGTGTCTTTGACATGTCACTTACAACATAAATGAAAGAACACAAAATTATTCTGAATGAAGAATTTTCTTTTCTTGTTAGGAAAGTAGTTCCATATATTTGAATTCCGTGATTCAATATCAGATATAGTCTCCGATTCACAATATAGAAGTGCCATAGGCAACAACCTGCCATACCAAATTACACATATTCTTACCAAAAGTACACACACAAGTAGTTTGATCAAGGCAAATGCAATCCTTGAGGCTGCACTTCTGAAGGATCAATCAGGCCTTCCAACACAACGAGTTGGTCCAACAGTGCAAGTTTCTCGGCTTCAAGAATCCTAACCTCATCTTCTACCTCTCTCAATTCTCTCCCCAAACCAAAGCTTTCTTCTTCTAACATCAGATACTTCCGTCTCAAAGCCCAGTACTCATTTGATGCTGTGCTTGAATCTGGTAATGATTCGGAACTAGACCTCTCCAGGTGCCGAAACAATGGAGACCCTTCATCCTTGGAGCTCCTTTTGAACGCCTTTTTCCCCACTCTTAAAGACATGGACTGCTGCCCCTGTTGCACCTCTCTAACATCATTCTCTTGCAACTGCACCATGGGAACTCCACTCCTTGCGACCTTCTTCCTTGATGGCTTGGCCTTTGGAATTTCTCCTGACGGTGGCATCTTCTTTAGACCTCGAACCTTTTACAGAATAGAAGGTGAAAACTGATAAGCTGAATCATGAATATATGTTAAAGTATGATGACTTCTTGACTGACTACAAGACTTTGAATCCTACCAGAACAACAGGAAGGTAAGTGAGCCAACATTGGAAACATGAAAGATTGCGATAACGTATTAATGATGCCAAAAATGATGATTCCGTCTCATGATTGATAACAAGCTCCAATAATTTTATTGTATTAAATCAATACCTGCAACATTTTATCATAGGAGAGTGAATCCTATTCATATCATACTATACAAATCCAGTATACTCTTGGTTCACAACCAAAGTTTATCAGAATGTGAATTTGGGCATTTTCAACACACTGTCTAGTTTATATATAAGGCTTCAGACGAACCTAAACACATAGAAACGAACACCAACAATACTAGTAGTACGGAACTAAATCAACAAAATAGAACAACAACCTCGTTCAATTCCTGAAATTACTTCACTATTCCTACCAATAAAATTAAGTAAACCCCAGTTGCAGATTCCATCTAAGAATAATGATTTCAATTCAGAAATTGCAAACCATTTTCCCCAATTTCATCTGGACTCAGCAGTAGAGTACCCTAAAAAATTAAAAACTCGAAAAGAAAAATTCAACAAAAAGTGGGCAATTGAGGTTTCCAGAGGTACCTTCTCTCAGCAACAAACAGAGATTGCTCTCTGGAATCGGAAGTCAAACCACAAAGATACAGAACAGAGACGCAGAGAGAGGGTGGGAAATCAAGGGCGTCGTTGGAGTTTCCAACAATTGTAAACAAACAGAACGTAGAGAGAACCGATACGTCGGTTGTACGATAAACTTTCCTCCGTTTGGCAAACAGGCCTACTTTTGTATAAGCCCATCCAAAATGCAAACATCCACCAAGAACATTTTATTTTCTTGTTTTAGACTTTGAATTAAAATCAAAAAACAAAAGATTTCAGGGATAGTTTATGTCACTTAAAATAGTAATTAAAATTTTCAACCAATTTAATTATAAAATGTTAATCATCTAATTTTTTAGTTTAATTTTCAACCTTTTAGTTGATTTACTTTAATAATTCTTGTTGTTAAAAATCAATCAATTTATTATTAATTAGTCAATTTTTGCAAATTAATAAATTCTTATAAACTAAAATAAATTAATTAATATTCATTTATTAATATTTTTCAATTAAACTTCAAATTCTTAGATAGATAAGTACAATCTCTTTTAATTATATTTTAATTTTTAATTTTATTTAATCTTTAATAGATTTTATGATGAACTAATATCGATTCAACCTTTTAAATCTTAAATCTCTTGTTTTACTGATTTAAATTTTAGAGCTATTTTTAAATTTTGCTTAAAAACACTAACATATGATTATTTTTGCTATCAAATTTTTATCCACTCAATCGAACGTGGATGTAGCCTGTGCATGGCTGTGGTCAGCTTTGTAGACTTGGTTAGGATTTCGGTGAAAACCTAGACTTGGAACTTTTTTCAGAGAACAACGCAAGATGAGAAGATGACTATATGTGCATATGCATACGCGAGCAAGCGGCAGTTAAACTTACCCCAAAAAATAAAGGTCCTTGAGGGACATTGGAATTAATTGATTATAATTAATGAAAGGCATATAATTCGAGAAATTTAATTATTAATTTAATTTAATATTGTTACTTTTGTTTTCAATTATTTTGGTTTGGTACAATGGGGGAGAGGGCTAGTGCCACAGTAGAAAGTATGTCTATAGCATACAATAAAATACATAAAACTAAGGTCAACGTCCTTATTTGTACCCAGAATCACCAAGCAAGCGGAGGGATGCTTTGCTCATTTCTGAAGAAGTTACCAGGATCCACCTTAGTTTTCACCAGTACCAACCTGTCAAAATTATTTCTGAAGTACTTTTCACCCCAAAATTTTGCTTCCCCGTACCCTGAACCATCTTGGTTGTTTGTACCTATGTCGAGATCCCTATAGTTAAGGTATGCTTCTCTAGGATTTTTTGAGACATAAGGAGTCATGTAAGTATATATTTTTCTGCTCCAGTCTATGTGTTTTTGTGATGCTTCAATGCCATCTTCGCTCCAATTCACATAGTACAATATCTTGTACAAATTCCCGGCTCTGTGTGGAAATGGAGTGCTTGAATCCGAAATCTGACTCATTCGACCTCCATAGGGTACCAAAATTATATCAGCTGACTCCACTTCCTTCAACCTGTCCCACATTCCTTGGAGCACAGTTTCAGGTATTGGCTCTTTAACGTAGTCAGATTTGGCTTTGAATTTCGATTTCTGGTATGACCTGTCAAGTAAAACATCCATAGTTGCATTTCTTGGGAATCCAGCGAAGTACATGGCAGACTCAATCCAACTTCCTTCGGTGCAATGTTCCTTCTTCAGTCCGAGCTCAGGGAAGCTCTCTTCCATTAATTGAAGAAGTTTATCGATCCTGCCAAGATACAAGCCTGCCCATCCAGCTGCTAAAATGGTTCCTCCTTGGCTAGAATTAGCTTTAGTTAAGACTGTTAGTATGAATAGGTCTTCAGGAAGTTTACTTGCTACATATTGCCACCGGTGAACAACATTGGTTGCGTTCTGTTCTAAGCTTCTCCCAATTACTAATACGGTCACAGTAGGTGGAACTTGAACGAGTTTTATCTTCCAGGCAACAACCACACCAAAGGTATTTCCTCCGCCACCACGAATGGCCCAGAATAGATCTTCTCCCATTGATGCTCTATGGAGAATTCTACCATGAACGTCGATAACTTGTGCGTCAATTATGTTATCTGCCGCAAGACCATATTTGCGCATCAAGGTGCCATATCCTCCTCCACTGAAGTGTCCACCGACACCTACTGTCGGACAAACTCCTGCTGGAAATGCCAAGGTTCTGCTTTTATCTGCGATTTTATAGTAAACTTCCCCAAGAGTCGCACCAGCTTGAACCCAGGCATTTCTGTTGGCTGCATCAACTGTAATTGCTCGAAGATTAGTAAGATCAATGATGACAAATGGGAGGGTGTTCGAAACATAGGAAAGGCCTTCGAAATCATGCCCGCCACTTCGAACTCTAATTTGCAATCCATGTTTATTGGAGCAAATTATTGCAGCTTGAATTTGGGATACTTCATTTGGTGTGATTATGATCAAAGGTTTTGGAGTGTCAGTGGAATTGAACCTCAGGTTTTGTAAAGTGGATTGCAAGACAGATGAATATGAAGAGTTGTTGGTTGTGTATACGACCTGGGAAATGGAGGAGGAGTTTTCAGAATGGTGGGTAAGGCATTGAAGAAAATCTTCATGTGTGTGAGCTGATTTTAGCCATGGGAATAAGAGGATGAGACTCAAAAGAAAAGGAATCGTTGAGGAGGTGAGAGAATCCATCTGAATTGCTAACTCAATAACCCAAAGTTCGCAATTAGCTTCCTATTTATAGTCTACATTCAAGAATCACGTAGCAAGTTTAGTTTGCAGAATTATCATATTTCGAAAACGTGGAGTCAAAGGCAAATTGGTTGAAGAAGTATTTACTGTCTGTATGGTTGCTGTCTTTAAGATGCAGAGACGGAACGGAACAAAAATTTAGAGACAGAACAAAACAAAAATTGGAGACGATAAGCTGTTTGATTATGAAGGACATAACAGAAAAAATTGTCTTCATCTGGAGGACAAAATATGTTTGGTTGCAATGGACAGAACAAAAAAATAGTATCAATGACGAAAATACCCCTACAATATAATATGATTGGAAATATGTAATTCATTGATTATTTTATA
>JAOTAY010000003.1:28072803-28118130 GCA_025629805.1 Erythroxylum baracoense | reverse complement strand
TGGCATTCTGTACATTTGGAAAAGCATAAGAAGCATGAGAATATGAAACCATGATTGATTTGAGCATGAATATGTGCCTTGTTTGAACCATTGAATAAGTCGACTATCATGTTGTAAGTTGACTATTAACAATCGGATATGATAGTTGGAGTATTGGACAAGTCCACTATCTTGCTACAAGTCGACTATTAACAATCAGACCTGTCAGTTACATAAATGAACTAGTAGACTATCATCATATTAGTCGACTATTAACAATCAGACCTGTCAGTTGGATAAATGGACTAGTCGACTATCATCATGTTAGTCGACTATTCGAAGAGTAGAACTGAAAGTTTCATGAAAAAACGTTGGTGTTAGTTGACTATTTCTTGCGGATAGGTTAACTAAAATGTACTAGTCGATTATACACCGACTAGTTGACTATCAATTACAGCTGAACCAAATTTGCCTTTATCAATTATCATAAACATCTTGAAGTCATTAAGTACAGAGGATTGATGATTTTGGTGACTGACTAGTGTGGGTTCATCACTCTTGTGGAAGTTACGCTTTTTGTCTCAAATATGGTATATGTGGGCTTATCATTGCTTATATGTGAGGGTATGAACATAAGAATGAATTGTCATTTATTTTGGGATGATATAAGAACCCTTCAAAGTGCTGCGCTCACGTGTTATGACTCCACATATTGGGCTCCGGAAATGGGGTCCAACACTCTTCCTTAGGTTTATTAGAATTTTGCACTTTCTTTTCCTTAGTGGATACAAAATCAAATGTTATGTCACTCCTCAGTGTAATGGCTTACACTCTCTTTTGGTTTACCTTTATATTACTATGAAGTTTACCTTAACCTCTTTGACCTACCATTTGGGCTAATTAGTTCACTTACACCTCCAAATTATGGGTGGATGTAGAATTTGACTATACCACCTTATCAAGCTATCTTATATAACACTTAGATTTTCCTAAGTTATCTAATTTTACATCAATGGAAGACATATATTGATTAAGAATCTCTTCCATCCCTTTATCCTGTAAAGATAATGGTTGTTAAAATTGAGATCTTTATTGAAACCTAGATGGTTGTATAGGTTTACCTACTTCAACTCTTTACTCATTACAAGAAAAATTTAGGTAATTTCCCCTTCCAAGATTATAAGCATTAGAGAAAAGATTGTTCTTGATAGTTTCCCTGATAAGTAGTCATATAGTTTGTATATTTATAGTAATTTAAGGTAGGCTCCACATTCGTACATATATGAGAAGGATGTCATACATGTCACACTAATAACATGCCTCCTTATTGCCCATATCTAGATTCAACAACATCTTCATCTATTTAAAAATATATATTACCTGCAATGCCACGTTCATATAAAAGGTACCTTAAATCTCTCTTTTTAAAGCAAACAATTGTCTCGACACTTCCAAAAATATAAAAAGTCAAGAAAAGTTTATTGAATTATTGTATAGTCCTTCAATATATCCATCCCCAACACATTTCTTCTCTCCTTTGCATTTTTTTTGGAAGTTGTTCCTTTGAAAATTGTCCCAATAAAAGAATGATTTAGGTGTTTTTAAAGATTGAAAATGATAGTGTGCTAGTCGTATACCAATTTATGAAAAGTCATACTGTCATCAGCTACTTGATGGTAGAGATCTAGCTGGCTGATTTATTAGGTGTCTTATTAGAAGTTTCAAAATTGTTCTTTGCTTTTTTTGGACGCTTGATCGAATTACCTTGATCCAGTATTCTTATTATCAAAATATCAGACAATATTTAATGGGGAAAATAAAATAAACTCATATAAGTAAAGGCTACTCTTAAATTTTCAATCAAGAGCTATGTTCAAAATACCAAATAGTGTTTGATTTTGAAAGAATATTGGACTAATAAGCATCTTTATCACGCTCTCTTGTTAGGTTCAATTTAATTATATTTTACACCATCCAAATAATTACACAAACTCAAAAATTCAATTAAGACCAATTCATAAATAAAATAAATTATAAAAATAAGAAACATGTGAACAAAAATAAGAAAATTCAAGGTTTCAAAGAAGATTCCTTTTAGAAGAAAGGAGAAAATAGCATATATGTGAATACAAGAGTGGTTGCTGCAAATATTTAGAAATACCCAATCACCTTACATACATAGAATTCTTAGTTGTAAAGTTGGGGATAGAAAAATTAGAATTCCATGTAACAGGTCATCATTTTCTAATTGAAATGGGCGTGTCATATTTTGAAAATATGCTACTATTCAAGCAAACAGTTATCCCTTCTACACAACTTTTGACACGGGCATGATTTAGTTTCTACTTGAAGCATAACACCCTCGTTTATTCAGATTTTCAAAACATCTTATTTCATCTCAAAACTCAAATCTAATAATCTTCAATATGACCATTCTAATTTACGAATTTTGAGAAAGAACTACTAATCGATGCTCCTGCAATTGTATAAATATATTTCTTACACTTAAAGTTGGATTCAAAGTTTTTTTAACTATTCAACCAAAAGTTTACTCTGTTTAGACTAGTTTAACCGATGGGACACACTTATTCAATATCCATGATCCCGGAGATACTACAACAGAGGCACTATGTTTACCTTTGTACTACTCTCACATTTGGACGATTTCCATATGCTTTGATGTCTACTGTACTTTCAAGCATCTAGAAAACCAAAGATTATACAAATGATCCTTTCTTTCGGGTTTTCTCTCGAGAAGGAAATTGTTAAGTTATACATTATATATCTTATGATTTAATTTTGGAATTCTTTTAATAATTGGATCAAGATGGGATAGAATAATTCTTGAATTTGATTGGCTGATTATAGTTGGACTATGGATTAAGAATTGTAATTTTTTGAGCTGAATTAAAGATAATTCTTGTATGAATTGGATGCTGAAATCTTAAAGCTATCTTAGATAATCTTTGACAAGAGTTTGTATGTATATAGAAGTCAATCTTGTGAAGACTCTTCGAGAATCACGCAACTACTGTCGTGATTCCTTTTATTTGTCCTATGCAGTTGAGGTCCTTTGATAAGGACTTTAGGATAACTACACTCCAAAAGCTAGCTTATGAGGGTGGAGAGTCTGATGTCTTTATAAATCTCACACTAACTTTGTATTTAATCAATGTAGGATCTAAGTCCTATATATTACAATTGGATCAAACCATAAGGATCAACATCCTTGTTGCTCATGGCCATGTTGATCACAATTGACAATTCCAAGTCTCCACTCTAAGGTTTTTTGTCTTTGAGGACATGGGCAATCCTAAGGGGGTGGAGCTGATACGGATTAGAAGCAGAGACTTATTGCCTAAGTAACATGGATTGCCCGTTAATGACTGCCAGGAGAATCAGTCAATTTGGTTTTATTATTAGATTAGGACGTTGTTTATATTGGAACTAATGACGTTAGTGGCCATAATAATAGGCAAGAAGTGGACTTGGTTAGTTATGTTCTTAGTTTAAATAGGGTTGCAATGGTAGCACAAGGCATATGTAGATTATTTTGTTTGTTTCACTTTCTTCCTAAACCTTCTCTTAATTTTCTGATTGCACTTAATTAGTTCTTAAGATTACCAAAGTATACAGTAAATCCTATCATATTAGTATCAGAGCCCTATCTTAGAGTAGTAGCCTGGGAGTGATGGCCGTGACCAACGAGAACATTGGTTCTTATGGGGGATCAATGTTATGGTTTGATCCAATTGTAAAGTATGGGACTTAGATCCTACATTAATTAAATACAAATTTAGTGCAAGATTTATAAGGACTTTGGCTCTCTACTCTCATAAGCTAGCTTTTGGGTGTGACACTCCTAAAGTTCTTATCATCCTTTTATCGTGTGTTCTTTTGTTTTGTGATTGACGGATAAGATTTGTAGCAAATTAGATGTGAGAAGAACCTACCTAATGAAGACTCCTCGGTGAATTACATTACATTGGCCGAATGAGTCTTTGGTTGTGCATCTTCCTTGTGTTGTCATTGTTGATTTTTTTCTTGCTGTGAGTTTCTTCTGCGATGACTACCTTTTGGGCTGGGTTGTCATTGATGATTTTGTTGGTGCAGCTATGATTGTCCTTTGGCTTTTACGTGAATCAAGTATTTTTCTTCAATTCTTCAACGTCAATCTTCTGTTGTATATTTTCTCTTTGTGTTGTCTTTTTGTTTTGACGAAGAGTGATTTGAGTGGCTATCCTTGATGATTCACGGTTGAGATTAAAGCACAAAAATGCCAGCAGCTAAATACGATAATTTACTTGATGAACAACTTTCAGATCTATCTTAGAAGGGATTGAATTTATTAAAAAGTTGTTCAAATCTATCTTGAAAGGAGTCGAATTTATTGAGAAGTTGTTTCTTTCTATCTCAAGTGTTTTCGTTTTTAGTTCCTAGTTATTTTAATGAGTTGTTTGTTAATTGTCTTTATCGTTAAAAGTTGTTGAAAAAAATCTTTTGTTGAGGTTAAAACGAGTAGATCGTGTTACTAAATGTGAAATACTTTCATGAGTTGTGAGGATGAGAAATAGTGACAAGGATTACATAAGTCAACTCTTAAGGCCTTATATAAAACTATTATAATTCTTTGATGAAAGTATTAAGCTGTGTGAGGACCTATAAATATAGACAAAATGTATCAAATTGCGTTAACTAATTTTACTGTTAATTTATATTTGTGCGTTTAATTTTTCTAATTTTTTATTGTGCTATAAACGATTGCGATTAAATTGGAAATTTTGCAAAATCATTATCTCCTTCGAACTTTCAGAAATGATGGAAGCCTATAAAACATTTTATCCAATACCAAAACCAATACCAAAAATATTTTGAAATTATAACCCTCTCGTCTATTTAGTAGATGCTCATGTAATGTGACTTTTTCACCATCCTATTCACATCGATCTTAGAACGAATACCCCATATGCAGATCCTAAGTCTTATCCATATAAAACTTTTCTTACAACCTTCCCAATTAGTTTTGAGAACATCTTCAAGATATCAGGAGCTCTAAGTATAAATATTCAAAATCAAACATACAATTCAAAAAATTCTCCTACTCCCTAACGATTGGCACTATTACCCAGTTGACTATACCATAGGATTAGCCTCTAACTAAGTGATACGGATGAAGCATTGGAAGAACACATGTTCCAGTTCTAGCTCTCAAATTCTTAGCTCACAAGTCTTTGATTTTGAATACTTTTATTTTCAGGACTCACAAAGTCCTTTTGAGATTGTGGGCCGAAAAGCTTAGCTTTACAGCCAAGAGAGGCAGTGAGCCCAAGCACTGATTCAAAATTCTGAAAAATGAACCAGAACTCTAATGGGAACTTAATCCTTTATGCCCTCAATTCTATGCCAACTCTGTGTCATTCCATCCTAATTATTCATTTATGTGAAACTCACATTAATGGATGGTTAGGATGGAGTGGCACAGGATTAACATAGGGTTAGTGACACAAAAGATTTGGGTTACTCTAATGGAGTTCTAGTTGCAAGAAAGAAAAGATAATTGTGAACTGAAGAATTCTATCTTACAAAACAACCAGAGAAAACAGATATAAATACACGAGACAAAACAGAACATACTAGAAGGTAGAACTATCTACTGGCTACCGTAACAACCACTTAATTAATTAACTTGGAATTGCCGTAGTAGTAGAATAATCTTTCAAAAACTCATCATGCACATCAGTGAAGAAAAATACCAAGATTGGTATGACATGAACAAAGTATGGACGACGAAGTTTATGAAAACTTTGACGCCAGATAGGATGGTTAGATGCATTACGGCGGGCTAGCATTTGTCTGTAAGTTATACAAATATTAAGTTGTTATTATTATTGTATTAAATGTGTTTATATTTGTGTCTAAATTTAAGAATATTTAATATTGATGTGTAGTATGATGCTCTAAACATGGGTACCATTCGGTAGATAATGTAAGTAGTGACATGAAAAGAATATGATGCAACAGGCTATATCGAATTTAATGGTCACTAAAACAATGATATTATCGTGAAAAAGTTACCTACCTACATTATGAACATCCTTTCGATATAAATAAAGGATTTTTTTTTGAATAAATTAAATATATTAAGCCTTGAAAGGCCACTCAAACGTGCTTCCAAAATAATACAATTACTAGTCACCATTAGGACGAACTAGTTACAAAAAGAAATACTTTCGGACAAGTGTCAAACTAATAAAGGGCTTGCTGTCATGTTTTTGCGACTTTATCTCTTCCAAGTTTATCTGTCTGGACAGAATCATTTTTGTATGTACTTAATTTAATATCTCTTAGTGGAATTATTTATTTTCCCAAAAATAAAATCTCTTTGTTTTCCTCGCTTTCCCCCCTTGTTCTTTCATTCTTCTGAATCAACAAAGTTGAGGTATGTGTCTTCTGTCTCTTTTGTTGAGGTATGTGTCTTCTGTCTGTTGAATGAATTATATTCGAGGATATCCATGATCTCTCGACGATGTTCCTTACTGCCCTCTAATTATTGCTATTATAGCATTGCATGTCACTCAAGGCTCTGTTATACTTCGGCTGCCTCTATGCTCCAGTACTCATCTTCGTGAACCAGGTGAGCTTTGCTGACTTTTATGAGAACCATCTGTGCATGTTCCTTTCGCTTGATTTCGAGTATTGGGAGTTACTGCATGTTTGAATCTCTAGAATTCCTGCTATATTTTCTTGAGGTTCCAGGTCATTCTGAACATGTATTTACTGCTTAGATGCAGTTTCTTTACCATCAATGTTTCCCTTGTACCATGAATAATGTATTGACAGAGTGTTGGTGCCTCCTGCTTTGTGGTCTGGAATCTTCTACAATTTCTCTCTCTCCGTGTTTAATAAATCAGATGAGTTATGCTCATTTTGAGTTAGTGCCCAATCGATATTGTCTTCCATAGAAGTGGGATTATACTGCAAGTTGAGCTTTTTAGGATGTTTCTCCAAATGCCAGAGTAGTTGCACAAAGTGAAGTAGATTTATCTTTTTTTAATTATTTAGAATTTATTACTTCTATATCTATTTCCTTTCTCTTTCTTTTGAATTAATTAAAAAAAATCCTTTTTTAGATTATAAAAACGGTATTTGTGGATGAGATGATACGAAACAGGCCCTTCTTCCAGTCATGTACTCACTCCCATGCCTGTAGCTTTGGTTATATAAAATATCTTCTTTCAATCAAGAAAAACTTGGAGGAGGGACTAGGGAGTATTTAATTGAAGTGGTTTGTACGGTTCTGTTTCCGAATATTTGTGGACCTCCTGCTCTTCAATAAACCAATTGATAAGGCGATTTATTATATTTGACAGATCCACATCCACTGCTGGGCTTAAAGATTTGATTTGGTAATAGCTAAATTATAATCTTAATCTTAACAATACATACTAATTGGTTAGAACAATATTCTTTGTAATAGCAGTGTAAGTGTCTCATGATTGTGAAAAGGAGGTCCAATTTTTATATAAATAAGACATAATTTTGCATTTTATTTTGAATTAATTTATTAACATACATTCAAAAGATAATAATAATGAATTCTATTTTTATAAAAATATATTGTGTTTTATTTATGTGAAACCCTACACAATAGGTGCTTGTTATGCCCTTATTCCTACAATTTCTTTATGTGCTCATTGCACCATTCTTCCCACCTCTTTCCTCATTCATTGGTCAAATAACTTTGCATGGATTTCAACTATTCCTCTTCTAAGCTTTTACAACTTAATTTGTTCTATTGAAAGCTCCCGCCCATAAAGTTGGGATCTTAAGGTTAAGAAAATAAGCAAGGCAATGACAATACGAAGGCTGAAAAAAGAGCAAAGGACTAAGCTGCTGATCACCACAGTCCACGGCAATTGCTAGATTAGTATGGTTCAGTATTTGTAAACGAGATGCTTCTATGTAAATATGCATCGATCTTGTTGTTTAGAACCACACTTTTCTAAATTCCTTACTACCACGGTATATCGTACTCTTTTCAGTAGTCACAGGCAATGGGGGCAGTTTCACCCTCTGCTACTGATCATGAACTTTTTTACCAGTCTCTGTTGAGGTATTCTCACCCCTCTCATCCCATCTCCAAAGCTATTTACACTCCACATGATCATGAATTCCCTTCTGTTCTCCAAGCTTACATTCGAAATCTCAGATTCAACACCCCAACAACACCCAAACCTGTTCTCGTCCTCACTGCCTTGCATGAGTCTCATGTACAAGCTGCTGTTATATGCGGTAGAAAGCATGGCCTTCAAATGAAGATAAGAAGTGGAGGGCATGACTATGAGGGCACATCATATGTCTCTGAAGTCCCATTCTTCATTCTTGACATGTGCAATCTTCGATCTGTTGAGGTAGATATCGACGATGAGACCGCTTGGGTTCAGACTGGAGCAACTCTTGGGGAAGTTTTCTACAGGATCGCTGAGAAAAGCAAAACTCATGGCTTTCCTGCTGGTGTCTGCCCAACAGTTGGAGTTGGTGGCCATTTTGTTGGAGGTGGATATGGGAGCATGATGAGAAAGTATGGTTTGACTGTTGATCATATCATAGATGCCAAACTTGTAAATGCTGACGGTAAAATTCTGGACAGAGAAACCATGGGAGAGGACATGTTCTGGGCTATTAGAGGTGGAGGTGGTAGCTTCGGAGTTGTTCTTGCATTCAAGATCAACATTGTGCGAGTTCCTGAGAAAGTCACTGTCTTCAAAGTCCAAAGAACACTGGAAGAAAATGCAACTGACATTGTGTACCAGTGGCAACATGCTGCACCTAAGATTGATGAAGGTCTCTTCATCAGGCTGGTTCTGGACGTTGTGAGAAAAGGTGAAGGCAGTGAAAAAACAGTGAGGGCTTCATTTGTAGCTCTGTTCCTTGGAGATGCCAAGGGACTTCTTTCAATTACGGAAGGGAGCTTCCCAGAGTTGGGTTTAGTTGAAGCAGATTGCCTTGAAATAAGTTGGCTTGAATCAATCCTTTTCTGGGATGATTTTCCGGCTGGGACACCAAGAGAAGCAGCGCTTTGTAGGAAACCCCAAACTCAAAGACAGGTGTATTTAAAAAGGAAATCAGATTATGTGCAAGAGCCAATTTCAAAGCAGGGTCTGGAAGGTATTTGGAAGAAAATGATTCAGCTAGAGAGGCCAATATTGGCGTTCAATCCGTATGGTGGGAAAATGAGTGAGATATCTCCAACATCAACTCCTTTTCCTCATCGAGCTGGGAACTTATGGAAGATTCAGTATCAGATTAACTGGACCGAACAAGGAACTGAAGCAGCAGACTATTACATTGATTTGGGACGGCAACTCTATAATTACATGACTCCTTTTGTTTCTAAGAATCCAAGGGCAGCATTTGTTAACTACAAGGATCTTGATTTGGGAACAAACAAACATGGCAGCCAAAGCTTCGTGGAAGGATATGGTTATGGAGTGAGGTATTTCAAGCAAAACTTCAACAGGTTAGTGCAAATCAAGACACAGGTTGACCCTCACAACTTTTTCAGACATGAGCAAAGCATTCCAACTTTGCCCTACCAGAAGTTCTAGCTAGGAGTATAATCCTGAACACTGGCTGTCGGAGCAACTGCTTTTAATTGCTTCTCCTATTTGATGCATTAAGCTGAAATTGTTACCACTTTATGTTTATGATTGTTGTAACCCAAATCTCATTGGCTAAAAAGTAAAATAAGAACTTGCACTTATGCGAATGAGTATCTACTCAGTTTTATCACCAACATAATAAAATGAAAACTATTTACTTTTCCATTCCAGTTCCCTTTCATCGTTTCAGCTGCCCTCGTAGTCGTAGTTCATATTTCAATCCCAGTACTTAGGAAAAAACTCAGTTGTGCTGTCGACCGTAAGAATTGAAATCCGACAGCAAAATCCCTGAAGATTCCCGTATCTGGGAATTGATGATGAACAGTACCGTGAATAAAAAAAGAAAAAGAGGACACTAACAACCGCCAGCTGGCATGTAAGATTTAGTGTGTGGAGACAAATTAAATTGACACAGGCCTTGGTCATGTGCTATCAGTGACCATGTCGTGTATCATGTTAGTAAATAACTTACTAGGGCCACAGTTGTCATTTTAGTGATTTGCCCCTGGAGCATCCTATTCCTTAGCAAAAAGAACACGACTCCTTGGAGAGAAACTGGGATTGAGATCTTCTGTACCCAAATTTAGGTACAGAGGATCTCAATCCGAGAAACTGATCCTTCCAAAAGCAGCCCGCATAATTGAAACGGGAATCCATTTCCAAAAAATTAGACCCTGAAAAAGAGAGAGCAAATTTTCCATTTTGGGAATTGGAACGTTTTTGGGCAGGAGGGCTGCTCAGACCGAGCAGGGATGATAATCATCTGGTCTATGAATCTACTTTAGGTATTTTTAAATAGTCGATTTAAAGGTCAAATTAAATTTAAACTGGTTTATAAGATATCGTTTTGTTTATAGGAATTAAGCTTTAAATAGGTCAAAATTTGGACAATTTAAACTTGAATTTAATTAAAAAATTATTATTTTATACTTTTAATTTTTAAAAAAAATCAACAAGATCGGCATATGAATTCGCTCATTGTCATTTCCGAAAGTTATCTCATGCTGGTGGCCAGTAGAATTTAAGGTCATGAAGAGTATAAAAAAGTAAAAATATTGGAGAATATCAATCAATAAATAAACGAGATTCATGCGTGTTTGTAATTTCGTTGTTATTAAAGTTAATATTATTTGAATTTATTCAAATAAAATATGTAAAACTAATTTAAATAATATTAATTATAAAATTTATTTAAATATAATTTGAACTTTTTTGTGCATTATTAAAACGTTAAACTATGAATTACACTTTAATATTTTATCAAAAATTTAATTGATTTTTTATCATTATCATTTTGTATCTTAATATTATTAAAATAATATTTATTTCACTATAAAATTAGTAAAATAATATTCATTATATTTTGAAATTATAATAACAAAACGATAATATCCTATTTAAATTTTTATAAAAATAAAAATAAAAATTACTTCTTTGGTAAATGTATAAAAATTTATTTTTAAAACTATATATATAATTTTAAATTATTTAATTATGATATAGTACATACTGAATTTATGATTCATATGTTGAAAATTATAAAAAATTAATTCAATTAGAATACAAGCTACTAATAATATTATCCTGAGCTCTACAAATGTCATTTTGTCATGTGATGTCAGATGTGGCGTTCACGCTCAGTAACATAAATTAAATTAATTTACTTAGTACTGTTAATAAGTCTTATTATATTTTAGTTTGGAAATTTCGATTAAACATTTATTAATAATAAGAGTATTTAATTAAGAGAATTTCAAAATTAGTCCATTATAAATTCTTATCATTTTGAATCATTATAAGTGTGTGTAAAATAATAATAAGTATTTATCAATCATCTAGTAAAAAATATTACTATATTAGTGTAAATTATATGTTAAATTGTTCTAATTTTATCGCCCTTCATTTGGTCTTCAATGTATATTTCACCAGGTCTTCATGATATAAATATTAATAGATTAAATATGACAAAAATAGATTATATTTCCTAAAAACAATAAACAGAGTTTTAATGAACTTAGTTATGTGAATGTAATATTAAAAAGAAATTACGTAATCCAATTTTAAAAGATAAAAGGCATTAATTCATATTCAAACATCATATTATTTAATAACATTTTTTCAATTATATATATTTAGTAATGTGTATGAGTTTATATGTATAATTTATACGCACTAATATAATATTATTTTTATTATATGATTAACTAATACTTATTATTGTTAGTATCTCTCATATTTAGAATCATATAAAACAATAAGGATATGTAATTAGACTAATTTTGACAATTTCTCAATTTAAGTCTTATTATTAATGATATTCTAATTAAGTCCTTTAAGAGGATTTATTAAGATAGGTTTGATATCATGGGTGTCATATTGATATCACATTCACGTGAATGTAACGTCCGCATCATAGTAACATTACACGTCTACGTGGCATTTGTAGGTCCATAAGTTCATGTACGTGTCACGTTAAAGGATCTCATATCTGCAGACCGTATCATCTTCATAATTGATGTGGTATCCCATCCCGTTTGTACTTTTGTTAACAGAATTAATGAAAAGGATTTGATTAGGAAAATCTCTAGCATTGAAGGAGTTAATTAAAAAAAATAGTAGAGATACTCAACTTAAAAGGTTTAGGGTTGAAGAAATGTGGTTATAACCCTTAACAGAAAAAGGAGAAAATGGTTACAAAGCATGTTAGTACAAATTGGTATAAAAAAACTAAATAATGTTTAGCATTTTAATCAAAAATTTCATTAAAAATATCAAATCAAATGATTCAAAATATTATATAAAGTTAAAGAGAATTATCTACAATTTATATAAAGATATTTAAATTATTTAATCATTTTAATACTATCTTAATTTGATCGAACTACTATCTGAACAACTTCATTATTTTTATAATTTTCAGTCATTTACTCAACCAATCACCTTTAAAATAATTTTTAAAAAGGGCTTAAAGACATATCGAAGTTTACAGATTGTAGAAGAGATTTAGACTAAGTAACTATGTAAATTTATAACAAAAAGAACCTTAACTATTTGGTACGAGTAATAGGTAGCATACATTCAGTTAACTTTCTAGGTTTTGAAATTAGTTGTTTTATTATTATTATTTGTAGTTGATTTATATGGATTATTTTGTCGTACATAAATTAATTCATTGAAATTAGACGTATGTTTCTGCTCGAAACAATTACAATAAAATGTAACCTAAATTTAGTGCTTGTTAGTGTTAAAAAAAAAGAACTTATCAATTTTCAAAACATATCATTTAAACTTTGAGACTAATGGAACCCTAAACTCTTGATTAAAATCCCATCAAAAGATGTTGATATGGCATTTTTTAACTTAAGGGGTCAATTGATGCCACTTTACTGTACTAGATGATACCCCCACTAAAACCCCATAAATTGGAATTCAGGATTTCAAATCTTAATTCCCTAAATCCACTCTTCTCTATCTCCTCTCAATTATAATCTCTTTGTCACAATGCTTCCCCAATTGAAGAAACCTACCCTCTTGTATGCTTTATTTTATTAAAGAAACGCCGTTATACTTAGAATCTATTGAGAAAAGCACTCATATTTAAAAGGAATGGCACGGTGTTAATAATGTTATAGGCTTCTCCATTTTTCCTAATTGACTCAAAAGGTTAACCATAAAAGAAAATTTTTCTTACTTGGGATCCAAAGCAAACTTACTCATTGAATCAAATTAAGACTTCCCGTCCTCCACATGTCTTAAATGACTATGACTACAAGTGAACAATATGTTTATAAAGGTAATATTATTTGGTTTTATTCCCAAACTTATCATTTCATTGAAATATAAAATTGTTGCATTAACATCACCATGAATGTTATATTTAGAAATCATGACATTCCTGCAATCCTTTCTAAACATATTATAAAAGAACTTTTTGGGAATGAAAATTATCATATTTATAATATATGTCAATTAGAGTTATATTAATGAAAGGATCCTTGAAAATATTATCGATACTCAATTTATGGTGTATTCATTTTTCCTTTTAGATATTTTTTATTTGAAACCATGTTTGAATTGCACAAAAGAAGGCTACTTTATTGTTTCCAATAAGACTTGAGTACATTTTATCAAGTGTTTGATCGTATCTTATGAACATTCATTTTTAGAAAATCCATAAATACTCTTTTGTATGATGTTGTCAAATATTAAATATGCTTTGTCCAGGCAATCATATTTAGAATATATATCAACTAAAATTTAAAGCATTAAGGAAAAACTCGTTCAAAAGCCTCTTTTGATGGGAGGTAGACATACTAAAGTAGCAGAATAAAATCTCTCCTGTCTTTTGTAAACCTGTGAGGAAATCACCAAACGAAGAAAACCATATAAACTCTAAACTAAAATCAAAGAAAGGCATACTGAATTTTTACGTAGAAAACCTTCCCAACATAGAAAATAAAAACTATAGGAATATAGTCCAAAATATCTCCACTATTTAAAATAATGGGTATAACATAATTTCTCTAGATAAAGATAGAGATAATACACTTAGATACTCAAGAAATTAAACACTTGGAAATACAAAGAGACTAAAAATCTCACAAATAGAGGAACACTACAGCCAAATTATCAGGCATAAAACTCTCTATTTTACTAAGTTTGTAGTGCTCCGAATTCTTTACTTGGGATACTTAAGTCTTCCCTCTTGGTGTCTATTTATAGGGAGAAGTCTACTTAAGTCTTCCTTCCAATTTCGATATGGGATTTCTTAAATGAAGGGACTTTCAAAAAATCTCCACCTCTCGATGTTTAGGATCATCATGATAGAGGGGAGAATCCACCTTTTTTATATTAGTTGGAAGGACTTGCCATTCCTGCAATCAAGCTACAGACTTTAAGATTATATTTTGGTAATGTCTTTTTCAACATATTAGCACCATTTTTATCCGCGTTTATCTTTTTAAGTGGTAACAATTTGGAATTTAAAACATCTTTGATCTAATGATATCTTATCTCGATATGTTTTGAATTTAAATGGACAGCTGGATTCTTACCAAGATGGATAGCACCTTGATTGTCACAATACATGACATATTTATCTTGCTTGAAGCTAAGTTCCTAGATGTATCTTTTCATCCAAAATAACTCCTTACATGCTTTTATTACCGTAATGTACTCTGCCTTGGTAGTATGTAACGTAATACACTTCTACAATCTTGACTGTCATGATATTGCTCCCCTTGTAAACGTGATCAAGTATCTTGAAGTAGACTTTCTGGTATCAACATCTCCTCCCAGATTTGAATTTATGTAACCTACTAATATAGGCTTTTCATTTCTAACTGAGACTCAAGTCAGAAATACCTCGGAGATATCTCACGATCCTCTTCATAGCATTCTAATGCTCTCTTCCCAGATTTGAAAAAATCTACCAACCATACCAACTGCATGAGCTATGTCTGGCCTTGTGCATACCATGACACACATCAAATTTCCTACTACTAAGGAGTAAGGAATATTTTGCATATCTCTCATCTCTGCTTCTGTAGAAGGACTGTGTTTATTGCTTAACTTAAAGTGGGTAATAAAAGGGGAACTAACCACTTTAGCATTTTCCATGTTGAAATTTTGAAGCATCTTCTGAATGTACTTCTCCTCAGACAAATATAACCTCTTTGTACTTTTGTCTCGGATAATCCTTATACCAAGGATCTGCTTTGCTAGTGTCTTTCATAGTGAAAAGACTTGCCTAACTACTTCTTCAGTTTGTTAATTATGGTAATATTTTTGCCAACAACTAAGATGTCATCAACATAAAGTAGTAAAATAATGAAATCATCTTCAAAGAATTTCTATATGAAAGCACAATGGTCATAAGTCATTTTCTTATAGCTTGGTCCCCTATAATTGACTCAAACTTCTTGTACCATTATCTCAGTGCTTGTTTTAGGCCATAAAGACTCTTATTCAGCCTACATATATAATATTCTTTCCCCTTAACTTTTAAACCCTCTGGTTTCTCTATATAGACTCTTCCTCTAAATCACCATGAAGGAAGGCAATCTTCACATCCATCTGCTCAACTTCTATATCAAGACTAGCTGCTAAGTTGAGGATAACTCGAATGGATGACATCTTCACAACTGGTGAGAATATTTCATCGAAATCAATACCCCTTCTCTGACTGAATCCCTTGACCACCATCCTGGCTTTGTAATGTGACTATGACGACTATTTGTCATGCTTTACCCTGAACACCCATCTATTCTTCAAAACTTTTTTTAATTTAGGGAGCTTTATTAAGTCAAAAGTGTAATTCTCAAAGAGGGATTTCGTCTCTTCTTTCATGGCTTCAACCTACTGTTGCCTATGTTCATCTTTCGTGGCTTCTTTATAATTCTCAGGTTCTCCCCTATCAGTAAGTAACACATATTCATTTGGAAAGTATCAAGTAGAAGGTTTTTGGTTTTTATCAGATCGTCTGAGTGGAGTTGGACCTATGCTTAGTCATCATCGCCTTCATCTGCCTCTACTGGTAAAGGAACATCCTTATCAACTATATCCTGTTGAGTATTTCTCCTCAACATTCTCCTATACTGGTACCTTGATAACTGGATCCAAATTAAGCACATCACTAATACCTTTTGGTTATTGCATCTTTTGCCTTTTGGATATCCTTGATGGTCTCATTTTCCACGAATGCAACATCATAACTTTAGGTATGCTTCTTGTTGATCGGATCATAAAGTCTACAACATAGAAAGATGCACTACTTTGCCTTATCATCAAGTTTGGATATTTTGTTTTTAGGAATGTGCACGAATGTCGTACATCCAAAGACACGAAGATGATCATATCTGACATCTTTTCCTGACCAGACTCTATCAGGCACATCAAACTACAATAAGACAAAGGGCGAGAGATTCGCCACATGCATTGTTGTATTTAATGCCTCACCCCAAAATTGTTTCGGTAGCTTTGCTTATGATAATAAGCATTTGACTATCTCCACTAGAGTTCTATTCAACCTTTCTGCCAAACCATTCAACAGTGGTGTCTTTGGCGATGTCTTCTGATGCCGAATGCCTTGCTCTTTGCAATACTAATCAAATGGACCATAATACTCTCTCCTATTATCAGTTCAGATGCATTTCAGTTTCTTCCCTATCTCTCGTTCGATTGAGCTTGAAATTGTTTGAAGACCTCTTACACTTGATCCTTCGACTTTAAGGTGTAAGCCCAGACCTTTCTTGAGTGAACATCAATAAAAGTCACAAAGTAAAGAGCATTACTAAGTGACTTTGTCTTCATCAGACCGCATACGTTATAATGTACCAAATCAAGTACATTTGGTTTTTTGGAGGGAGGTGAATTATTAAAAGCAGCACAATTATGCTTTCTTGCTAGATAATGAGCACACTTTCTGAGACACTTACTCTTGACACTAGATAGATGTCCCCTCTTAGCTAACACAGCTAAGCCTTTCTCACTCGTGTGGTTAAGTCTTTTGTGCCATAACTTAGTTGTATCTACATCTTCTATAGCATTGATACTGCTACTGGGAGTGTTGACTTGCATCATGTACAGCTTCTCATGCTTTTTATCCTTGGCTACAATAATAGTCCCTTTGGTAAGTTTCTATACATCGTTATGAAATGTGCTGCAAAACCTTTCATAATCAAGCTTTCCTACGGATATGATATTAAATCTAATATTTGGAATATGTTTGACATTTTTCAGTACTAATCTCGTGTGGTTATTGGTCTCTAAGAAATTTTCTCTAATGCCAATGGCTTATGCAAAGCCATTATTTCCCATCTTCACATGCCCATAATCTCCGGATGTATAAGACGTAAATAGTGCCCATTGAGCAGTCGCGTGAGTTGAGGCACCATTATTAATTACCTAACTCTTTTCTTTTCGTAGAATACTAATCTCCTCATCACAAATCATAAGTAGATCCGTAATGACAGTAATCCGATTTTGATTGCTGGCATCATTCTTCTCTAGTTCCTGATTCCTCTTTCTTTCTCTTTTCAACTTTCGACAGTTCTTCTACATGTAGTCCTTTCCACCACAGTAGAAGCATTTAATGTTGGCAAATTTGTTCTACTACTAGATCTACCTCTCTGGCCTGGACCTTTGCTTTGCTTCTCCCCCTTGTCTCTTTGATTAAGACATCAGATTTGGGGGAATAACCTTAAGTCTTTCTTCTGAGCTGCTCCTCCAAAAGGCTACTTTTAACCATTTCCATCGAGACTACACCTTTAAGGGTTGAGTTTAAGAGCGTTGTTCTAAATGTTTCCCGGGAGCTTGGTAAGGATCCCAAAAGCCATAATCAGAGCAACTCGTCATCATAAGTGAGCCTCATGGTGGGCATCTAATTAATGTTCCTTTGGTAAGTATTCAAGTGATCCGTCATTGGTGTTCCATCTCGGTATTTCAAGTCCATAAGTTGTTTAATCAAGAACATTATATTGTTGTCAAACTTTGGAGTATAAAGGCTCTCGAGTTTGGCCCATAAGTTGTCTACTTCCTTCTCACTGGAGATATGATTCCGAACATTATCATCCATCTAGTTTTTGATAAATCCACAGACTTGTCTATGCAATAAACTCCACTTGGTGTCCAATTAGCCTTCGGTTTTTGTGATACCGAATACCAGTTCATGGTATCCCTTCACATAAAGAAGATCTTCCATCTTCTCCTTCCATACTTAGAAGTTGCCTATGTTCAGACTGATTATTCTACTCGTGCTGATTTCCATGATTACAAAGGATGACTGGCTTAGTAATCGTACATATGAATAGTGACTGTATATATAACTACTAATATAACATTGAATAGTGCCCAATATCTTCAAATAATGATCTAACTTATTTTCTGATGTGGAGGATACACTATTCAGTGGCAACCACAAAGTATACGGTTAGTAGATCTGTATATCTAAAATGGGCTTTGATACCAGTATGATGGGAGTTAGACACACCAAAGTAGCGGAATAAATTCTCTCCCACCCTTTGTAAACCCGTGAGGAAATCACCAAGTAGAGAAAACCACAGAAACTCTGAAATAAAATCAAAGAAAGGTACACCAAATTTTTACATGAAAAACCTTGCCAATATGGAAAGTAAAAACTATGGGACTATAGTCGAAAACATATCCACTATTTAAAATAATAGGTACAACAAAAATTTTCTAGATAAAGCTAGAGATAATACACCAAAATACTCAAGAGATTAAACTCTTGGAAATACAAATAGAGTGAAAAATATCTCACAAATAGAGGAATACTAGTGCTAAAATATCAGGCATAAAACTCTCTACTTTACTAAGCTTGTATTGCTCTGAATACTTTGCTTGGTATACTTGAGTCTTCCCTCTTGGTGTCTATTTATAAGGAGAAGTCTACTTAAGCCTTCCTTTTACTTTTGATATGGGATATCTTAAATGGAGGGACTTCCAACACCTTTTAATTGCGTGACCATGTAATTGATGTCTAATGAATCAATGTCTCCATAAGATGAGATGGAGGTTAATATCGAGTAAGCAAAATTATCTCTTTATTTATTTACACAAGTGATAATATAACATCTTATTTAAAAGTCCCCGATGATTATACACTGACATAAACATATTATGTTTTAGAAACCTCTATACTAGTAACTATAGATTAATACTTGAGGTTTTACAATTTTTAAAACTTCCTAAACAATTGGTATTATAGGTATGAGGTCATTTGTTGTTAGAATTCACTATTAATATCTCAGTTCAAAATCATAGTTTAATTTTTAGTCCTTGACTTATTATTTAAAACATATAATTAAAGAATTAATACATTCTCCTAAAAATGTATCCAAGTGCACTCTAAAAGTAGTAACTACTCATTCCATATTAACAAAAATAACATAACCTTATATATTATTAATCTAACTTCAGAAATATGTTTCATTCATAAAAAGTAAATATATTGATTTACTAATCATAGATATCAGTTGAATTTTTAGTAGGTTCTATTTTCAATTATTTACCTCATTTGGACTTCATAAAAAAGTGACGAAATTATGGGTTTTAGTTCATGGCTCTCAATTGTAATCACTTAAATTGGTTTAATCTAATGCCTAAATCCATTTATTCTACACTTTAAGTAATTTGACAATAAACTTTGTTTTAGAAACCTTTATATTAGTAACTATAGATTTTTTAAATCTCCAATATAACAATAAAAGATGAATCATATGTCTAAGAAGAAGGCATCATGATCTACGCAAAATCTCATAACTTAAATGTTAGAATACAAAATGGTGGATATGATTTTGATAATCTTTCCTCCACATTTCAAGATCTATTTATTGTCATCAAATTAGTCAATCTTTGAGAATGATATTGAACATAAGACCATGTGGGTTCAAATTGGTGCAACAAATTATGAGCTTTATTATAAAATTTCCAATAAAAGGAAAAGTTCATTATTTTCATAAATTACAAAAATGACTAGCTCTATATGAAATCGGTAGTCACACAAGTGATGATACATATCTGTATTGCCAACAATTATGGGAGTTCCTAGTTCACGAAAAAAAAACTTTCACATTCAAAAAGGGCTTTAAGTTTTTGATAATAAGACACAGTGAAGGGTTATATGTTGTTTTAAATACTTAAGGTAAAATCAATGAATATCTAAAAGTTAGTGATTGCAGATTTTTTGTATTCTTTTACCTAACTATATTTATAATTTTAATATTAATTCCACTATATGTTTTTTAAACTCCCTTCCCTAAAATTATAATGAAAATTTTATTACTTTATAAAATAATTAATTCATAAATAGATATATATTCCCTTTTAGGTCTTAGACCTTTAAGTTTAACAAGTGAAATTGAGCAAGTATCAGTGAAACTTGGATGATGTTTAACTTGTCACTTCACATGAAGATAAATTGTCAATGAGGGAAAAGGAAAAGGCAGATAAGCAGGTAAGGAATGTATGCAATGTTGATGAAATCTTGAAAGTAAGCAAGAGTTGACATGTGTTAGTGGATACTTGCAAAAATGATATGTAAGATTCATATGTAGGATCATAAATGATTGATGCAATTAAGTCATGCTAAGTGTAAGGGTATGGGGAGGTACTTAAATTAGATAAGAATGTTTAAGGATATGAAAACATATGAGGTTTCTTATAAAGGTTAGCTCAGATGGATGTAAACTGAGTTATAGAGAATTGTGATTGCACCATGAGTATACTTGAATTGACTATACATCGAAATGGATCGAGATAGCTAATCAAAGGCTCTTTAAGGTGCTTGATCATTCAATAGGCAATGATGGTCATATATTGTAAGAACATGGAGTAGCATATGTAAGAAAGTGGGATAGCTTGCTAATAAAGTGGGGCACTTCTTCAAGACATGGAAATGTAAGGCGATGATAAGGCAATGAAATGAGCATCATCCAATGACATATTTTTCATGTTCTTAGTAAAATTAATAGAGAAATTGTTATAACTCTCTACTAACCATGTGTAGATAGTGGAACAAATATATAACTTCCCACCAACATTATAGGTTAGTGGTGAAAGTGGGTATTTTATGTTGCTTTATCCCTAAGTTCTTTTAAATATGTATAAAGGCATATTATTTAGTTCATTTAAAAGTATGTACATTCAAATATTTTCTAGAGATATTTTTAGATCTTTACGAAATTTCCTTGTAAAAGGCTTCAAGAAAGGAGTTTTTGAATGTTGCTTTTTAAAGAACTTCAAGTTGGAAGTGCCTTAAGTTCATATATTGCTGCAATGAATCTTAACAAAGGTTTACTTTATCATATCTCTCTTTTTTTCACTTTCTTCTAATTAAGTTATGGATACTTGTGTAATTGACTAGGGGAACACTAAAACACGAGTGACTATAAGGTCTATGAAAACTAAACAAGGTGTTGTTCGATGATCATAAAGAAAGGTCGAATTAAATTGATAGAAAAATATTAAATGTTACATAAGGACTTTAGGTATTTTGTTTTTATTATGTTATTCTTAAAAAAGTTTTTATGATAGTTGGTATGAGAGCTCTTTGAGGATTTATCCACTTATCACTATTAATTGTTGGAAAATAATAATCTTATAAGGAGGATTACTAAATTAAAGGTGATTATTGATCTTTTAGCCCTAAAAAGACAAGGGACTAATGTCATTATTGAAGCACTTTGAAGCTTTGGTACAAGAGCTTCAGAAGATAAGGAAACTACTTAAATGACATCTGAAAGCTTATAAGGATATTTTTGTGTCTTGTTAGTGATCAAACATATTATGATTAGGCATGAAATTAGCATGTGATTGGAGAGAACTTTATTAAAGGTACAAGATCTATAAGTTTTCAGTGGAAAGTGAAGTCCTAAAGAACTTTTTAAAACAATATGAGATATGGAGTAATACTTTATAGTAGCAAAGGTGTCTAATTTATAAAAGTGTCAATAACAACTATGTATATGGTAGATGATGCTAAACTGTAATGAAGGATCTAAACCTCTAATGATGGTGTGAGAAAACCTCTCACCAAACAATTAGGAGAAAATGGAAAAGGAGATAAAAATTATTTCATACCTAAATACTTCATGGCTAGTGAAGGAAGCTTTAAAGTACTTAAGGTAAAATGACTTAGTGAATTATGTAAAAAATTTCACAAAATTGATGATGGACATAGATAATATATTAGAGGAGGAAAAGTTGTTCAAATTCATAAACAGCTTGCAAGGTTAGGTGTAATTGTAGGTTTATAGGCAAAATGTGAAGGACATCCTTAGCATGATAGTAGTTTTATATGCTTTGGTGGATCTACAATTGTCAATACTAATTAGGACTAATGGAGATGGTAAGAAGACTGGTAGGATATAAAATGGATCAAAGGAAGGTAAAGAGAAGATAATAGAGTGTTCTTAATACAAACCAAAGAAGTAAACAAAAAGGGATAACTTAATTCATTTATAAGTGCCACACTTTTATATATATATAAATGCATGAAACATAAGGAAAGTGATGAGCAAAATACTTTCAGGGTTATGAGGGATCAAAGAAAGGGAGGTGGCAGCTCAGTGGAATAAACCTACCTTAACTTGGTTATGTTAGGCACAATGACTATTTAGAAGGAGAATTCAAACAAAATAAATCCATCTAAAAAAGGATGTAGAGGCTATATAGGTGACATGCCTCCTTGAAAGGGTTGCTTCTAAAGGAGTTTCCACTAATTATTTTGATGATGACATAGAATTCTTCTGTTATAGGTGGTTTGTTAGACCGTTAAGTTAGTATTGGCGACCCTTAATTGAGGAAAATTATTATTATTTAATTAAAAGATTGATTATCAAAACATTTTGATTGTAAATAACAAAAAATGACTCATAATTCTTTTGGTTATCGTTGTGAGTAGTATGTTTTAAAAGATTTATACTAATGACGAATATATAATTTCATGAAAATTGCACAACTAATTCACCTAAAATGGGAATGAACTAGGATTATCTATTTATAACCTATATTATGATAATCGTGTCAATTCCAGAATCATAAGTTCATTCCATAATAGACCAGACCAGAGTAGGTTTATATTCTCATTATTATACATTCTCATTATAAGATTAAGATTCTTGTTATAAGAATAAGAAGGGGTTGTAAGAGATGCTTAGCGTACGAGTTAGTTTGGAGATGATATGTTAATGAGGGAATAAGGAAATTTTATACAATTAGGGAAAATCACATTTTTTTATATGATGGATAAGGTATGTGAAAGTACATACAATACACAAATATGTGAAAGTTTCCAAAAATTTAATGAACATATATATTCTTAAATTATAACTCAGTGTATAAAAACAAATGAGAAAAAAAGAAGAAATGATGACTAAGAGGGAAAGTTTACCCATCATAGGTGGGAATAAATCATGTTTCATACAAAAATGGTCACAATTATGAAGCCAAATTTGGTGGATGGGATATATTAGATAAAATGAATGTTAAGGACATTAATTTAAGATGTTGATAGTTACCTTCCATTATAGGATTCTTGGACCATGTCATATCTCGAGCTCAAATTCTCTTACTTGGCTCATGAAAATTTTTCACCCTATAATGGAACCAAGACTTCCAATCCCACTATCGAGCTAAGGCTAGTTACTTGTTGTCATTTCTTTACAAAATCATAAATACTATAACTCTTAATAAATCATCTTCTTCTTAAACATAACGTAAAATTCATTTTCCGCAACTCAAATTCATAGCAATACATAATATAATAATTTATATAAATCTATTGGAAACAAAGAAACTTTCTATTTAAGAAACAACATGATCCATCTAATATAGAACATATCAGTCTCCTTCTATGTTCCTAAATTCCTTTTCTATTGACCTCTCGTGAAATACACGATGTGGCGTAGAATATCACTATATAAGAAAAATTCAAAAGAAGCAATAATATAAAATCCATCTTTAATAATCACAACATATATGAAACACTATAATATTGTGCCTAAATGGCACTAACAACCTTTCTAATATACCTACCAACGAAAGAAGTCATGCAAATGCAATATTTCAATAAAATTAGACCAAATGTAAATCAATGGTGTCAACTAACTCACAACCCTATACCTGCCTAGGATAGGTGCGATCAATATTCCCTAACAAACTAGTAACTATCTCAAATTGATGTCAGCTAATTCACTCTGACGATCAAAATGATGCTTTCCCCATTCTGGCATTAGTTAATAAGCTCCAACTAACCCTAATCTTTATCAAATGACATAAAATTGTATAATATTACCCTTTAGGTCTCAAATTCACACAACACATGCATAATGAGGCACTCGACTATGAAAATTCATCTTTAATTACTTACAAGTAGGTATAATCATATGTTGACACCTAAAATTACAATTCATATACTTATTATACTCTATATGTCCTTAAATTATGCACACATAAAACCTATCCTTTAAAATCAATAATTAATTAAATATTAATTTCACTAATACTTTAAACTAAGTTTCTTCACCAATATAACCAAAAATAAAAGTTAAAAGTTGAAAATATTTAGTTAACTCTTAATAAGACATTTAATATGCACAATTAAGAAATAAGAAACATAAAAGCCATAATTGGTATATACCACCAACTTTTGTCTGAAAGATATCTTAAATCAATTTTTTATACTTGAAAGACTTCCAAACATTACCTAGATCTTATCGATGCTAAGGTATTTCATCAGAATCACCTTCCTTTTCCTTTCAATTTACCTATCAAATCAATCCTTTTTATGTTCTTCAGTTCTTAGGATTTATTTCTTGTAAAAATGATGCTTAATATCATTAAAACAAAATTTTGAAAGAAATAATTTTCAATCATAATGATTGAAAAATATGAGACAATGGTCGGCCAGTGTTGGAAATCAAAAAAATTAGTTAATGAGTATTAGACACTGGCCAACCAATTTTAGATATCAAGAATATTAGTGGACTAGTATGTTGAACCAATGTCCCTATAAACTCGTTGTTATATACTTACACCTTATTTTAACATAGACTAGTCAATCAATATGGTATACTGGTTGGTTGTTAAATCCAAATTAGTCATAAGTGTTGATAATTATTTTATCTTTTTTATAGCCTCCTGAATCACCTCAATCTGATATCTCAATAAAAATTTATGTTAAAAGGATCAAGTGATGCTTAATAGTGACAACAACTAAATTAATATTCTTTTTTTTTTAAATTCTTCTTCTTTAAGTGTTATCATTATAATTAATCAAGCCTACATTTTTTAAACATACAATACAAACCTTTAAATTAATTAATAAAAATTATGAAAAAATCCCTAGGATGTTAAATTCATCAATCCATAAGCATTATAACCTTAAAAATTTTAGGGTCTCACATCTTTCCCCTTAAAATGAGGTTTATCCTAAAATCAACTAATCTATAGGTTAAAAAATGAGGGTGCTCCCTTCTTATTTCCTCTTTCACCTTTTAAGTAACCTCACACTCTAAGCAATTTTCTATATCACTTTAATATATGGATTTACCCTATTCTTTAAAACTTGCTCTTTGTGATCCACAATTTGTTTAATGACTCCATATAGCTCAGTCCTCTTGTAACTCCAACGTAGTAAAATACATAATGGGATATGAATCATGCATATAGCTCCTAAAAATTAGCATATGAGAAAGATTATAGACATTAGACAATGCCAATGATAGTACCAAACAATAGGCTAAAGCACCCACTCTCTTAAACACTCAAAAAGGCTTGTAAATTATGTACTTAAATTCCCTCTAACTTTAAACCTTTAAATCCCTTAGATAGGAGACACCTTAAAAACATATGTTAACCTATGTGAAATCCAAAGGTCATTTTCATTTATCCACATAGCTCTTTTTGTATACTCTATTCAGTTCTACGCCTCCTTTGTATTAACTTAACCTTTTATGTAGTCTCTTGAATTATCTTAGGCCCCACTAATCACCTCTTATCTACTTCAACCTAATAAGTAAAGAACCTACATTTCCTCCCAAATAATGCCTCAAAAGGTGCCATTTAAATGTTATCCTAATAACTACTATTGTAAGAATTCTACTAATGTTAAATGCTCTTCCTATGCCCCTCTTAAATCCAAAATATAAGCTTTTACCTTATCCTTCATAATTTGTAGCATCCTTCCAATTTCCCATCAATTTGGATATTAAAATTTGTACTTAAACTCAACCTAACCCCTAGGGCATTATACAAACTCTTATAAAATTTAGCAACAAACCTAGTATTATGATATGATAAAATGGAAATTGGAATTTAATAGTCTCACAATCTCCTATATGTATAATTTTGTGAACCTATTTAATGAATAATTTGTCATAACTGATAATAAATGAGTTAACTTAGTCAATCTATTTATAATCCCCATGTTGACTCATGGCCTTTTACTATCTTAGAAGCCCTAAATTAAAATCCATAGTAACATATTCCCATTTTTACTCAAGAATTGGTAATAGTTGTAACTCACATGTTGGCCTTTGATAGTATGCCTTAGCATGTTGACAATTCAACAGTATGCTACAAATCCCATTATCTTCCTCTTTGTGTTGTTCCACTAAAAATTTATCTTTAGATATTTATAAATCTTGGTTTTACCTATGTGTCTAAAACACCTCAAAGAGTTAGTCTCCTCTATAATCTCCATCCTCAATCATGGATCATCTAGAACACACAACTTACTTCTAATCCTTAACTCCTTACTAAATCTGAAGTTGCTCTAACATTTATTCCCTTTTAATTTTGCACTATCTACTTATCACCCTACTAAGCCTCCTTTCTATTAGTAAATAAAGTTAGTTATAACTTTAAGATACCCAACTGTGCTCTTAAGTCCTAGGTCATTACCTCTAATTCAACTCTTATTAACTCTTCATGTATCTCACTTTGTAAAATGATCAATATAGCTAGATTACCATAATCCCTTTGAATCAAAGCATCCGCCATTGTATTGAATTTAGTCCGGTGGTATTAAATCATAAAATCATATTCTTTTAGTAATGTTAATTATCACATTTGTCTCATATTTATCTCCCTTTATATGAATATGAATTTTATATTTTTATGATCGGTATACACCTCGCATCTCCTACTATACATGTAATGCCTTTAAGTCTTTTAGGCAAAAACTACTGTTACAAGCTCTAAATCACATATAGAATAATTTTCTCATGTAGATTCAACTATCTAGAGTCATAAAGTATTACCATCCTATACTACATAAAAACATATTATAACCCTTTCTTTGATGCATAACTGAAAATAGCGAAACTATCACTACCATAAGGAATATTAAACACCAAGGCTATTATCAGCCTCCTTTTTAGTTCCAAGAAATGCTCCTCACACTCAATAGTCCATTGAAACTTCACCTACTTTTAAATTAATCGGTCAAAAGTCTAGTTATCTCGAAGAATCTATGTATACATTTCTTGTAGTAACTTGTCATTCTAAATAGTTACTTTCTTCAATCACTTTAGAAGGACTAGTTCCATTATCTCACTACCTTTTTTTTATCTACCAATATTCTTGATTCATAAAGTTCACCTTAAAAGAATTCTCCTTTAATAAGAACTAGCATTTCTTTGACTTGGCATATCATTGGTGTTTCCTCAAAATCTATAGCATAAACCTCAAATGTTTTGTATACTTATCTTCACTCTTAGTATTCCCTCATCACGAGAATATTTACCAATTCCACTCTATGCTCACTTAAATCTACCAAGGCTACTAATGATCCAACACTCTTTTGTTCTCCTTGCTTATCTTATATAGTCTCCTAAAAAATCCAAACCTTTTGTATCCTAGGATTTTGAAGCCTAAATGCTTCCATCGATAGTCTAAAAAAGCACAGTGTCCCCCAACTAAACCATGACTAGCATGGTATGTATATGAAAATTTGTATATAAATAAAACAATTCTTTCATGAGGTCAAAAAATTAACTAACTCTATTTACTCTCACTTATCTCATAGTTTACTAGGATCCTTCTCCTAATCCTCAACCTAGGGCTTTAATACCATATAATTTGTCATGCCCTGAGCCCAAATTCTCTTACTAAATTTATAAGAAACTACTACCCGATAATGGAACCCAAACTCCTAAGTCCACTCTAAGTTGAGTCTAGTTGTATGTTATTAATTCATTATAAAATCATAAATACTAAAACTTTTAGTAAAACATCTTCCTCTTCAACATAACATAAAATCAACTTTTTATAACTCAAATCTAAAGCAATATATAATATGATGATTATCATAAATTTAATACATGTCTTTAAGCTCCTCCTCTTTTAGCCTCATCTTTTTTACTCTTTATTAAAATACACAAAGTTAGAAAAATATCACTAAATAGGAAAATTTCAAAAGAAGCAACAAACTAACTTTAACGATCATTTTATGGATGAAAAAAATATAACATTGTGCTTAAAAAAATACCACCAACCTCTCTAATATGGCTATTGAGAAAAGAGGTCAAGTTGATGCGACATTCCATAAAAATTAAACCAAATGCTAACCAATGGTGTCAGCTAAACACATAGCCCTATACATGTTTGAGGTAGATATTATCTAATTCATCTCGATCAACAAAATGGTACCTACCTCATTATGGCTTCAAATAACTTGCCCTGACCAATAAATTACTGCATCTCCTAATCTAGTGTCAGAGTAGTCATCCTAACCAATGAAATGATACATGCCCTATTGTAGTACAAGTTAAACTATCTCAATCAATAGAATAGTACCTACCTTATTTTGATGCCAATTAACTCGTCTTAATCATTGCTCAATTCTAGCAGTGGTTAATAAGACCCAACCAATAATAATCGTTACCAAATCATATAAAATTTCATAATATTATCCTATAGGATCCCAAATTCATACAACATATGCATAATGAGACATCCAAATACAAATTTGCATCTGCAATCAATTATAAGAAATTATAGGTATAAGTCGACAACCAAAGTTTTAATTCACATATCTACTAAACTTTATATGTCCTCAAATCATGTAAAACATAAAAATTTTGACCAAAACATGATGGCTTACCACTTGGCCACACCTTTTTGGAGAGCACAATCCAACTTTCTTTTTGTATAAAAGAACTTGCATTAACTCATATAAAACTCAGGACCTAGAGTTAATAATTAACAAAATCCTAATTCTTTTAAGTACTACGAATTATGATTCTTCTTAAATCTATCCATAAATGAAATTTTGGTTATAAACAGTTAATTAATACCCCCAATAATACATCTAATTCACATAATTAATAAAATAATAACTTCAAAAACTTAGTTGATATACTCTACTAACTTTTATACAATAGTATCTTTAATCACTTTTCTATACTTAAAGAATGTTCAAACATTACTTAAATTTTGTGGATACTAATATATTTTGCTATAATGAACTTCTTTTTCCTTCCAATTTGACTCTCAAACCATCCTCTTTTTACTTTTATTTTGGTTCCAATAATTATTATTTTGTAAAAATGACATCTAATGTCATCAAAATAATTTTTTAAAACATAGTTTTCGAATATATTACTCGACTATTCTAAGATAAAATGAGGTTTAAGTATGTACTAAAAGTTTGTTGAGACATTTGTACGTCATACTGGTTGACTAGTGTTCCTAATACCCAACACTAGTCAAACATTGGTCAAACTAATGTTCTTGTAGCTTCTCAATATATACTTAAACCTTATCTTAACTAAGATTGGTTAAATAGTAGGGTACGTTAGATGGCCAATAAACTCAAATCAACCATAATTATCTAATTATAAATTAAAGAGAATTATATTTTCTTGATATAGCCTCTTCAATCACCTTAATCTAATATTTCTAGAAAATGTGACACTTGAAATATCAAAAACAAATCTCAGTGTTGAAATTAACAACCTCTTTAATATGGTTACCAATGGAAAAAATGATATTGTCGTAACATTTCATTAAAATCAAACTTTATACAAACCAATAGTGTTTACTAAACATATAGCCTTTTATATGTTTAGGTAAGCATTGTTTAATACCTCATTCTGGCATTAATTAATTCTCCCTAACTAATATATTGCTACATATCCTAACCTGAAGTTGACTGATTCATCCGACTAATGAAATATAGATGTCACATTCTGGTGTAGGCTAATTCATCCCTATTAATGTAATGGTACTTGTTCCATTCTGATATTGACTAATTCAACATAGTTATTGCTCTATTATGATATCAACTAATAGGTCTCAACTAACTATAATCGTTAACAATTCATATAAATTGCATAACATTACCTTATAGGGTCTCAAATTCATATAACATATTAATAATGAGGCACTTAACTACACAAATACATCCATAATTAATTAGGAGCAATTATACGATTAAGTTGACATATGGAATTTTAATTCACATGCCTAACAAACTCTATATGTCCCCAAATTATGTAAAGCATAAAAATTTCGACCAAAACATATTGCCTTACTGCTTGGCCATGCCCCATTCGGGAGCATAATACAACCTTCTTTTTTTTGGTATGAAGTCACTTTAATCAACTTAGACAAAATCATCCTTTATAATTAATAATTAATGAAAATTTATTTTTTTCAAGTACATGTTAAAACCAAATAAGAACTCCAAGCTCAATAAATAAAAGAATAATTTGAGAGTGAGCTAATACTTTTGTAGAAACATGGTAGGAATATTTATTCAATCCACTTAATAGCCTTATATAAGCTTATAAAGAAACCTACGCTTTCCTAAAATTAGTCCCACTAATAGTAAAAACATTCCATTAAAAATCAGGAAAACATATCTGCAACTCTAGAAACTAGGAAAAATATTTGCAACTAAAAAATAATAAAATAATAACTTAAAGCTATAAAAATAACTATACAACAGACTTGGTAAAAAACCAATAGAGCTTATGTTGTACAACTTTGACATCCCCTTTTGACATCAACTCCCATTCTTTTAGCCATGCCTAGTTGATGACAAAAACTTTCAAACTTGTTGCCATTTAAACCTTTCATAAAAAGATTGGCTATTTGATCCTCGATTTTAATATGCTCCATTTTAATTTCTCCTTGTAAAACTTTCTCCTTGATAAAATGTTAATAAACCTCCACGTGTTTAGTTCTTGTATGCAATATTGTATTTTCTACTAGAAGAATTGCTGACTAATTGTCACAGTAAAATGGGTCTGCATAATCTATAATCTGATGTAAATCCTTCATTAACTGTATAAGCCATGTACTTTTTTGTAGTTGCAACTGGTACTGCTTGGTATTCTACTTCCATTGTTGACATAGACATAGTTGGCTACCTTTTGCTGCACTAAGAAATTGTTCCTTCTCCTAGCTTAAACACATAGCCAGTAGCTAAATGACGAGAATCATGATCTCCTATGTAGTCAAGATCATAATAACCATGCAACTTGCAGTCTTTACCTTTCTTGTATAGAAGACCATAATCAATTATACTTTTCACATATCTCAACATTCTTTGAACAGCTTCCGTATAAGAATTCTTAGATTTTGCACGTAACGACTTATAACACCAATTGCAAAAGAAAGATCTGTTCTAATTTAAGTTAAGTAGATCAGACTACCTACCAACTGTTGGTACATTGTTGCATCTTCCAAATCTTTCCCTTAATGTGCACACATTTTTCATTTGTTTCTATCGGTGTTGAGATTGGCTTACATTGCAACATTCCAAACTTCTTCAACAAATTTTTGGAATACCTTTACTGATGAAGAAGAATTCCTCCTCCTTCAATATGATCAATCTCCATACCAAGAAAATGCTTGAGCTATTCAAGTTCTTTCATGTGAAAATGAACTAATAAATTCTCCTTTATTTGAAGAAGTTCTTCTTTATTATCACCAATTATGACTAAATCATCAACATAGACCAACACAATAGCTAACCTTCCACCATTGATTTTGACAAATAGACTTGAAGTTGTATGTGTAACATGATAATCGGCAATCTTACCATACTAGGCCCTTAGTGATTACTTTAATCTATAGAGCGCCTTCCTTATCTTGCAAACATATTCAGGATGTTCTTAGTTCTGAAACCTAATTGTTTAAACCATGTAAATCTCCTGAACTAGCTTCTTATGTAAAAATGTGTTTTTAATGTCCATTTGTCATAAATTCCAATCTTTGCTAGTTGCAAGTGCAAGCAAAACATGTACTGTCAAAGTTTTGTCACTGGACTAAATGTTTCACTATAGTCTAGTCCATATTGTTGTGTGAAAACTCTAGCTACCAGGCGTGTTTTATGCCTCTTAATTGATCCATCTATGAGATGTTTTATTTTGCAGACCCATTTGCATGAAATAGGTTTTTACATCTTTTTGCTTTGGCACTAGCTCCCAAGTTTGATTTTGTTCTAATACAGCAATTTCTTCTTCCATTGCTTTAGTTCACAAAAAATTCTAGGTTGCGTCCTCAAAAGTTTCTGGTTTTTTTGTAAACTCATCTTCAACTGTTGCTATATTGGCATATTTGGGATTTGGTATTTGAATCTGTGTTGACCTTCTAAGCTAGATTGAGGGGCTGGTACTTCTGGTTCAATTGTCCCACCATTGTCACATGGTTGTTGGTATACATCGGTTTGCCAAGAATTGTGAATTGCTACTTATTTGACATCACCATCTTCACTTGATTGAAAACGAGAAATTTACAACTCATTTTCAGATTAGTTAGATCTGGTAATATCTCCTTTTTTGAAGACCATTGTAAAGATGCTTCATCAAATACAAAATGTTGCGATGTATAACACCTTCCAATTGTATGGTCGCAGGATTTCCACCCTTTTCCTTGATTATCATAACCCACAAAGATACATCTAACAACTTTCTTGTCAATCTTGCTAAGCAAATGATATGAAATAAACAAATAGCACACATATCCAAATACTTGAAAGTACCTAACATTAGCTTTCATATTCTACAACTTTTCAAAGGTGAAAGAAAATTTGACCTTTTTTGAGGAATTCTGATAATCACAAATGTTGTTGTCTGTATTGCTTCTGCCCAAAACTTTCTTATTACATTCTTTGTTTGAAGCATACTGTGACAATTTTCAGCAAGGTGTTTATTCTTCCTCTCTTCATATTGTGACATATTGGCATAAGTATATTGATGATGAATTCCACACTCCTTTAGGTACTAAGAGAACTCAATTGAGCTATATTTCCCTCTATTATCTGTTATAAAGCAAGAAATTTTCTTGCCCTCTTCTCCCTCAACTGTTTCTTTAAGCTCTTTAAACTTTGAAAAAGAATTAGATTTTTTCATAAAAAAACACCCACATACCTGGAGAAATCTTCAATGAAAGTCACCATGTAATTCATTCCACCAATTGATAGTTACTTGATAGGTCCAAACACATCAAAGTGCACCAATTATAACAGTTCAACTTTAAATTTTGACTCTTCAAATGGCAATTGATGTGCTTTACCATATTGACATCCTGCACAAACGATGTATGTTCTTACTTCAAGTTAAGGAAGGCTCTTGAGCATTGTCCTTTTCTTTATCACATTTGGCTTGGAATAGCTCACGTGACCTAATCACATGCACTATAAAGTTGTTGTCTTATTCTTTCACTTTTTGTTTATATATGCAGACTTTATTGACATCATATAAACTGACTTTGATCTTCGCCCCTTCATTATTGTCTCATCTAAGATCCTGGGATCATGATATACCTTCACATCATATAGACCAAACAGAATAAAAAGTGGCCAGATGATGTTAATTAAGATACGGAAAACAAATTTTTCTTCATTCCTGGAACATTTTATACGTTTTAAAGGACATTTGGTTGGCACCTTGTTGAGGAGAAACTACTGTCTTACCAATACGAGCTATTGTAACCCCGAATCATTGGTTGTCACCATAATACGACTTCCTTTATACTCTATCAAATTTTGCAATTTTTATTTATCACCTGTCATATGATTTGCACAACTCGAATTAATAATCCAGTCATTCTCATGATCAATTAATCCAGATATTGTTGTTGTAAGTGCTAACTCCTCCTAATCTATAGCAAAGAGTACTTCAACATCCCATTCATCTTCACTTTTCGCCTTTGCATTGGATGTAGTAGCATTGCTTTCCGCAAACCTTTTTCTTGGACCATCAATCTTTCACCGTATGACCCTTTTCCCTATAATTTGTAACACTTTTCTTCAAATCTTTTATTGTCGTGAGTTTTCAAAGCTCCCCTCAAGCAAGGACTTCTATCTCCTCGATGCCTTTTCACTTTGTCATTATTGCTTTTAGATCCACCAACAGTATGTTGTTTGGAGTTCCCTTTGCTTTTATTGACGTACAGTGCTTCTTCTTCACTCTTCAATGAGACTCCAGCCATTTGCTTAGCTGTGGCTTCTTAACCAGCAAGCAAATTTCCAAACTCAACAAGTGGTGGTTAATTTGGCCATCCTTGTACTGCAGCAACAAATCCTCTGTGTTCAAGTCCCAAACTGTGGATAATTATTCTTTTTATCTTGGTTTCCCTAATTGGAGGATGCAACTCTAAAATTTTGTGACATATTGACTTTACTTTGTGGAAGTATTGGACAATTGTCATACCACGTTGAGTTGTTGATGGTAGCTCATTCTAAAAAATTTGCAACCTTGCATCATTCTTCTTTAAGAAAAGTGTAGCAAATGTATCCCAAGCTTCCTTTGACATTTTGGCATCTCAAATACGCTCTAACACATCTTTGATTATTGTCTTGAGAGTAAACATTGCCTTACCTGCATTAACCTTCCACCTTCACATCATTCAATTGCCATCCTCTGCCTTTGGTTGTGTAACATCAATTCTGTTGACGATCTCCCAAATGTCTTGGCCTTGCAAATAAGACATCATACACATTGCCGATGTATTGTAGTCTGCTTATTGAGCCTTTTTATCCTCCAACTGCTTGAAGATTATTCATTATGCAGACTCTGGTATCAAATGTTAAAACAAAACAAGAAGTACGAGCTCAATAAATAAAAAATTACTTTGAGAGTGAACTAATACTTTTGCTTTAAAATGGTAGGAATATTTATTCAATCCATTTAATAGCCTTATATAGGCTTACAAAGAAACCCACATTTTCTTAAACCTATAGTCCCATTAACAATAAAAAGATTATACTAAAAATTAGGAAAACATTTCTACAACTCTAGAAATTAGGAAAAATATTTACAACTAAAAAAAAATAATATAACAACTTAAAGCTATAAAATAGCTATACTGCACACTTGGTCAATAACCAATAGAGCTGATGTTGTTTAACTTTAAAAGTACCTTGAATTGTAACTCTTCACTAATCTATCCAAAAATGAAAATTAAAAGTTACATATAATTAATTAACACATAATAAGACATTTAATAGGCATAATTAATAAAATAATAAACTTTGAAAACCTAATTGAAATATGCTACCATCTTTTGTTCAAAAGGTACCATATATCACGTTTATGTACTCGAAAGATGTTCAAACATTACCAAATCCTACATAAATATATTTCACTAGAATCACATCCTTTTTCTTTCTTTTTTTTCCCTCTCAAACCTTCCCCTTTTGTTGTTCTTTTGATTGCTAAGGTTTATTTTCAATAAGAATGATGTTTGATATTGTCAAAATAATTTCCTAGAAAGTAATTTTTGAACATATATACTAGTCTATCAATGTTAGTAAAAACAAGGTATAACATTGGTCGAACAATGTTAAGGAACACTAGTCAACTAATATGCCTACAACTAGATCATTATACTTTCATAAAAAATTTCCTTATTTCTTAAGACTTACTTCCATAATCAATCAAACATGTACCTTTTAAACATACAACATTAACCTCTAACTCAATTAAGAAATATTAAAAAATATATCCTTGAGATATTAAATATAATCAATTTATAAATATCATAACTTTCAAATTTTGTGATCTCATTGAACAAGTATCTTCTATGATGCCTTAGTCAATTTACTTGTATCGTAATAATGCTCGCTTGTTTGCTTGGATTACAATGAAATACTTTTCCCAGCTGAAATCTTATTAAAGTAGATGGCCTTTTACTCTTTTCCTATGATTAAGCCGCCAATGGAATGGATGACATGTATTGCAGTTCTTATCCCTTGCAAGTTGTTGGTTTGGTTTATCTTTACTTCACAGGCCAAAAGCGACACGAACACAATTCTTCACTTCCAAGTTGGGTAGTGTACCCTCTTCTCTGCTCCTTTATTTTCACCTAGAATGGATTACGATCCTGCAACAAATAGATGTAAAAAGTAACAACTTTCTTTAGCGGTTAGACTATTGTATTATTACCGTTATGTTTGTACCGTTAAGGTCAATTACCCTATAAATTAAACTCTATAAAATCAAGCTGGATCATGTAATCCATCTACCCTTACGACTTAGCAGCAAAATCATAAATCTTTTATAGGTTCATGGCAAAGCACATATCTAATGTTATCTAAAAAATCAGAAATGTTTGTTGATATAAAAAGATTGCCTTCTAGAAGTGTAAAATGTTGACCATCCAGAGATTCAAACCGGGTCATCAGGATTGATAAATTCTTACAAGTTAAATCCAACGTAAAGTTTCGATTTCCAGTATAAGTACACCTGAGAGTTATAGGTTACAATTCACAATACAAAGAAAAGCGGTCAACAGAAAATGAAGCATAAAATGGTTGCAAAAGTTTTTCTACCTTTAACATTCATCTTTGCTTCGTTAGGTAGCCCAGTTACAGCTCAAAACAAATTCATTGAATGCCTTCAACAGCAACAATATCAGGAATCAGATCCCGTGTCTGATGTTTTATACACTCCTGAAAATTCTACGTTTTCATCTGTTTTGCACTCTTATGCAAGAAATCGAATATATTTGACCCCTTCTACCCCAAAACCCCATGTTATTGTCGCTCCCAATCATGAATCTCATGTCCAAGCAACTGTAATATGCGCTAAAGACCATGACTTGCAGATTAGAATCCGAAGTGGAGGTCATGATTACGAGGGCCTTTCTTATGTGTCAGAAGTCCCTTTTGTCCTCCTGGACATGTCAAATATTCGATCCATCAATATCAATATATCAGATGAAAGTGCTTGGGTTGATGCAGGGGCAACTCTTGGCGAACTTTATTACCGCATTGCAGAGAAAAGTAATCGCCATGGCTTTCCTGCTGGAGTCTGTTTTACACTGGGCTTGGGAGGACACTTTACAGGAGGAGGGTACGGGAACATGATGAGAAAATATGGGCTATCGGTAGATAACATTGTCGACGCAACGATAGTTGATGTGAATGGTAGAATTCTTGATAGAGAATCGATGGGGGAGGATCTCTTTTGGGCCATTAGAGGAGGAGGTGCAGCAAGTTTTGGAGTAGTTCTTTCGTGGAAAATAAATTTGGTGCAACTCCCTGAGAATATCACTGTCGCCAATGTTGATAAAACCCTGGAAGAAGGTGCTACTGAGCTTGTTTGGAGGTGGCAGAACATCGCAGACAAGCTAGATCGAGAAGTCTTCGTCAGATTGAGTCTGCAACCTGCTAATGGGGCCGAAGAAGGCAAAAAGACTTTAAAGATTTCATTTTTATTCATGTTTCTGGGCTCGGCCGAAAGACTACTCAAACTTATGATTGCCAACTTTCCCGAACTTGGTCTGCAGAAGAACGATTGCATTGAGATGAGATGGGTTGAATCTCTCTTGTTCTGGTTCGGCAGGCCAAAAGGAACTAAGATTGAAGTTTTACTTTCCAGAAATTTAAATAGTTCTATTTACTTAAAACGCAAATCAGATTATGTTAAGCAGCCTATTTCAATGGCAGACTTGGAGTCCCTTTGGAAGGTTATGATCGAACTCGGGGAAGTATCAATGCAATGGAATCCGTACGGTGGCAAAATGAGTGAAATTTCAGAGGCAGCAACTCCATTCCCACACAGAGCTGGAAACATCTTCAAAATTCAATATCTTGTGAACTGGTTTGAAGGAGGAGCTGAAACCAAAGATCGGCAGATAAATTTGACAAGAACCCTTTATGAAGTCATGACCCCTTATGTCTCTAAGAATCCTAGAGAGGCTTTCCTCAACTATCGGGATATTGACAACGGAAGCATTGGTAGCAATGGAAATGGAACATACGAGGAAGCTCTAGTTTATGGGAGTAAGTATTTCAAGGGAAACTTCGACAGACTGGTGAAAATAAAGACTCAAGTTGATCCTGATAATTTCTTCAGGTACGAACAAAGCATTCCCACTCGTCATCTTGCAGCAATAACACGTGAAAATTACGAGGTATGATAAATTATTTTGTTTAATGTAAACGCTTACTTATTTAAGATGGGTTGAACTTGGAAAGTTCTTTGATGTAGCACCAAAAGAACAAAGTAATTGCTTTCATGATTGCTTAACGAGGTTCGTATCAGCGGGCTCGGCTACTTGAGATTGCAGTTACATGTTCATGTTTAGGTATACCTTCTAACAGTATCCGATAAATCACTTTTTCTATCTTATGGAAAAGTGTTGATCTAAGACTTATGAAGCATAAATTCAAAGTTCCTAAATTAATCCTTAAATTTAAGTTAGGAACTGCTAACCACTTGATCCTTTTTTATATATTTATTTACGACAATATTGACAATACTTATGGAGGCATAATTATTTCATAGATAAAAACTCCATGTCCTCGTAGAACAGGAACAATTACGAAACCAGACCGTATTATGCATCTAATTAGACAGCTTTTTGACCATATGACATCTTTTGTGTCCAAATTACCAAGGAGAAGCTAGCTTTTGGGCAATCGCGTGAGTATTTTAAAGGCAATTTTGACAAATTGGTGCAAGTCTATAGATTTCTTTAGGTATGAACATACTCATATTTTTGTAAGGACCTGGAATTTATTCTTACGTTTGCGATGGTGACAATATTATAGCATCTGCCTTCAAGATGGGCAGATTATGAAGAGCCTCTTTAAGTACAACGGAAAGTAGAAATACCTCATAAGGGTGAGCAAGCACCATGCGAACTTTCGATGATTAGGACTTCGGAGCTACAACCAACATTAATTTCTCATTTGGATTTTGGGGAAGATTTGGGCCATTGGGAACCCTCCTCTTTATCCCCAAGATAGTTGATGCAAAGTTAAGTGGAGTAGGCTTGGGAAGAGGATTTAAACTTCCACCAACAGTTGATGGAGGGCTACCACGAGGTTGGTTGTGAATGGGATCTGGGCCACCAGGGACTTTCCTCTTAGATTCCCATTTGGTTGAAGTAAAATATTCATCATGGGAACGCCTACAACTAGCAAAACTTGAGATCAAGAGAATGGTGACAAGCACAAACACAAGCCATGAAGTTTTGGGAAATCCCAATCCCATAATTGAATAACCCTGCAAATTTTGCTCTTCCAGTTCCTTCACAAGCTTTTTATGCTAGTTTGAAGCAGAATCCGTGCCTCTGAATTAAGGACTCATGAACTTTATTGACCTTTCTGGATAGAACGACTTTACAATTGGATTTGTTTTCTTGACAAAGAGCATTCATTTCATTCTGACTAGTAAATACTGGATAAACAAAGATTTAGTCCAGGGATACTTCATTTTGTATTGACAAGAATTTATTGACTCTTTTGGCACATTCTAACGGGCTAATAAAAAGTTCAACCACAAAAATACTACAACTCAGGTGTCAACAACGAGCACGTAATAAGTGATAATATATTAGTGCAAATGTATGAGACAAAAGACTCTTCCTTTGAAAGAGATATATATATATGAAATATAAATTTTATCAAAAAACGAAGAGATATATACGAAATATAAAATTTATCAAAATTTTAATTTAATCTTTTTCACATGTAGATATTGACAAGTTATTGCAAACGAAGCCCAACAATCACAAGCCGATTGGAAAATACTTTTAAAAGTTTCGTTGCTTGGCTTTCTTTAATCAGTAATTATAAGCAAAAAAATCAAAGTAAAACAGAAATTAAAATAATCAAATTATAATGCTTAAGGATATAAGAATAATTTTTGTTTCTTAGAATACAGAATATAAGCAGTGAAGGAAGGGTAAATATTGATTGAGAACACCTGTACATTTTAGTTTAACACGTTTAAAGAAAATTGGATACACAAAACTATAAGTTATAGACATGCCCAAATCTGGGTAAGGGCAAATAGGGTACCTGCCCAGGGTCTATGTACATGAAGAACAAAATAAAGTCCATTCTTAATTTTCATAAAGAACAAAATGAAATAAAATAGGGCCCACTTTTGACTCTCATAAAGAACAACAAAAAGAAGTCTTATTTTTCTTATTTTTGTTCTTTACGAGGGCTCATTCTTAATCCTCATACATAATAAAATAAAATAAAATAAGGCTCATTTTTTACTTTGCTCAAGACTTATAAAATATTAAGAACCTAAAAAACATATATAAAGGATGGGAGGCATTTGCTTTGGGAGATGCACTAATATTTAGAAGTACCTTTATTGGTAGGTATCACTCGTCAAATCCTTTTTAAATTTTATTAGAGATATTGTGTTTATCTGTTTGAATCTATTTCTAAGATCCCAATATTTGAATTCTTTAATTTTTTAGGTTAATCTTTTTAAACAAATCATTAATATTGAATCAAAACATTACAAATGGTTGTCTTTTCTCAATCGTGTTATTCATAAATGCAATCGTCAACGACCACAATGCCAAGATCCACATTTTATTTAGGGTATTAACTACACAATTAGATTAACATACCTCTAATGTTTAGCATGAAATCTTAATGCATTCTCTCCATTATAGATACCACAACCTATTAATATCAACAAATTTTGTGCAAGAGAGGAAGCTTATGGTAGAAGACCCTATTTTCTAACACACACCCACAATCTCACCATATGTTATTCTTTATAACATGTTTTACTATAAGGAGTAGAATAGGATAATTGTGTCATTTCAAGGATGTGATGCACTATAGTTTAATGAGCCAACATATAGTTATTAGGGTACTACCATGTGCTTCAAATGCAATTAGTTAATTATTAAATATCCCATTATGGTTATTAAATATACATTAGGCAATTCGATTGATGGTTGTGAACATGGAATTAATGTTATGATTATATTCGTCCATATATTTCTAACATTCTCCCACTTAGACAATATAATCAAACCATCATACCAATCTCCATCATCTAAAGGTAGTCAAACAAACCATATGCAATATCATATCGACAGGATATATTTACTACATATGATTAAGCCCTTAAGATATTCAAATACAACAATAACCATTAAAATAACATACATGTAGTACAACAACTGAGAATACGCATTTGTCTCCTTTTGTACTTGTCATTTCGTCAAACTACATATATACATCAACATATATATGTTAATATTAACAAGAAGTGACTGCAAATATCATAATGCATGTTTCATATATATAAGTCATAAGCAATCCGTACAAAGTACTAACATATTCAATACAAAATAACAAAATCCCACTAATCTTATCAAGCTAGGCTCCTAACATTCCCATACAAGAGACGTGTTCTGTAAACACATATATAGATAAGACTTTTGTAAGTGAATTTGCTAACATGCTAGTTGTAGGCGTATAGTCAACAATAATGAGGGATTTAGCAACTTTCTCTTTAACAAAATAGTACTTTATATCAATATGCTTTAAGTGAGAAGTACTTCTAGTGTTCTTAGAGAAAGTTACAGCTGCAAAGTTATCACAATATAATTTCAACAGACTCGAAATAGAGTTTATAATACCCAATGCTGAAATAAAATTCCGAAGCCACATTTCTTGACAAGCTGCCTCATAGTATGTCATATACTCTGCCTCTATTATAAAGGACGTTGTGAGTATTTGTTTGACACTTTTCCACGATATAGCTCCTCTAGCCATCATAAAGATGTAGCCTGAAGTGTACTTTTTATCATCTACACATCCCGCATAATCAATTTCACTGAACCCAACTATATCAAGAGTGTCAGTTCGCCGATAAGTTAACATATGATCCTTGCTACCCTGAAGATACCTCATGACTTTCTTAGCCTCTTTCCAATGGCTAAGTCCAGGATCACTTAAGTATCTTCCCAACACGCCTACAACAAAAGCAATATCAGGGTATGTGCATACTTGAACATACATCAAACTGCTTACAAGTGACCTATAAGGAACGACTTTCCTTTCATCTCTCTCTTTATCACTTTGTGGACATTGGGCTTTTGAGAATTTGTCACCCTTCACTATTGGTGCCTTTCTATGAGAACAAGAATGCATATTGAATCTTTTAAAGATCCGTTCAATGTAAGTCTTTTGAGACAATCGAAGAATCCCATTAGCTCTATCTCGAAGAATCTGAATTCCAAGTACATAAGAGGACTAACTAAGATCCTTCATATCAAAATGTCTAAATAACAATTTTTTGTCTCAAATAATATATCAGTATCATTAAAAGCAAGTAGAATGTCATCAACATACAGTACCAGAAAAATGAAACTTCTCCCATTGAACTTCATATATATACATTGATCAACTACATTCTCCTTAAACCCATTTACAGTGACAACCATATCAAACTTGAGATACTACTACCTTGATGCTTATTTTAACCCATAGATAGACTTCTTGAGCTTGTAAATCATATGTTCTTTACCAGTCATCTCGAAACTAAATGGTTGAGTCATATAAACATCTTCATACAGATCTCCATTCAGGAAGGCAGTCCTCACATCCATTTGAATAAGTTCCAAATCAAAATAAGCAACTATAGCCATAATGATTCATAATGAATCTTTAGTAGAAACTGGTGAGAAGGTTTCTTTGAAATCAATCCCTTCTCTTTGGCTATAGCCTTTAGCCACAAGTCTAGCCTTATACCTTTCTACTTATCCACTTAAGTCATGTTTGATTTTGTAAACCCACTTGCACCCAATAAGTTTGCAACTTTTAGGTAGTTCAACCAACTCTCAAACTCCATTTTGTGACATGGAACTTATCTTCCATTGCATTCATCCACAACGCGGATTGAGGACTATTCATAACTTCTTAATAATTGACTGATTCAGTATTATCTCCCATGTCAAGCTCATGTAGCTGTAAATAGACAATATAGTCATCAAGAATGGCAGGTCTACATATTATTTGTGATCTCCTAACAAAACTTCATCATTCCCAATATCAATGACTTCATCCTGTGCTTGATTCTGATGTTCATCATGAGATTCTACTAGAATCTCTTCAATCATAAGGTCATCAATAGGAGCAGAAGCGACAGGTATATGGATTAGAATACGTTCTTCGCTGAATACAATTTCTCTTGACCTTTGACTTGAACCATATTTATCGTCAAAATAGACAGCTCTATTTGATTCTATAATTCTGGTCGTGTGAGATGTGCAATAGAATCTAGAACTCCTTGATCCAATGATGTAGCCTACAAAGTAGCCACTAATAGTTTTTGAATCAAGCTTCTTAGATTATATATTATAGTGCCTTACTTATGCTTTACATCCCCAAACATGAAAATGACGCAAGTTTGGTTTCTTACTTGACCATAACTTATATGGAGTCTTTAGGACTAACCTGCTAAGTACTTGATTTAAGATATAAGTGGCTATCTTCAACGCCTCATCCCATCAAAATCTGACAAACTAGAATGAATCAACATACACCACAATATATCAAGAAGTGTGCATTTTCTTTTTTCAGCGACTCCATTCTACTGAGGTGTTCCTGGCATTGTATATTCTACTTCAATACCACATTCTTACAAGTATCTAGCAAAAGGCCCCGGATTCCTTCCACTCTCATCATAACGCCCATAATACTCTCCACCTTTGTCAGAATTAACTACCTTGATTTTCTTCCCCTTTTGAAGCTCAACATTTGTCTTAAAAATCTTAAACGCCTCTAAAGATTCAAAATTTTCACAAATGAGCTCCACATGACCGTACTAGGAAAAATCATCAATAAAAGTGATAAAATATTTATAACCACCCATGGTAGGTAAAATAAATGGTCCACATATATCAATATGAATCAACTCCAACAATTATAAGCGCCTATCTGTTTTGCTTTTTCTAACCTTGGCGATCAACTTTCCTTTACTACAATCAACACAAGCAGTGAAATCTTAAAAATCAAGATTTTGAAGTACACCATCTTTTACCAACCTCTCCATTTTGTCTCAAAAAATATGGCCTAAACGTTTGTGCCATAACATAGAAGATCTCAAATTCAACCTGATACATTTGGAACTAACAACAGTATTAGAGAAGAGGAAGAAGCAACAGTAATAACTTCATTCAGCTCAAGTTTGTATAAATTTTCACATAAAATTTCATTTCCCACTAAAAGAGAATTATGGTACAAAGTCAGTTTCCAGTTCCAAAAATAAGACTATGACCTAGTCTATCCAAAATGGATATAGAAATCAAATTATTCCTAATAGAGGATAAATAAGCGACATCATGTAACACCAAAAGATGTCCTGTATTCACTAGTCGGCCTTCTTCGACTTGTCAATTTCTGCAACGAATTCATAATGTGAATTGTTTCTCTAGTATCTAACCACCAAGTATTTGAGGGCATATCAATAATATAGGACTCTAAACAAACCATCATAAGACAATTACTTTTCTTCTTTATGTGAGCTTTGAGCTTTCGACAATCAGCTTTCTTGTGCCCAAAATTCTGACAAAAGTTACACTTCCCTTTGAAAAATTTATTCTTCTAACTAACAGAAGATGAGCCCTCTTGTCCACTTCCTTTAGGACCAACATCTTTCTTCTTGAAAGGCTTTTGGTCACTTGAGCTATAAGAAGTGAACTTTCTCTTTTGAGAATTGTTGTGGTTTGTCATCGTGGAGACACTTCTTACCCTTTCCTTTTTCATGTCATCCTCTTCCTTGACAACAATAGCAGTCATTTCCCTAACAGTCTATTGCTCTTTCTAAGCATTATAGTTTGATCTGATCGAATCAATTTTTGAAGGAAGAGTCCCCATCACAAACCATACCATGTAATCCTCACCAAGGTCCATATCCATAGCCTTAAGCTTATGGTA
>JAOTAY010000003.1:28048215-28067434 GCA_025629805.1 Erythroxylum baracoense | reverse complement strand
TAACTAATAGGATCGGGACAACGCTGTATGGGTCGTCCCTGATACTGAGTCGGGAACGTAGGTGTGTGGGTCGACCCAATTAAAACTTCCTCTCTAGTCTCCTATTTTTGACGAGATTTGAGGAGTTTTCTTCCATTTTTCATGCTCTATATGGATTTTCAATACCCATTTCAACCAAAAGTGCTCTAAGACCAGAAAGTCTCTAACTCATTTCACCATTAACGAAAACTATGAAAATTTTCAAAAATCTCACCCAAAAATCATGATTCATTCGCCTAGAACAAAGGTAAAAGGCAACAACAACAACTAATAACATTTTCTACACCTTCAATGAATCATTTTGAAGTCATTCATATCAAAAACCGATTTGGAAAAAACAAGTTTATACCCAAATACAAGCCTTAAATTCAAATGACCAGAGAGATCTGATACTAATTGTTATTCATAAATGCAATCATCAATGACCACAATGCCAATATCTACATTTTATTTAGAGCATTAACTATACAATAAGATTAACATACCTCCAATGTTTTGCATGGAATATTGATGCATTATCTTCATTGTAGACACCACAATCTATCAATATTAACAAATCTTGTGCAAGAGAGGAAGCTTATAGTAGAAGACCCTATTTTCTAACACATACTCACAGCTACACACTCACATCTCACTATATGTTATTCTTTGTAACATGTTCTACCTTAAGGAGTAGAAAAAGATAATTGTATCATTTCCAAGATGTGATGAACTATAATTTAATGGGACAACATATAGTTATTAGAGTACTATTATGTTTCTCAAATGCAATTAATAAATTATTAATCATCTCATTATATTTACTAAATATACATTAGGCAATTCGATTAATGGTTGTGAATATGAAATTAATGTTGTGATTATATTAGTCCATATATTTATACCAAATCGTACCAAAAAAAAAGGGGGTTAAATCAGAAGCAGAAAATTGCGTATGTTATCTGTTTTAAGCAGTCACGGTCCCTTCATATTAGAAAAGAAACTTAACGAGTCAAATGTTGTAACATATGTTTTGTTACAACTTTGATGTCCTATCGGGACACAGATTTGCATGAGAACAAAATTACTATATAAAATGATAAGATAAGAGATACTTCATGTGTGGAAGCAGGTAACTTTGAAATATTTGTTTGTAAGTTTGCCGTCTCTGATTTTCAACTCCAGACGTATTTACTCTCGAAGTCGTCGTCACACTTTGATATATTAAAAGGGAGAAATAGGTATTACGGTGTCCTTTTCATTTCCCTTAATTTATAATTACTTTTTTTACCATAAATGATGAATTATATGAGGCAAAGTTTAATTGTCATAAAACCTATTAATAAATTAACTCAAGTCGAGCAAATAAAAAATATTATATAATAAACATTATTAATTCATAGAATATAAACTTATAGAAGTTTTATTATAGATACAAAAGTAAATTTAATTAAATTTATAATTAAGTGTTGATTGAAGCTTGGCTAAGCGTTATTTGTTAGCTCAGAAATAGCACCGATTCGTGGTCCGGAACATTTTCATCTTTTCGGATGTTCTAATTCGAGAAAAAAAAAATCGAAACTTAACAATCCCTTGCATCTAATCATTACAATGGGCCTAAGCAACCTCAAAATGAATAATATCGGTAATTATTTTTCATAATTAGACAGTCAACATAAGAAGTGACCAATGTACAAAGTATAACACTTCCAAGTCTATTTGTTTTTATTCATTTTTTTAGTTATTTATTTTTATTTTTAAGTTTATTAAGAATATATCTATTTGAGTTTTAAATTTTGATTTTTCCCGTATTTCAAAAATTAAGAAAAACTATAAAAATAATTTTCATTTTCTATTTCTCCTTTTAATATTTTGATTTGTTACCAATTAAATATATATTATTTAATTTTTTAATATAATACTTATTGATAAAAATTATTAATAATTTAATTTAACATTAACAAAAATGAGTAAAAACTTGTCGCCGGTTAGATATATTTAGTTATTTAATAATTTATTAATAAATATTATATAAAAATTAAATTAAATTTAATTAATTAAAAATAATTTATTTTTACATTTTGTCTAATATATAATTATCATTGGTGATAGTATTAATATTAATATTAATAATTAAACAAAATTTTATTTTTATTCAAAACAAATAGAATAAAAATTAAAAATCAAATCAGAAAATAAAAGTAGAATCAAAGGCACAAAGCATAAACCCTGCAAGTGATTAATATGTTAGATTGATTTTTAACACAATATTTTCATCGTTCGATCAACAAAATATTCATTAATAATGACCAAATAAGTAGTGTCCTCGACATTTCTGACAGCAGATGGAAAGACAGATTCTGGAAGGTTTTTTAATTGTTATTCTTGTTTTAGAATAATTCGAGAAAAAAAAATCAAAACTTAACAATAATTGGAAAGATAGATCACAACAAACAGCGTTTCCGTATCTTGGTCTTTTCTCACTCTCTCTCTGTTCTTGTAATCCACGGGTTGCCTTCGATAATTCAGTCTATGACCGTCAGTCGACGGTAAATCTGTATTTACATAAACTCTCTTCGCTAACAACAAGCATATGGCCAAGGCCAAACAACCAGCGTTTCCGTATCTTGGTCTTTTTCTGACTCTGTCTCTCTGTTCTTGTACTCCACGGGCTGCCTTCGATGGTTCAGTCTATGAAATCATTCTTCAGTGTCTCAAAGAGAATACAAGCCCTCAAGACCAAATCTCAGATCTCGTCTATTCTCAATCTAATCTATCTTACACTTCAGTCCTGGAAGCCTATATCAGGAACGCACGTTTTAATGTATCCACAACTTCCAAGCCACTTGTCATTGTAACTCCTAAACAGATACCCCATGTTCAGGCGTCTGTTGTCTGCACCAAGAAGCTTGGTTACCAACTCAAGATTCGAAGCGGTGGACATGACTTCGAGGGAATTTCGTACATCTCGGACACGCCCTTTTTCATTCTTGATATGTCTAATTTACGTTCAGTCGAAATCGATATCAAAGATGAGTCTGGTTGGGTCCAAGCTGGTGCTACACTCGGTGAACTTTACCATAACATCTGGCAGAATAGTAAAGTTCATAGCTTTCCCGCCGGCGTGTGTCCAACGGTTGGTGTTGGTGGGCATTTAAGTGGTGGTGGTTATGGTAACATGTTGAGAAAGTATGGTTTGTCGGTGGATCACGTTGTTGATGCTCAAATAGTTGATGTTAATGGGAAGCTCCTAGACAGAAAAGCTATGGGGGAGGATCTTTTTTGGGCTATTCGTGGTGGTGGAGGTGCGAGTTTTGGTGTCATAATCTCGTACAGGATCAAGCTTGTTCCCGTTCCCGAGACAGTTACTGTTTTTAGAGTGGAAAGGTACGTTGATCAAGATAACGCAACTGATGTTGCTTACAAATGGCAGTTGGTTGCTCCAAAAACAGACGAGAATCTGTTCATGAGGCTGTTAATACAGCCAGTGACATCCAAGGCCAAGAAAGGTGAAAAGACCATCAGAGTAACAGTTATTGCACAATATTTAGGCTACGCCAATAGTCTTCTGGCTTTGCTGGGTGAAGAATTTCCTGAATTGGGACTGACGAAGGAGGATTGTCTGGAGACAGATTGGATTCATTCTGTCGTATGGTGGGCTAAGTATGACATTGGAACATCTCCTGATGTACTCTTAGATAGGAATCCCAATTCTGCCAATTTCTTGAAGAGGAAATCTGATTATGTTCAGAATCCCATATCTAAAGATGGGTTGGAGTGGCTCTGGAGCAGGATGCTTGAGTTGGGGAAAACTGGGTTGGTTTTCAATTCTTATGGTGGGAAGATGGATCAAATCCCTGCATCAGACACTCCATTTCCACACAGATTTGGGAATTTGTTTAAGATTCAGTACTCCGTTAATTGGGAGGAACCTGGAAGTGAAGCAGACAAGAACTATATCAATCAGATAAGAAGGCTTTACAGTTATACGACTCCATTTGTGTCCAAGAACCCGAGGAGTGCATATGTAAACTACAGGGATTTGGACATTGGAGTAATGGGTCCGGGTAAAAACAATTATGATGAAGGGAAAGTTTATGGATACAAGTATTTTAATGGCAATTTTGATAGGTTGGTTAAAGTGAAGACTGCAGTTGATCCGGAGAATTTCTTCAGGAATGAGCAGAGTATCCCTACTCAATCAAGTAAGGCATAGAAGATTACTCAAGAATTCCATTCTTACTTATCTTACCACCAACTTTATCGGATACCTTTTACCCACATGAATGTGCTCGTCCTTTTTTTATAATACAAGTAGGAAGACTCCTTTAATCGGGTCAGTAAGATATGCCCATTACCGAACTGTATAAAGTTTAATCATGTACTTGTGCTGTATCAAAGTGAGCAATTAACTGTATAGAGTCAAAACATATGGAATTTTCTAAATAAATGGCTTCAACTCAACATGCTTAAGGAACATGTGATGTTACTAATCCAAAACCTATACAAAACAAGAGCCTGCCAGCCTGCTTTGATACACCATCCATATCCATAAGTGTTCTCCACACATTCGGTATTGGAGTCATGGTCAAAAAGTTGTCTACTAAAACCTTACCCTACTAGTCATTTCCTGCTGAATCACTAATTTCCACAATTAACCCATGTGGTGGCAGCTCTAACAGTTTCAAGGAGTTTTCTGCATGACATGCGTCCATAACAATGCTAACTAAGAGACAGATCAATATGTTTTATTTCACAACATATCAACTTATGCTTATGTCACGCACACGTACTTAGTTTGGCTTTGCCATTGCTGAAATTGGTACATGCCAGTTGATTGATGTTACTGCAAAGAAGTGGGGTACAAAACTGAGCCTGAATGTAGAAGCACTCGTAAACCAGAAGGCACCCGGTCACTTTGAATTTGCTCAGTGCTCTTGCTTAGCCTCCTTTCCCTTTTCTTTTTTTCTCCTCTTGAAATCCTATTTTTGTTAAAGTAATTTCTGTTTGCTTGTTGCAGGGCATAGCTCAGATATGCGTAGCCATTCAAGATATACAGTTCCCGTCCTAGTAAAGCTATTGGTGTTATTACATGCTTGTCTTGGATGACGTTTGCTTCTCCCATCTTTTTGTATTTCTTCAGGGACTAACTTCCATAAAGTGTCATACTTCTTTTCGGTATGATTGTATGTAATTCTGGTTTATTTTCATTCATTTTACGAGAATAACAATGGATATTACTATTTCGTGTGCAATTTTTATATACCTGGGACAAAACAGAAAGGGGTTTAAAAATTCGTAATCCAATGCATAATTCAATTACTGGTTTGGTTTGGATACTTTCTAAGAATAAAATAAACCTACTTAGAAACTTAACAAAAGGAACACAAAAATACGGATTTAGATTCTCTGTAATACTTAACTCATTCTAATTCTATTTTTGACTCAAAATTTTGTCATTTTATATATAAATAGATATAAAATGACTTTAAAATAGGTAAAATACTAGGGAACATATGACGGCAAAAAGGCATACGCAAGCTTCCACACTCAAAACTCTGACATATGATGATTGAAAATATAAGAGGAAAATAGTGAAGAAATGGAAGCTTTTTGGCTAGTCTAGGGTAGAATAGAAATCAATAGCAACAACCTTCCTAAATGCATGCGGCCCCGAAATGTTTATCTATATTCAACTTCCAGAACCCAAAACACAATAACAAAACAAATCTACGATACGATGTTTCCTCTTCTTATTCATTTGCTGATTCTTCGTCTTATGTCCTGTCCTTGTATTTCAAGGGCAGCTTCCGACGTTCAAGTCTGTGACTCGTTTCTTCAGTGCCTGAAAAAGAACAGAAGTCCACAGGACGAAATCTCAAGCCTTGTCTATGCTCAAACCAACCCTTCGTACACATCAGTTCCGCAAGCCTATATTAGGAATGCACGTTTCAGTATCTCCACAGCTTCCAAGCTTCTTGTCATAACTCCTAAATAGATACCCCACGTTCAAGCTTCCGTTATCTGCGCCAAGAAAGTTGGCTACCAACTCAAGACTCGTAATGGTGGACATGATTACGAGGGAATTTCCTACGTCTCAGACACACCCTTTTTCGTTCTTGACGTGTTTAACCTGCGGTCAATTGAAATCGACGTCAAAGACGAGTCTGCTTGGGTCCAAGCAGCTGCTACAATCGGTGAAGTGTATCACCAAATCTGGCGGAATAGCAAAGTTCACGGCTTGCCTGCTGGGATCTGCCCGACGGTTGGTGTTGGTGAGCATATAAGTGGGGCTGGTTACGGTAACATGTTGAGAAAGTATGGTCTGACGTTGGATCATGCCGTTGATGCTCAAATAGCAAAATTCTTGACAGAAAGGCTATGGGGAAGGATCTTTTTTTGGGCCATTCTGTGTTAGATATTTTTGTCCCTAGGGATAATTTTGTCATTTTCCTATTAAGTTGACAATTATTAATTGTAATTTTGGCTTTTCAATAAGTTATTAGTTAAGTTACGTAATTTGATCCAAATAAGGGTAATAAAATTACCCAATAAATGATCTAAATCAATGGATCAAAGTCCGGGTAAAAATTAGATCTCTTTTAGTATAGAGCTGGTCCATATCGGACTTGTGATAGAGAAGCCCGATATGGAAGCTATATATATAAATTAAGGTCTCCTATAGTTGCTCATATCAATTGTAAGCATACGGATTCTTTGATCTATTAAGAGATCTTAAGTATTGAGAAAACTATAAAAGACCTAAACCACATGTCGGGAAACATATTCCGTAAAGGTCCCGGGAGATTCTGATTGTTTGGAGCTTGGAAATGGCATCGGAATTAGAGATGGAACCGAAATCAGGTATTCTGCATTTTCTTCGTTTTTAACCCTTTCATGTATGATCTTGGGCACGTAATAAGGCCTATGCTACGTATTACACGTAGTATCAGAGCGGTTACATGATTGGGTTAACCGAGACGAAGGTTTTTTGGTTTTTCATCTCATACTGTTTTCGTCAATTTTTGATTCATTTTTCAGTTTTTTTACATATATGATTAAGTAAAAGTGGTATACATAAGACTAGTTATGAAAAATCGATCAAAAATGGGCCAAATGGAATAAAAAATAGCATCCCGGGATGCGAAAAATTGCCTCCGACGGTGTTGGACTGTGTACGCACCCAACGTTGCTACAGTAGCTGGGGGTAGCGGAGTAAGGTTGGTGCGTGTCGCGCACGCGCCAATAGCATACTGACATGTCGCTTCATGGAGTGACAGACGACACGCGCTCCCACAAACACGGGACGGCAGGTGCGTGCCTTGCACGCACCCCATCTATCCGAACATGTGGCCCGTTGGATTGCGGACACGTGGCAGCGTGTGCAACGCACGGGCCATACATTAGACGCGTGTATGCTCGTGGGGGCGCGAGCAGCGCACGTGCCATAGGCATTTGATGCCCGAGCCATGCGCAGTTGACGCAAGCTGCCACGTTAGCCGTATAGACTACAATAAAAAAACAAAAATTTTCATAAATTTTCATAAAGCTATCCCGAAGTGTTTTGGGTCAGTTTCGAGGTCGGGGAAATTTTTAAAGTGATTTTCTAATTTTTCTGGATTTATTACATTGGTAATTAGATTTTAGAAAAGTTTTAGATCTTTTTTAATTCTAATTTTGACTGTATTTTCATATTCTAAACTGCACATAAGGGAGACACTTAAAGTTTTATGTCTCGTGTAATATGTTTGGTATTCGAAAAAGTACGATGATCACTCTCATTGAGAATTTTTTTAAATAAAAGTCTCAAATAAAATTTAAAGACGATGTTTTCAGTACTTATATGTGATTATTTGACTGTGCATTTGCTTTTTGCATTTATAATTAAGTTCCATATACATTATGTCCATATAGAATATGAGGATGACATAAAGTTGTATTCCTTGTGTTTGTGGACTTTCTAGGGTACTGATGAGAATGTAGTCACCAAAGTGGCCTTTCAAGTTAGTATTTTTAGATTGTTCAGCTCACATGTTGGGGGATGTCTCTGGCTTTATGTTTGGCTATTCTACCCAAAGGTGTTGGCCTTACATAGGGGTTTTGAGATGTTCATAAAGGCATTAGATGAAGGAAAGTTGTTGCTTAAATGATCTATTCACCTAAAAATGGTAGTGTCATGAGAGTTGATTGTTTGTACTCTAATTGCTTTTATGCGAATGTCTAATTGCATATATTATGTATTCAGCCCAAAGGTGTTTTATAATATGTGCGATCGGATTCTCGGTATAGATACTTCTTTAATGCTTTAAGTATCGCTGTTGTCCTGCATTTATACTGATTTCTGCATTGTCTTTTTTATTTTTTCAGTCACCATTTCTGTGAACAACAATATTGTTACCATTGAAACCTTAAATGGTTTCAACTTCAAGAAGTGGAAGAAGGACGTTAAGTTTGTATTGGAGATGACAAACGTCAGCATGGTCATGCACATCGAAAGGCCACCCCCACTTATAGATGTCAGCTTAGAAGCTGACAAAGCAGCGATGGTGACCTAGGAAAGGTCAAATAGGATGTGTTATTTAACCATTAAGAGGTCGATACCTAATCATCTATTGAGTGGATTGCCAAACATGACCATAGCGAGAGAGTTCATGGATAGCATATCCTAGAGGTACAATGTGTCTTCTCATGCTAAGCAAAATGCCTTGATTAAGGAACTATTCTCTATGAGGTATACTGGAGAGGGACACGTTTAAGAGTATATCATCCGGATGGTGCACCTTCAGAGCAGGCTGAAGGCACTAGATATACCGATTACTGACATATTTATAGTGCATTAGACACTAAACACTCTTTCTCAGGAGTTTGAAATGTTGGCCGCCTCCTACATGAGAATTGGGACATCAATGCCTTGATTTTCTAGTGTGTTGCAGCAGAGGAGAAGATCAGGAGTTCTCCTCATACAGCTGTGTTTGCAGTTGCCAAGGGTAAGGGGAAGGCTAAACCCCAATAGCCTAAGAGTAAGGGTAAGAAATCTAAACCCTTTCTGCAGATTCAGAGTGGGCAATCTAACATCGCAAAGGGCCCACATGACCTAAGGAGTATGAGATGCTTCTTCTAACAGAAGAAGGGGGCATAGTAAGTCCAATTGCCCAAAGTACAAGCTATGGAAGGTTAAGCAAGAACTGTCAGGTAACTCCTCGTCCTTTATGATTCATGAATCCAATGTAGCTATAACTATATCAAGTTCTTAGTGGTTAGATAGTGGAGTTTCTAACTATGTTGCTTCCACGATGCAGGAGTTCATATCCAGGAGAAGGCCGACTAGAGGGGAAGAGAAACTAATGGTCAGCAACAATAAAGAGGTGGATGTTTTGTATGTAGGAGATGTAAGATTAAACCTCGATACGGGGTTTGTATTTTATTCATGAGACACATTTTATATACCGTCTTTTAGACATAACTTGATCTCTATATCAGTTTTGGATAAAGAAGGTTATTGTTTTGTATTTGATAATTCAGTTGTAAATATTTCTATCAATACAAGACATATCAGAACTATCTTCTTATCTTACGGATTATATAGTATGTTTCTTACTCCTAATGAAATGTATGCCTCTTCTTATGTTGCCGAACCTATTACTCGAAAGAGAACCTTCATAAAGGACACATCGTACATGTTGTGAAATAAACATTTTAGCCAGATTTCCAGGGAGAGGGTTGAGAGATTGATAAAGGATAGCATTCTCCCAACTCTGGAGTTCAGTGATCTAGGGACATAGGTTGATTATTATAGGGGTAAGTTGACCAAGATAAGGAAGAAAGGGTCAACTCGTGCTTCAGGTTTATTATACCTCATACATATAGATGTTAATGGTCCGTATATGGTCACGTTGTGCAATGCTAGATATTTATTGACATTTATAGATGATTATTCCCATTATGGTTATGTGTTCTTACTTAAAGAGAAGTCTGAAGTTCTTGATAATTTCAAGATCTTTAAGGCTGAGGTTGAGAACCAATTGGGAAAATCAATAAAGATAGTCAGATTTGAAAGAGGAGGGGAATAATATGGCAGACATTGGTTGTAGGACAAGAAAAGAGTTCGTTTGTTAGATATTTGGAATCAGTTGGAATAGTGGCTCAATTCACTATGCTAGGTAGTCTTGAGCAAAATGGTATGGCCGAAAGGCACAATTGCACCTTAAAGAACATGATGAGGTCAATGCAAAGCAGGACTAACCTACCCGAATACCTTTAGGGTGAAGCCATCGAGACGACGTTATATATCTTGAACAGAGTCCTAAGCAAGTCAGTACCAAAGATACCTTTTGAGCTTTAGGTTGAAAGGAAGCCAAGCATTACACATATTCGTGTGTGGGGCTGCCTTGCTGAGGTAAGGTTATATAATCCTTATGAGAGCAAATTGCAATCTCGTTCCACTTGTTGCTATTTAGTGGGTTAACCTGACCACTCTAAAGGCTACAGATTTTACTATAAAGAGGGAGGGGTCAGAATAGTGGTATCACAAACGGTGAAGTTTTTGGAATACAATGTCTATGATGAGGGAGGATCCTCACATCCTTCAGGAGATAGCAGGATGGATACTACGATTATTTTGTATTTGCCTCTTGTACAGTCAGCTCCGGTGGATGAAAGTCCTAGTACTGTGCCTATGCAGACACAGGAACCTATACCTACTCAGAAAGAGGTTTCTAAGGTACAAGAGCCTATGCAATTGCACAGATCCACTAGAGAGACGCGACCGGCTATCTCTTCAGATAATATGGTTTATTAGGTGAGCAAGACTATGACATAAGACATGTTGTGGATCCAGTTACTTTTACAAAAGTCGTTTCTGGACCCCATGTGTATTTATGGTAGGAATCAATAAAGGATGAGATTCAATATATGAGGTATAATAAGTTATGGGAATTGGTTGATTTACCTCAACATTACAAGCATGTCAGTTACAAGTGGCTATTTAAGACCAAGAAGGATACACAGGGTTAAGTGGAGTGGTTTAAGGCGTGTCTCGTTACTAGGGGATTCACTCAGAGAGAAGAAGTTGACTTCAATATTGCCTTCTCTCTTATATCCTCGAAGGATGCATTTAGAGTGATTATGGCAATAGTAGCTTATTATGATATGGATCTACATCAGATGAATGTTAAGACCGCTTTTTTGAATGGTGAACTTTATGAGGAGGTCTATATGGAGCAACCTAAAGGATTTGAGGATCAAGATGCAACTAACAAGATTTGCATGTTGAATAAATCAATATATTGTTTGAAGCAAGCTTCTAGACAGTGGTACCTAACGTTTGATGAGGTTTTAACCCTATTCGACTTTGTGGAAAATAAATTTGAAAGATGCTTATACTATAAGGTCAGGGGGCCAAAGTCATCTTCGTACTATTGTATGTCAATGATATCTTGCTCGAGTCAAATGATTTGACCATGATGCATGAGGTAAAGCAACTTTTGACCAAACATTTTGATATGAAGGATTTGGGTTAAGCATCTTTTGTCCTCGATATAGATTCACCGAGATAAATCTCAACACTCGTTGAGCCTCTTACAAAGTGCATACATTGAGTGAGTACTACAAAGGTTTAATATGGCTGAATGTAGACATGTTGTAGCACTTATCTCTTATGGAGAGAGATTATCTTTAGCACAGTGTCCAAAGAATGAAGTTGAGAGAGAGACTATGACGAATGTCCCATATTCTAGTGTTGTTAGTAGCCTAATGTATGCCCAGGTGCTCACAAGATCGGACATTGTATTTGTTGTTGGACTGCTAGGTCGATATCTGGCTAATCCAGGTGTGGACCATTAGAATGTAGTTAAACGAGTGTTGAGATACCTAAAGGGTATCAAGGATTATGACATATAGAAAAGTGAACAATTTGAACCTCACAGGGATACGAACTCTGATTTTACTATGTGTCTGGATGATCACAAATCCACTTCAGGATTCATTTTCATGTTGCCAGATGGTGCGGTATCGTAGAAGAGTGTCAAGCAGACACTGGTGACTTCCTCGACTATACATACAGAGTTTGTTGCATGTTACGGAGCTGATACACAGGTGGTTTGACTCAGAAACTTGATTTTTGAGTTGTCTGTGGTAGATTCGATTGCTAGACCCAAACAGTTATATTGTGATAATCTTGTTACAATGTTGTTCAGTAACAACAACAAGAGTATCACAGGGTCTTGTAGGTTTAGCATTTGACCATAAAGGAGCTAATATAGAAAGGTGACGTTGAAGTGGAGCACATTAGGACTGAGGAGATGTTAGCTGATTCATTGACTAAAGGACTTTGCCCACTAATGTTTGTTAGACATGTGTCCGATATGGGGGTATTGAAGTCTTTAGGCATCAGTAGTTAAGGATCGGTGTATTTGCTCCTTAAATGTTTGTACATTTTGTTGTATTATAACATTGTAGTTATTTATTAATAAAGATGATCATATTCTTTTATCCTCAGTAATAACTGTTCTTATATATAGTCATAATACATGTGAAATTCTTAATAATTGTGTTGATCTTAAACATTTGAAAGGTCATTAGGCATTTATAAAGATTGACCTTGAGCCTATGTCATTAAACACATAAAATTTATACGGATATCCTTAAAGTTTCATATGACATAGGGAGATATAAGTTTTTTAATCCCATAAAGGTTTTTTAATGCAGTTTAGCATTCAGTTGGAGAACATAAAGGTTTTTTCTAATGTTGTTTAGCATCCGGTGAGAGAAAACTAGTTTTCTCTAATATTGTTTAGAATTCGGTCAGAGAAAATAGGATTTTTCTGTTGCAGTTTAGCATAAAGTTAGAGAAATCGAGAACTACAGATGAAGATGATACGTATTAGATCATAAAGGTATCATCGTAGTCTGCCACACTCTATTTTCCCATTCATGTTAGTAAGGTATTAGATATTTGTGATTATATTGGACGTATGTTACACATGACACATGTGTTTGATATTTTTTGACATCAAAAGCCTTGCAGGGAGAATATAGGACTTTAATTACCTTTGGATCAAATGTTTTTAAAATTTGATACCAATATAGTAGCGCGACTTAATCGAGTTTTTAAACTGTTTTGAACTTGAGTAAAACTGCTATTAATAATTGTCCAAGGGGGAGAATGTTAGACATTTTTGTCATTTTCCTATTAAGTGGGCAACTATTAATTGTAATTTTGGCTTTTTAATAAATTATTGATTAATTTACGTAATTTGATCCAGATAAGAGTAATAAAGTGACCCAATAAATGATCTAAATCAATTAGTCGAAGTCCGGGTAGAAAATGGATCCCTTTTAGTGTAGACTTGGTTCATATCGGACTTGTGATGGGGAAGCCTGATATAGAAGCTATATATATAGGTTAAGGTCTCCTACAATACTTATATCAATCATAAGTATACGGATTCTCTGCCCCGTTAAGAGAGATTATGTATTGAGAAAACTATAGAAAGACCTAAACCAGGTGTCGGGAAACATATTCAGTAAATGTCTCAGGAGATTCGTGATCGTTTGGAGCTCAAAAACGACATCAGAATCAGAGATAGAATCAAAATTAGTATTCCACATTTCTTTCGTTTTTTACTCTTTCATGTATGATCCTGGGTACGTAGTAAAGTCTATACTACGTATTACACATTCGTGGTGGTGGAGGAGCGAGTTTTGGTGTTATAATCTCGTACAAGATCAAGCTTGTTCTTGTCCCTGAGAAAGTTACCGTTTTTATGGTGGATAGGGATCTTGAAAAGAATGGTAGTGAACTCGTTTGTAAGTGGCAGTTGGTTGCTCCAAAAATAGATGATAATCTGTTCACGAGGATGTTAATAAGTCCAGGTCCATCCAAGACAAAGAAAGGTGAGAGTTCCCCGAAATGGGATTGAAAAAGGAGGATTGTATTGAGACCAGGTGGATTGCCTCTATGCTATGGTGGGGTAATTTTAACAATGGAACATCTCCTGACGCACTTCTGGACAGGAAGCCTGATTCTGCCAAGTTCTTGAAGAGGAAATCAGATTACGTTCAAACTTCCATGCCCAAAGATAGCTTGGAATGGCTATGGAAAAGAATTGTTGAGTTTGGCTCCTTTGTTTGTCCCATATTAGTTGGGGAAAACAATTGGGACAAAGCTCTTGATTATATAAGGAGAGTGCTACCTCCTTAATTATTGCACCAATCCAAAGTCAAAGATTTGTATGACAAATTTGACTCTAGTTAAATTCCTCTTTTGAGGTGAGAGTTGGAGGATTTGTTTTGGGTATTTCTTTGTAGGTGTATTGGGATATTTGGGTGAGAGGAAAAATTGTGTGATTGTAAGAATTTTTTACATAGTGGATTTTCTTCTCGATGCTTGTAGTTTTGCTCCGATTTGGGAGTTTTCACGTAAATTTCTTGTGTTGTTATTATTTCTCTTTTTTCTGTTATTTTTTGACTATAAAATATCCTTGAGTGTGGGTTTAGAAGGTCTAAATTCCCAGCACTTGCCTCTATACAAAATTAGTTACCTAATCCAACTAAAAATTTTTTAATTTCAAATTTTATGCATTCATTTATTTTATATTACAATTGTATAAATTATCAAAGTTATGTTTTCCATATTTTGAAGCAATTTGTTACCTGAAAATCTTTTTTCTTAATTAATTAAATGTTTATAATATCTAATGTTAAGAATTAATATTTTATATCAACATTTTTCTTTTTTATTTTGATATTGAGAAATAATAATGTTATAACAACAACAACATCCAGTAAGAATGCCATTGAAATATAGAGTCTGAAAAAATCTAGTAGTACTAAACCTTACCTCTAATTAATAGAGTAACTGTTTTCAAAAACTTATTGTATTGTAAGAAAAAATTATTACAAAACATGATCGATATTAAATAATCAAGTAAATGGTTGATTTGAATTATATGGTTTGAATGAGAAATGAGAATTCAACGTAAACCTAAAATTTTTGGAGTGTTATTTTCTTTAATATTTTAAAAACTTTTAATGTAAATTCTAAATCCTCGTTAAGTTTGTAATAATTTTTGTTTATTTTGTCTTGCAAACGAGCTCGTTAGTCTGGTTTCGCTGCAATTTGTGAAGTTCATTAGGAATGGCATCACATACTATCATTCCACTTTAGATTTCCAAATTTAACCTTGCAGACATCAAGAAATGACGTTCATAAACCCTAGGCAATAATTTTCGTTCAATCTGTATTAGGAAATAGAGTACTGCAAAATAGATGAGTGTCATGCTCTACAATCATATTATTTGGAACAACCAGAAACATAAACTGGTTCTAGGAGGTTTAGAGGATACTGAGTGAGTGTGAGACTTATACTACATGTCGATAACAAATAAAACAGTAGAAAAATTGTAGTTCAAACACACTATTAGTGATCTGATATCCATAGACACTTACATAATTAATGGGATAAAATTATTTTAAAAATTTAGACACTAAATTAAAGTACTTAAAATTTCCTATCATTTGATTTTAAACAAAAGTTACATTTGGAAAGCAAAAGTTGATTAATCATAAACAAAATGACAGTTCAAGTAACAAAATCTGAATAAACTACCAGTCAACTGAACAAACTACTAGTCCTTAACTACTATTCTCGAGCAAGAATTTACTGGTTCCAAACTAGATAGCTTTACCATCCAATCAATCAAGGCTTTCAGTTCCCTTGGAAACATCAAATACTGCATTTTTAACAGCACATCTTCCTCTGATTTTCCTCATTTACTGCATACAAAGTACAGCCTTCTTTTGATGTTTGATCATTCTCTCTCTTTCGACTCGGAATTGGATCATCTCTGCCTCTGTCGTGCTCTCTGAAAATTTTGTTCTTTTAACGTGCAATTGTTTACATCGACTGGTGATGGCTAGAACAAGCAGCAAGAACATACAAGCCAAGCTGGTGGGTATGTCTTTCCCTTTTCCACTTTTCTCTTAAACATGGCCAAACAAGATGGGGAAGAGAATATAACATACAGGGTTCATAGCTTTTCTATTCAAAAGTTGGGTGCTATCTGGATTTATGCTTTGAATAGGTCCTAGGGCCAAAAGGGTTGATTCGTTGACGTACTTAAGTCTAACATGGTGACTGCTGATCTTAAGTCGTCCGGAAAATCTTACATATGTTTCTTAGGTGGTTTAATGTTGTTTTAATTGACTCTAGGGAGCTTTTGGTTAATTATTAGTTCGTCTTTTGAATTTATGTTCCCTTTTATCAATCGGAAACTTCAATTGATCCTCCCTTGGATCAACTTTCTTCGAAAGGATTCTTTTGAGCGTTTGATGGAGGCGTAATCTGATATGCATTTTGAGAATAGATGGTTGGCAAAGCAGGAAGTTCACGTTTTTATGCTTTTCTCAGGTTCTCCTTGGGGATATGGGAACTGGCAAGACAAGTTTGGTTCTGAGATTTGTCAAAGGTCAATTTTTTGATTTCCAGGTTCGTTTTGGTTTGCATTATAACGTTTCTATCAATCAATCTATTCTTCTACTCCAGAGAGCAATTTGAAACAGAATGAATCTTAGTGGGATGTAGATTACTAAGCCAAATATTCAAAGAACTCAATTCTATTACATTAAATTTTTATCCCTGCAATTTTCCCAAGTTAGTTTCTGTTTTTTGTTTGATTTGATGTAAGTTTGTAAAGGTGTAGATATATATGGCATCTAACAAGTGTCTAATATTTAGGAATCAACGATTGGAGCGGCTTTTTTCACTCAGGTTTTATCATTGAATGAGGCCACCATAAAGTTTGATATATGGGACACAGCAGGACAGGAAAGATACCATAGCTTGGCTCCTATGTACTATCGTGGTGCAGCTGCGGCTGTTGTGGTGTACGATATTACAAGCCCGGTATATGCTTCTTTTCTTCTGGAATGTTACTTTTCTACACCTAAAAGTGATTTTTTTATAAATATTTTCAGAAGAATAAAACCTTCTCCAATGTGCTGATTGTCTTTTAGGAAGTTTCTAACAAAACAAAAATCTACCTTTCATGTCTTCCTTTGCATCAGTTATCCATATTGTCATAACACTTTGCTCCTCGTGCAATTTCCCGGTTAAAGCTGATAAAGATTTTAGATTCTTGAAAACTGTTAAAGTTAGATACGAGAACTTTCAAACATGTTTCTTTTTTGTGGTTGAAACATTTGGATGCAGCACCTTGATATTTACTTGATTGGCATGCCAGGCTAAATTTGTTATGCTCTAAAAGTATGTTTAAAGTCGTAAGAGATTGCATGCTAGCCATACCTTCTCTGAACCCTGTCCTACAACCAACAAAGGTAGCTAGATTTTAGGTTTTATGGAAAATTTCAGGAGGTAATTATGTTCGATATTAGCCAATTCTTTGATTAAATTTATGGAACTCATTTATTCATTCTGTGAAAAATGTAGTTCATAGACCATATATATATATAGATATATATAATCTTTGACCACTACTATTAATGTGTCTGTTTTCAGGAGTCCTTTGAACGCGCTAAAAAGTGGGTTCTGGAACTGCAAAGGCAAGGTAAACAACCAAAATCTTCTCGTGAAAGTATCTTCCACGGAAAGTGGAGATCTGAATACATTGATAGGGAGAAAGACTGACATTGATGAAATATATAATGACATTTTCCCTACATTATCATGAATGTTTCCTTGATTTGTACCTAATGTTATGAAAGCACTGCCGAGAACTTTCAACAAAAGCATTTTGCTTGTGCAATTTCATTAATCTTATTCTCTATCTGTCAGGAAATCCAAATTTAATAACATTCTTGGTGGCTAACAAAGCTGACTTGGAAGAAAAGAGAAAAGTTGGAAATGAGGTGCTTCAAAATCCTCTTGATAGAGAATATATTCCTAGTTAAAACGTAAACATAGTTCTATGGATTTCCATATATCAGTCATGGCTTATAAACAAATAATTCTACTAAATATTGCAGGAAGGCGAGCAATATGCAAGAGAAACTGGATTGGCTTTTCTTGAAACGTCTGCTAAGACTGCACAGAATGTCAATGAGCTATTTTATGAAATAGGTAATATACTAGTCATGGACGGAAGAATGGAACTTGTATTTCAAATTTCGGCTGTTTGTTATATTCCATATCTGATGCCACTTTCTTCATCTGTCCGGTACAAATTTCAAACAGGATTGGCTTTGATCTTCCCCGGAAGGACTCCAAACTGAGAACTGATTATAATGAATACAGGATAGACAAGACGAAGTTGCATTATTATATTCACATGCTTGCTTTATCACTTTCCAACAGCTTTGTTTTGGTGCTAGGTCTTGCCATTTAAATGCCTGTTTCTGAAATGTTATGTACTCGAAAGCTTCTGAGTTATAGTAAGAATCGACAAGACATAGTGCTAATAAAATAAATTCCCTCCTTGCAGCAAAAAGATTGGCGAAAGCTGCCCCTACACGTCCGGCAGGAATGAAATTGCATGGCAGACCCCAAGAAAGTGGAGGAAGAATGTTCTGCTGCTCATGAATCATGATTGATTATGATACCTCATATTTCATTGGGTTGTATGTAATCTTACCATCCCTGTTTTCTTTCAGTTATTGCTTACCATGAATCAAAAAAAACTGGTCTTGCAGTTCTGGGTCAAAAAATGTGCTTTATATTCTTTATATTCTCTCACCCAGAAGGGGTTATTAAAACAAATTACATCATTGATCCCAACGTGTATGTCATGGCTCCAACTACTTAATATTCCAAGCAGTTTGTAATTCCTATTGATAATTCACATGATTCTGTACAGTGACTATTTATGCCAAACGTTTTCTAGAGAAACAATCAATCAAATTAAGCCTTTCACAGACTTCTTATATTCTACACTTGGCATCATTACCAACCCCTCACATAATTAGCTTTTGAAATTTCTCTATTCACCAAGATTGCAAGGCATATCTCATAATTCTCTAACTTGACTTGAATTCTTTAACATTTAACCAATAATCACTCCCTATCATATCTACCCCTGAGGACTTCAAGTTATATGACTAGTCACTGTTGGATCAATGGTGGTTGACAAATAAAAATTCCTTTATGTTTTGATAATTATAAAATATATAAAATTGGTTAAGAAATTATTTCAGGATTTTAATTAAAGGACCAATGCAATTTCAAGTGATAATTTCCAAGGATGCAAG
>JAOTAY010000003.1:28001216-28036169 GCA_025629805.1 Erythroxylum baracoense | reverse complement strand
TAGGAATAATACATAAATGCAATATGAATCTCATAATTATAATCTCATTATAATTTTATTTGCAATGTACAATTATTTCACGGACTTTATCATATATATTTAAACATGTACAAGATAAATAATATCTTTAAATAATTTGTCACTAAACTACAACCAAAGTGATTGGATGTAGGGCACAAACCAACATGGGAAACGTTTGGTAGGCTACTAGTCAAAGTCGACCCTGGGAAAGGGTAGAGTGGACATCCGTCCAGGACCCATCCTCATGAATAATAAAATAGGACTTATTTTTATTCTCATAAAAAATAAAATAGGGCCTACTCTTGACCTTATAAAGAATAACAAAAAGACCCATATTTTACTTATTTTTATTCTTTGTGAGGGTCAAAAAATAGGCAAAAATAGGAAGTCCAAAAATAGGCAAAAATAGGAACTTTTTTTCACTTTGCCCAGGGCCTATAAGATATTAGGAACGACCCTGCTACTAGTTAGACGGATATAAGAATTAACAAATTCGATATTGTAAAAGGAGAAAAGATTATTTATATATATATATATCTCAATAATGGATCGGACCTTAATAAGGGCATTAAAGGTTTAATAAGGAGAGATTGTGATATTCTATATATGGTGGGTGTCAACTCCTTACTGAAAAAAAAAAGGAGAGGTGAAAAAGTTTATTAATCTATGATAAATAGCACTAATAAACTCCTAGTTATCTATTTTTGGTTTTGTGTTTTATTGTTATTAGGTTAACTTAAACTTGGGTTGCTATATAGTGAAAATGTTTATAAACTTATAGAAAAGACTATTAATCGACTCTAACTCGTCATTTTCAAGCTTGTGTTTCTCATAAACTAAAGTACGCGGAGACCTAAATAAACTTATGTATACTTGTTAAAAAGCTAGTTCACTGAATTGACTCGATGTGAAAGTTTTATTTAGAAAATTAATTTTATGTTTATGGAAATTCTTATTGTGGTGATTGTATAAGTAATTCTTTAACTTGAGATCTTCAAAATATCTAATATAGAGACTATTATGTTTTTATACTACTTATGATTTATCATTATCAAGGGGGCTTGATCGATAATCATTGAATATAGAATGAACTATATGGAAATAATTAAGTAATCAATATAGGATTCATCATCCTAAAGTGATTAGAGAGAATCATTACAACAAAAAGGACATTTGACTACAAAAAAAATCATAGCTAAAGATCATAAACTCGTCGCCAATAGTCATCAGTGACCATTTATATTTGTTGCCGAAAACATCGCCAAACTTCCATAGCTGAAACTATAGATGACGTTTTACACTAATCATCGTTAAAAGTTTTTGCCTACGCTTTATTTTTATAGCAAAAAAATATTAGCGATGCTTTGAGAAATCGTCGCCAATATCTTTTGGCTACGTTTTGTTTTCGTAAGTAAAAACTATTAGCTATGTTTCCGTAAATGTAGTCAAAAGTATTTACCTACATTTCCATAAACATAGCCAAAGGGTTTTAGCTATTTTTCTGAAAAACATAGCCAAAAAGTTTTAGTTACATTTTGTAAATGTAGTCAAATTTGTAATCTACATTTTAACCAAATGTTATATCATGTTGAATTATAATTATTTGTTACATTTTTAATCCATATTATTGTATATAATATTTAGATTTTTTGTTCTTAATTTATTATACAAAAAATTGTGCAAAAATAATTGATAATTTGAAGCATTGTATATAAAAAATATAAATTGTTAAATTTCTTCCTATAAAAGATTTTAATTACAATTTCGACAATACTTATATACAAAATAATAAATCTAGAGATTAGTTTACAAGATATAATACAAATCACTCAGCCCCGTTGCATCTTCTTCAAATATGTAATCCAAGAAAAGTGTTAAATTTAAATTATAATAAAAATAGGAATTACAAGAAAAAAGTATAAGAGATGTAATTAATACCATTTATTTTCATCTTCATTGCTTTAATAACCCGGGCCAATTAATTTCTTGAGGTACTTTTCATGCTTGGCCAACTTTTTTTAGTATGTTGTAATTTAATCTTAAGCAACTTGTTTTTCCTCTTTAAGACATTGAATGTATGTTGATCTTAACGAGGATGAAACACTTGGCTTAGGGTCAAATCTAAGACTTTTGATTTAACCAGATCGTGTACCAAGCACGATATTGCAAATGTCTTCTACATTTACCTCATTCCCTCATACATTGATTTTTGTAACAACTCTTGCATCTTATTCTAAAATTAAAAAAAAAAAGACAAAACCAATATTCAATGCAAATATTATTACTTAGTACTGCATAAATAAATAGACTTAAAATTTAAACAAATTTTTATACTTACATAGTTATTTTTTGCTTCTTCTGACATTCACCCTTGACCTTCCTTATGCATGAGTTTGTATAGTGTGATCTTATCATACTCTTTTCCATGTAGTTTCTTCTCACGCAGTTACCTTCTCACTCAATTTTATGAAAAATAATAATGCACAATAAATAATATAGTGTTTATGATATAATTATAACTTGTAAAAACAAAGATCTTACATATTCAGTTCAGACAGCAATAAACGATTTTAAGCCTTGATTGTGAGGAGTTTTCATTTTTCCTCTACTAACCCTTTCCTTCTCACATGTTTCTTAAATAAAGAAAAAATAGTCATTAAATCATGTAACAAGATTAATGGAAACAAATGTGAAGAAAAGAAAACAAACTTGAACTTTAGGAGAGCCCCAATAATCACACAAATTATTCCAATTTTTTTGGAGACTTCCATTCCAAAACATCTGTCCTTCCCTCTACATCAGAAGGAATAGATTTGTAATACTAATGCAACCTATAACAGCAATCCATGATTCTTTGTTTCAACAATGAAGTCACACAATTTGAAACATCAAGATTGTCGATATCGACGATATTCAATTTCATCTGTGAACAATAAGTAAAAGTTTAATTAATCTTAAAATAAGTGAAACAATATTGCATATAGTTAAATAAATTAAAATTTTACCAAAACTTTATCCAAAGCATTCTGAAGAAAGTTGTCTTCCTTTAAGTCCTTAGCGTGCTTCAGGCAAGGTAATTTTATTATCGAAATAATCCCCAACTTAATTTTGTAGATTAGATCTTGTCTAGAGGACGACCTTGCAAAGTATCAATATGTACTGGCAACTTACTATTCATTGGAACTCACAACCTATAGTTATAACTCTACATATTTTTTCTAAAGTTGACATTGAAACCTAACAACAAATAAATAATGATAAGAAAATATGCATTAAACATGTAAATATATATTTGAGCATAAGTCTATTTGTAAATGTTAAAGATTAACAAACCTACAGATCCCTCTATATTTATTGTTGATTAAGGAAGAATGAGGTTGTTGCTGATGTACTTCATTAGTGGCTGAGGTCGAATGTTATTGTTGGTTAGGAACTGATTGATCTGGTTGAAGTTGTAGATCCCTCTGTTCAGCAATTTTGATACCTATCACCTTCTTCCTTTTGTTTTTACCAAGTGTCATTGTATTGGATATCTATAAAAAAACATAAATTTTATTAACATTACAATACATCCAATCATTATTACAAACATACATTCAATCATTAACATTAATTGTGTTAACATAACTCAATCATTAACAATCCGCATTAGGTATAACTCAACCATCAACAATACGTATAGACATAAGTCAACCATCAACAAAACATATTAGCATAACTCAAACATCAACAATATGCATTAAAATAACTCAAACATCAATAATACGTATTAACATAACTCAATCATCAACAATCTGCAATAACATAACTCAATCATCAACAATTTACATTAACAATACACATTAAATAACTCAATCATCAACAATCTATATTAGCATAACTCAATCATCAACAATACGCATTAACATAACTCAAACATCAATAATACACGTTAACATAACTCAAATATCAATAATATGCATTAACATAACTCAATCATCAACAATTCGCACTAACATAACTCAAACATAAACAATACGCATTAATATAACTCAGTTATCAATAATCTATGTTAATATAACTCAATCATCAACAATCTACATTAACATAACTCAAATATTAACAATACGCATTAACATAAATGTCATTAACATTACATTTCAAACACTATAAAGAACACTTTTATTACCTTCAATTATCATGATCAAGATCTTGAAAATCATCATCATTAATCACATTATGATTCGATTCTTCATCACTATTATATTTAACCAAAGTATCATCATTTTCTTATAATTGGTCCTTAATATAGTCTTCATCTCTTTCTACGACAAGATTGGCTTGTACTTCATTTTCTTTTAGTATATTGAGATCAACATCTCTCCTGTAAAATGATGATATATATACATCTTCTATTTGTAGGGCTCCATTATTCAGCTCCAATTCAATATCTTGATATACTTTATCACCATCTTCGCCTATAAGATCATTTTTCCTTTCATAAAAATCGAATAGATTTTAGTGTTGAAACTTTTGAACAACTTTAATATAGTGTCGTTGAGGTAGAATATTTGCTTCACTTGACTTGAGAGGACAAAAGGGCTATTACATATCACGTGTTGCTAACATTGATGTTATTTTTTTTTAAATGAAAGAAATTATATTAATCATAGCAAAAGTTATCACATCATTACAATGAGTCACATTGTCAAACTACAAATAGTACCAACTGAGATGTCTATAAAGAGCAAAATTGATCAAAAAAAATAATGGATTACAACTTCCAGCTATTTTTCAACATATTACTAAGTGCATTGTGCTTGTTATGAGCTACGAATGCGACTCGAACCCAGTTGACGATGTGTTTAAAGATCTGATATTTTCCTTCTTCAATTTCCTTGTATAATCTCTTTTTTCTCTCCCTCTAAATGGAGTAGATGGTGGTAGTAAAAGTTGTTTTAATAAGTGTTCCATTTGGTTCGCCTAGCCTGGTCCTAACAATAATCATGTTAAGTGTCTCCCTCCATTCAAATGTAAACCTAGGTAGTTGTAGCATACTCATTATCCTACTCCAGATTGCCTAGGTGTAGCTACATTTAAAAAATAAATGATTCCCACTCTCTGCCATAAGTTTACATAAAGCACAAATGCGATCATAATTCCCAAACAACCTATCCTTGGTTCTGAGTCGATTTTTGATCACTAACTAAGTAAAAATGGAAGCTTTTGGTTTAAAGATTGTCTTCAAATAATATTAAACTAAGGAACCCGTTCAGGATCACTTGACAGTATCTTATGACAGGTGCTATTAAGAAATGTACCTCTTAGATTAGGCAGCCAAATGATGTTGTCCTCTCCTATTGCATCAGGAAGAGGAGGCAAGTACTCTGAAAGTTTAGAGAAACCTCTAAAATTTCTACCCCATTCTCCATTGTGGATGAGGGAAGAGACCCTCGCATTCAATGGGATACAATTTTTGAGTGGTGCTAATGCTTCTCTATAAATAAGTGGACTATAAGATGTCCAATTATCAAACCAAAACCAAATGCTTGCACCATTCCCTAACTGGTGCGTAATGTAAGGATAGACCAAGATCTTTAAGTCAAGAATATAGTTGAAAGTTCAGGAGTATTTTCTAGAATTTTTCAAGTTGCCAAAAACTCTAATCCTGAAGATTAAATTTATTAACCACTTGATCCATAATGCTTTTTTTTCATTCAAGAATCGCTATATTCTTTTGTATTTAAGAAATTGAGATAACTTCGAGTCCACCTTGCTTCTTTGTTAGAGTAATGTCATTCCATTTTACCTTAGCCTACTTACCTTTTTTTGTTTTTCTTGACCACAAGAATGCTTTAAGAATTCTATCAATCTCCTTGTTAACCCGCTTAGGCAAAATAACGTGTACAGACTAATGAATATGCAAACTATTCACTACTGAAGTGATGAGAGTCAACCTCGCTACCATTGCTAGCAACCGATTCTGTCAAGCATTGATCTTTTCCTTAATCTTCTCGATCAAGGGAATGAAATCAAAAAAATTTGGGCTTGACGGTTGTAATTGGCACTCCCATATATTTGAAAGGAGGGATGTGTAATATGAAACCAACAATGCCAGTGATTTCCTCTTTATTTCGCATATCTGAGGATATGTACATATTGTTCTTCTCCATATTCACCTGTAAGCTAGACCATTCTGAAAATATAAGCAAAATATTTTTCAAAACTTTGATGGAGTGAGTGTCTGCACCACTAAGTAGCATCAAGTCATTTGTATAGATCAAATGTGTTAACTGGAGTCATTTACATTTATGGTGGAAGTGAAAATTGCCATTACTGGCAATAAGTTTGGAGATCAATCTAGATATCCCTTCCATTTCTAAAGTAAAAAGGTAAGGGAAAAGAGGATCACCTTGCCTAATACCTCCGGTTGGCCTGAATGGTAAAGATGGAATGCCATTCACCATTACACTGAGAGAGGGTGTTTTGATACACGTTGATAACCAATCTCTGAATTTGGGTGGTAAGCTTATAGCTTGCAGGTAATCTTGCAAATACCTATAACTAATAGTATCATATGCCTTCAAAAAATCAATTTTCATTAGAAAATTTTTGATAGGTTTCCCTAAGTGATATTCCCCAAACAACTCTTGTAAGAGGAGTATATTGTCTCTAATACTTCTCCCCGGTAGGAATGCCCCTTGTGCCATATAAATAACTTCTAATAGTACAAGCTTCAGCCTTAGAGCAAACAGCTTGGCAATCACTTTATAGATAATGGTGCAACATGATATAGGTTTGTATTCGGTTATAGAAGACGGATGTTTCTGATTAGGAATAAGGCATATGTATGTATGATTCACCTCTTTGAGCAATTTGGTAGATTAGAAAAACTCCAGAACAACCTCTATAAATAGAGGCCCAGTTATCTCCCAGTTGGTTTGAAAAAAGAATGCAGTGAATCCATCTGGACTTAGTGTTTTTAGAGTATGAAGGTTGAACACCACTTCCTTGACTTCCTGTGAGGTAAAAGGAGTGGTTAATCTGTCAACAAGTTCATGTTGGTGAGAAATTCCAAAAACATCTTTGACATTGAAACCCTATGAAGGGTTATCTGTGGTCCCCATTAATTGTTGGTAACTTCTTATTGAGTCTAGTAACTCCTTTTGATCTGTGATCAAATCACCCCTGATGTCTTGTAATGTTGTTATGGTATTCACATTTCATCTCGACAACAGAGAAGCATGAAAGAATCGGGAATTAGAATCTCCATCTTTGAGCTAATTTAGTCCGGCCTTCTGTTCGAGGACCGAATTATGGAATGCTAGTTGTTCTTAATACTCCTTCAACCATCGATTCTCAGCCGCCCGTAATTCATTGTCCATAGGATGATTGTAGCAAGTTGCTTAAGTTTCAGCTATTTTCCTTTTGAAAACATCCAGATCTTGTTTTTACTGTCTAACAAAATCTTTAAGAGCCTATTTGACTATTTTAAGTTTTTGCATCAGTTGGAAGGTCTTATACCGCTGCACTTCATTCTGCCAGCAACTATTCACCAGTTCCATATACCCAGCCATTTGTGTATCTCCATTGAAGAATCTAAATGGAGCTCCTATTCTCACCAGATCAACCGTGTTGTGTATTAGCATGTAGGAGTGGTATAATAGAATATTAGCTCCAAAACATACCAATGATTGTGGGAATTCATGCATCCAGCTAAGATTCACAAGTGCTGTATCTAGCTTTTTTTGAATCAGCATCTCGTCTTGCTGCTTATTTGTCCAAGTAAATAATCGCCCAATTGCCCTTAAATCCACTAGATCCACCATCTGGAAGAATTGATTTAACTCTCTTGTAACTCCCATTCTATGTTTAGCACCACTATCAACTTCATTCATAAACAAAGAACATTGAAATCCCCAATGGCTATTTAGGAGTTGGAAATTCTACTTTGTAGTAACTGCAATCCTTCCATAATTTATCACGCTGAAAGGCAAAATTAGAGGCATAAATAAGAGTAACTTCAAAAGCAGAAGATTTACCTCAGATTTTACAATACAAGTGGATAAACTGATAACTTTGATTAAATGTTGTCACCTCAATGCAGTCTGAGTTATAAAGACATACAATGCGTCCATTGTAATGATGCGAGTGGTTAGTGAAGTATTTCTAGTTAGCACCCAAAAACTACAGTCCAGATTGGGTATGAGAGGCTTTTATTTTTTTAAGAATACCTACCAAAATCGGTCTATTATTAAACGCTGACTCCTTGATAATGGACTGTTTTAGAGGGTCATTGAGCCCTCTTATATTCCATACTAACACTGGCATCAAAGGGGAATACCCCTTCAGTTTGGCTCTCCTTCGGGTTGATCATCGATTGGACTTTGAGGGTGTGTCTTTTAACCCCTCAATCCCATTATTTTTTATCTATAGTAACTGTGAATTATGGGGATTTTCCTCCTCCTTTTGTTGTTTCACCAAATTGGGTGCATCTTCTAATAACTTCTCATCAGTTGGTAGCTCAGCTAAATGACTATCAGTGCTTGGAGACCCTGCTAGCTGCTGATAAGGAGAGTGTTTTGCTGTGTCATCTGTATAGTTAAAAGTCTCTGTAACCTTAAAGGGTGTATCCTCTGACTCCTCTACTCCTTTGGTGGCTGCCTATATTAGCTAGGTTGGTGTTGGGAATGCATTTATCTCTCCTATAAGTGTAGGTCGCTCTTGCAGCTCACCAAATGCAAGGATGACTTCATTAGTAATATTTTCATTCACTTTTATGTCACTAAGATTAAACCATTTTCACTTAAATAGAACAACCTTTTTATCCTTAATGTAATGCAACTTTATTTTTTCGGAGATGAAACTACAAAAGTCAATAAAATTGTCATGCTGTCCCTCAACAACAACTCCATAATTTTGGCTTTTAAATTGATTATCACAATCTTTTATATGAAATCTAACTCCATTAACAATACAACCTGTATATTTTTTGCCACATATATGAGGCCCACGTACCAAAGCATATAATTTTATTGTCACCTGTGGCAATTTATGGTTATGTAACCATATCATCTATATGAAAAAATATAATTAGAAGTTAATGTCACCTACAAATTGCCATAAGTTTATAATATTCCATCAATAACGTACTCAAGTCCTAAACCATGATGAGAAGTTACTCTTATGTCTTCTATCAACATCAACAATCCCTTTGCTTCTAATCTCATCTTTGTGCTCTCTACTTAAAAAAGTAAATAGATGTCAAAAAATAAAGATTAAATCCTGTATTTAAATATGAAATAATGAATCAGAAGTAATATGCATACTCCATATATAAATCGACATCCTCATAATTGTTCAAAATATACCGATGGCCAATTCTGAGTTCATCTTGAGTTAACTCTACATATTTTCTGTTCTAAATGGCATTATTTTTTAGGAGAAAACTGACAAACTACCATCTTGATCAAAATCAAAGTTATATTCTTCTCTATTAAATCTTATCTCGACATGATTTAAGTACGTAGAACAAAATGTCAAGCATTCATTCGATATACAAACCTTTGGAATAGAGTCTTCAGGTCGAGTTTTATTACGCATATAGAGCTTAAGAGAGCCTAAAAACCTAAACAAAATATAAAACACTAACAATTGTTACAAACTAATAACTGAAGAAAAAAAAGTAGAAATTAATATAAATTACATTTCAATGAGGAACATTCAACGAAATTGAATCGATCCATAAAGTTTTGTCTCGTACACTAAGTGAATTGCCAAATGCACCATAACATCAAAAAAAAAGATGGGGGGGAATATTAGTTCAAGCTTATATAGTATCAAAGCTATGTCTTTTCCATTTTTTCAAGTTCTTTTATTTTCAATGTCTTACAACATAATTGCTTTAAAAACTCACCAATTGTCCCAAAGTTACAGACACATCCTTTGGCAAACACCCATCTATTTCAACATGAAGTAATCATTACAGAAGTACATGACAATCATGGCTTGTCAAACTCGAAACTTTTCCTTCATTCACATTAATACAACAGGCTATATTAGCTGCATACCCATCATGAAACTTGATTGACTTAAGAAATTAACAAAATGTTTGCTTCTCTTTTTTTGATATGTGGTAACACGCAGGTGGTATGATGTATGAGTTATCATCTCTTCTTTTTAAATGCAAATCTTTTCTTATATTTATGTATTCCAAGTCCAATCTAATCTTACTTATGTCTTTCGATTTTTCATCAATTACCATCAAAGTACCTAAAATATTCTCACAATGTTTTTTTAATATACATCACATCAAGATCATGCCTCAATAGCAATTCTTTCTAATAAAACAAATTGAAAAATATACTTTTTTTTATTCCAATTAAGATCAACAACACTTCGCTTTTATTTTCTATTACTTGAGTGTTTGTCAAGTGTAAACTTACCTAAATGTAATAGTTGGTCATCCACATCATCACCAGACACGTGCAAAAGAGCTTCTATATATTCTACTTTGCCATTAAACAATTGGCTTCTTCATTATCTATACCCATGTTATAAGTAACGACGATGTCTCATATAATATATTTTACTTAGTAGCCTCATTGAATGAGTTTGATGATTACACACAAGACAAGCTATATACCCTTTGGTACTCTATCAAGACAAATTGCCATAAGCTGAAAAAGCATATATAATTAGCAAATATAATGGAGAAACAAACACCGGACTAGAATTGGAAAAATTAAAAGTTCAGGGTATGGTTGCAAAATTGACTAAAGTTTGGTATTTTTTGTAATTATCCCTTTTAATGTCAAAACATATGAATTTAAATTGAACTATACTAAATATGTAAGACTTTAAAGGAGCTAAGACTTCTTATCTATCACCTTTACACTATTTATAAAGTTTTATGAATTCGTTCGTATAGATATTGTTAAAAGTCAAACATAGGTACGAATAAGGTGGTTACTATAAACTAATTTTGGAAATAGTTAGAAGAAAATAACAATAAAAAAGATCATGTTATATAATAAAGTACAATTTACGTTATTATGTTTATTTACTGATAATAAGTAATATTAGCTATCAGAAAATTAAACAAAAAGAGTTTGTTTTTATTGAGGTACACGTGAAATCGAATTTCGTCCCGATTTTCTATCACAAAGTATTGAATTAATGAGTGAAAATTGTACGAAAATGAGTTGGATTCAATCTGTGCTATAATACTTTGCTAGTTTCTCAACAAACGGTTCCTTGGATGTTCTGCTTAACCGGAACGGTCGGTACAAAAGCGTCTTCAAAGCAAAGTCAGACTACGTGACAAAACCGATCTCAGATTCTGGATTAGAAGGTTTATACCCAAAAAAAAAAAATCTTGAAGATAAGGCAATAATTCTGAAATGGAAACATGTACAAGATCCAGCATACAGTGGCTTGGGATTCAGAAGTGGAAACGGAGAAGCACCAAAGTTGAATGAGAAGTTCGAATGTATATGGCACCTTACGTTTCAAAGTCACCTAAAGCTGCCTATCTGAACTACAGGGACCTTGATTTGGGAATCAACGGCGATGGTAATAATAACTATGGACAAGCAATTGTGTGGGGTTTGAAGTAATTTTAAAACAACTTCAAAGAGTGTGAAGAGTGAAGACCGCTAACTTGTGAAATTTGTTAAGGAGGTGTACGTAAGATTGGTGAAAGAAGCATATTAAGAATATTATATTAAGGTGATTCAAGAAGTTATGAAAATTAAATGAATTATTTATAATTCATAAAACGCATAAAAATTTAGTATCAGTTAATTAAATCCTTAATTTATGTATATTAAGTATTTATGATAGCATTGATTGTGTTTATATAATATTTAAAAGTGAGAGACGATTATTTGGAATTTATTAATTAGTACCAGATGGTTTTAATTTCTTTGATAAATAATTTAGAGATGGTTGTTGGGTTATTTAAGTATGGTGGAAAATTTTCTTACATATAGATTTATTTTCATTTTCGTATTTGGTTATGTAATATCCGGAGTCCAAGAGCTAGTACTGGGACTTGCAGGAAACATGAAAACAAAACTTAAATTTGGTTGGTGATCACCGCTTCTTGTATTGCTCCATGCAAGCAAAACCTAATTGTATTTGTGTCTCGCCTGGCGTGCGTATGCAGGTGCTGGTTGCTAAACTTTTCAAGTCATCTGGAGGTTCTCAGCTCATGCTCTAGTTATTTGATTTCTACCTTTGTTGCAATCAACATGGCTAGATTATTATTAATCATATTAAAAAGGGTTTAATCGTTGTGTCTATACTCTTTAAATTAAAGTGCAGACTCAGCTTCAAAATAGTAAGAAACCATGTCGACCCTTATCTGAACCTCTCTTTGGTGCGTAACTCGTTTCACTCAAAAGAATCGTGTTTAATGTAGGATTTAAGCAAACTCAATGTCAGCTTACGTGCAAAGCGTAGGATAAGAAGCTTTGGATTTGATAGCCTACCTGTAAAACTAAGGAGGTACCCTTCTCCATAATTCAGAACTTGTTTTTTGCAACTAAGAAGGCCCTAAATCAATATTCCGTGCACAAGGCTTTAAAGCAAGGATTAGAAGATGGTCACTACTGCACGCAATTTTTCCTTCATAATTTTTACGAAGGAGTTGGTTATATAATTCGAACTTATAACTTTATGGTTACAAAGTAACAACTTTTACCGGTTGCTACGATTGTTACAATTGAGAGTTAAATCATATTATAGAGGATGACATGCGAGACCATGTTCCTTTCCATTTTCTAGCCTAGTGAAATAGACTTAAAAAGGGTGCACAGGTTTGAAAGTTCAGCTCGTTTTAACAGAGTTTCCTTTTGATATTTGGAAATATGAGCAAAAAGCCAGAGCAGTTCTTCATTAATTTTGGAAGGGAAACAGATTCCCGTTTACATTGATCTAACCATTCAGTGATAACAAGCTAAAGAAACATAAAGAGCTCAGAGCAGGTGCACAAATTTGAGACACAAACCATTACAACTGCTTTTTAAACTGTAGGACAACACAAGCGTTCTGTCTTAAGAAACAAATTCGTCACTTGAATGTAAATTTCAGACCATGATATGTTTCTATGTAGATAATTATTTCTGCTTCCTTAGTTAAACTACTATTTAAGAATTGACAACACCTTTTCAATCAGCAGATATTGAATATGGCACTCCTGCCTATCTACCAGTGCCCAACTCCTCTTCCTTTTCTTTTCATAGAATGGGGAAGAGGAGGGATACTCTGTTCGTGCCTGAAGAAGTTGTCAGGGTCTACCTTGGTTTTGACTTGCACTAACCTGTTGAAGTTATCCTTGAAGTACTTGGCACCCCAAACAGCTGCTTCTATGAAGCTTGTGTTAGTGTTTTTGTTCATGCCTAAGTCCAAATCCCTGTAGTTGACGTACGCTGTTCTTGGGAACATGGAGGCATATGGTGCCATATAGTTGTACAACTTCCTCATCCAATCCATATGTTTTGCCATGTTCTTTTCTCCATCCTGCCAAGCGGTCACGTACTGGATTTTGAACAAAACTCCTTTTCTGTGAGGGAAAGGAATTGCAGACTCGGAAACTTTGGCCATCATTCCACCATAAGGATTCCATATCATTAAAGGAATCTCCTCCTGTAGCACCCTTTGCCATAGCCCCTCAAGCCCTGATTCAGATATTGGTTCCTTGACAAAATCTGACTTGGCCTTGAAATAATTCTTGAATAAGGATTTCCCCTGAAGCAGAACTTCTGCAGACGCATTGCTAGGGTAACCAGCAATATACAATACGGAATAGATCCAAGTTGTTTCGATACAATCCTTTGGTGTTAAACCCAGTTCGGGGAAGCTGGTTTTCATGACTCGGAGGAGCCTCTCAGAATCACCAAGAAACAAGGCATTGTAGGAAGTTGTCACAGTTCTCTGAGCTCCACTTCCAGCAGTAGTAATTATGACCCTAATGAACAGATCCTCGTCAAGTTTATCAGCAACCTGCTGCCATCTGTAGAGCAGTTTAGTGGCACCTTGCTCTAATGTCTTTGTAACTGTAAAAACGGTGACCGTTGGTGGCACAGGGACCAACTTAATTTTCCAAGCAAGAATCACGCAGAAGCTACCTCCTCCACCTCCTCTAATCGCCCAAAAGAAGTCTTCGCCCATGGCTTCTCGATCAAGAACAGTGCCATTGGCATTAACTATACGAGCGTCAATGACATTATCAGCACCAAGACCATATTTTCTCATCATTGAACCATATGCGCCGCCGGTAATGTGCCCGCCAACTCCCAAGCTGGTACAGAGACCCATTGGGAAACCATGAACGTTGCTCTTCTCATAAATTCTGTAGTAAACTTCACCGACAGTGGCACCAGCTTGAGCCCAAGCAGTGCCCTCATCAATATCGACATTAACGGACCGAAGCTTGGAAAGGTCTAGAATAACAAAAGGTGTTTCAGTTTCAGAAGCATAAGAGACACCCTCATAGTCATGGCCTCCACTACGGACTCTCAGATGAATTCCAAGCTGTTTTGCGCAAACAACAGCAGCTTGTACGTGGGATTCAAACACAGGAGTAAAGATAAACGCGGGCTTTGTTACAGAAGGCAACAAATATCTAAGGTTTTGTGCAGTAGACTCTAAGACAGAAGAGAACGAAGAATTATCTGGGGTGTAAATGTCTGAAGCAATAGAAGTGGAGAATTTAGAACTGAAGGAGAGACATTGGAGAAAGCTGTCTTTGAGTGGAAGTGATTGTACCAAAGGAGATAGGAGAAGTAGGAGAATGGGAAGAAGGGAAATTTTAGAAGCCATGTTTTCTCTGTTTTGCTTTGGTATGTGCTGAAGAATTTGAGTTACAGAGTTCTCTTTATAGAAGTGGGATTATAAGCTGATGACTCTGTATTGAGCTAATCTTAACGTCAGAACAGGGCAATCTGTACATTTTTTATCCAATCACGTTTCTGGTAACAAGCTTCTTACCGAAAATATTTACAGAAAAAACAAGATAACGTCAAAGCAATTGTAAGAGAAGGAACAAGATAAAAATTAACTTCAAATTTTTATTGAAGACGTGATTCACGATAAGTATCTTCAATACAGCCTGATATAATGTTATCCTGTTGCGCAAAAAGGCGTGACCCGAAGGGAAAAGTTTGAGAAGGCAATAGTTGAAATGGGAACAGTCAAGTCAACTAATGCACTAGCCAATGTCCAGTTCAATGTTCTGTTCTGTGCTTTGAACGACATGTTAAGAGGCACAAACTTAAAGATCGATCGGTCGATCTTTCCTTTCCCTTTCCTGCGTACCTCCCATCTACCATCTCAAGTTGCCACAAATTAAGCTCCTACATGTATTTCACAAGTTCCCTTATGGTTTCTCCCGCAATTATTAAAATTGTTCTCAAGTTTGTTGCACCAAAGAAATATTATCTAGAAGTTAGTTGGAGAAAACATATAAACTAAAAGGAAAAAGGCATATGCTTTAGCTTTGGAGTGTAAAATAGTGATATTAGTCTTTAAGGGAAAACAAGAGACAGACATGAAAGGACAGAAAGATTAGTTGCCAAGATTATGAAGATCCTTTTTTCTCTGCCGGGTCTGCTTCTAAGCATTATATAAATGTGACTTGCAAGAAATATTCAGTCTTCCATTTCAGACTGTAGAGTCAAGATGGGAGAAACTTTAATAAAAAGGCTACAGCCATGAAAAGAATCAAAAGGGGTAAAGCTTGCAAACAACTGATTTGGCTTGTTAAAGAGTAAACACAGAGTGTCCCTAATGGCTTAATTAACATGAATGGAAAAGGACTACATGGCACCATCAAGCCATGTCCTTTTGTGATAGCCAAATAGGTGTCGACATCAAATTATAACAGGCCAAGACTCACCTGCAAGCACTGTTAATCAAGTATTTGTTCCATGTAATCCAAACTCAACGGCTAGGCTAATGTGCACAACGTCAACTCTTTAGAAAGACAGGTCCTGAATGGCATCTATCTACTGCTGAAAATTTGAACATAACGTCAAGCTTATGTAATTCATGATATGTGATCCTGAGAAAGAATGGCTAATTCTTCCACCAATATATTACTATGCCAGTATGGCCTTTCTGTTAAAAGAAAGACAAGAGTCTGACAAACTTACAACCACCCACTAGAATACTACTCTGAATTTAGCATTACGTGTTTGTTTTCAATACATACAGTTCGCAAAAGGCCAGAATCCGTGTCTTGTGTTGGAAATTTTCTTAATTGAGTTAATAATAATTGTGAATTTTAAAACTAAATATTTTATTAAGGTTAAGAAAATGTATGATTTGTAATAAAGTAAAATCTAATCAAAATGGATCAAACGTATGAAATCTAATTCGAAATACGAAAAGTAGTTGTGTGAGCTATAAAGATCTATTGGACTTACATAGAAAATATAGTAATTTTTACTGTCAAAATTTAAAATACTTGAGGTTTTGTTGCTTTGTTCTCTATCTCTTGTCCTTAAGAAAGTGTATGTCTTGATATATTGAAGAGGAAAGTTATTGCTATCGCTGCTGTTCTCCTTTAGTTTCTTTTAGCGTTGGCAAAAGAAAAATGTTAAGCAAAGTTTTCGGTTGGACCCTCAATGGCGCAAATAACACCATCACATGAACAAACCTGGCGGGTTCCACTAAGGCAATAAGTCGTCGGCAGAAACACAAGGAGGACGAAAACTCCCCAGTGTTGAGATCAAGGGATGCGGGCGTGTCACAATGAAAACCCAGGTGCACGCGCCTGTCAGTTCTTTACTTACCTTTTTCTTTGGCTTTTAAATCCCTAAATTTGTTTTTCTGTTTTGAGAAAATATAGAGAATTTGGATATTAAAGGCAAACCAAAGTTTACAAGCTATCCATAGAATACATGATTGTGTTGTTAATTAACGTACATTAGTTAAGAATCAAAATAGCAACCTTCTTAGACATTGAAATAATTAAATATTCTACATTCTCGCCCAATATTCATGATTTTGCAATATATTCTTGTGAATGTTGAGATGAAATCGGATTTGTTGGATCAGGTACTATTGAAACAGCTCCTTGGTTGATCATCGATTCTGAAAAATACGAGAGTTTCTTTTATCCCAAATGGCCTTGACCAGGAAAGAAAGAGTTAGACATAAGCACCAACTGATATTATCATCCGAGAGTACAAACTGACGGCTCCATAACTTGATCGGGCTCCATTCACTAGGGTATTTCCTAATGTGACATCTGTGCATAATTGACAGTGGGTAGGTTCAGATCTTTTAATTACATATTATGCAGAATTTGTAAGATTGGTTAGTCTGAACTTAGATTTAACAGTTAGACTTATTTTAAGGAACACATTTTATGTCCCTTTTTTTATACTTTGATTTCACTATCTATTTTTGGATATAAAAGATTCAGTTTTAATTAAAAAATTTAAATGTTAAGTTACTTTTTGATTCAAAGTATATTGGCTTGGCCTTTTTATCATATAGTTTACATAGAATTTGTTTATGTTCTCATGGTGTCTATACTACTTTATACAATATTAAGAAATTTGTTACCAAGATAACCTTAATTAAGAAATTTTTTCATATGATAGTATAAAAGATTATGCCACATCTCTTAAAAAATTTGAAGGTTGATAAAGGATAATATCCTTCTGACTTTAGTGACTTGAAAACACATTTAGTGAATGTTGTAGGGATAAATTGACTAAAATAAAGAAAAAAGGTCAAATTTTATTTTAAGAATTTATACTAACATTTTAGGACCTAATTATACATAATTAATTTCCAATTCAAGATACTTCACAACTTTCATTGATGATTATTTTCATTATGATTATTTGTTATTAACAAAGAAAAAGTTTGAACCTCCTAATTTGAACCTCCTAACAAGTTCAAGATTTTTAAGACTAAAGTTGAGATTCCATAAAAAATGTCAATAAAAATAGTTAGATTTAACCATGTAAGGGAGCATTATGGCAAAATAGAGTTTGGTAATAAGAAAAAGGATCACTTATCAAATAGTTAGAAGGTTGTGGCATGGTGACTTAGCTTACAATGTCAAATAGTTATAAACAAAATGATATGACTGGAAGATAAAATTTCACCCTTAAGGGTATTATAAGGAGTATATAAAGCAAGATTAACCTTTCAAAATGAGAAGAAGTCATTAAAACAACCAATTGGATCCTTAATAGAATCCAAACCAAATCAATACCAAAAATGCCTATTGATATCTATGGATGGAAATCTAGCTTAAATCACCTTCATATTTAAGGTTTCTCCTTTATAGTAAGTCTATATAATCCTTCTGAAAATAAACTACATACTTAATTTACTTGTTACTATTTTCTAAGATGCTTAGATCATTCTAAAGGATATAAGTTTTATTATAAAAAGGAGGTTATAAAATTATAGAATCATAAGCAACTAAAATTCTTCGAGAATGGTGTGTTTGCTGAAGTAAGTCTTTCCCAATCATCATAAGATGCGCACAAGACTATTGTCTCATACGCCCACATCCATTCACAATGGAAGCATAGATCATTTACTTATGAATATTCCAATATAAGGGGAAAAAATTACAACCATTACAAAATAAGGCTCTTTAGATAAAGATAATATTGAAAATATTAAACAAAGGAGATCCATTAAGATGAGAAGATCTACTATTTCTTACAATTACATGATATATATATGTAGGAAAGCCCTAGCATAATATAAGTTACATCATTGATTCTAACAAGTTTTCAAAAGTCTTTTTGAGTCTTCAATCAAATATGTTATGGACACAATGCAAGATTAAATGTAGTCTATAAAGCATAATAAAGTATGAGAGCTTATGGAATTATCTAAAAGTTGTAAGTTTGAGTTTTATTTGACTAAAAGAGATTACAAAGGAAAGATTGAATGAATTAAGACAAGGTTAGTTGCCAAAGTACTCACACAAAATGGACTTTAATGTCACTTTCTCTCGTTTATCTTATAAAAATATTTTTAAATTGATTATGACATTAATTCCTCATTTTAATATGAAGTTTTATTATATCGATTCTAAAGCATCTTTCCTTAATGTAGACCTTTATGAAAAGGTTTATATGGAACAACCTAAAGGGTTCGAGGAAGATGGAAAGTGCCATCTAGTTTGCAAATTAAACAAACCCGTTTATGGACTAAAACAAGGTTTTTATTAATGGTATCTTAAGTTTGATATGGTCTTCATGAAAAATAAAGTTTTAAGAGATACTTGTATTTTAAGGTCAGGCGAAGTAAGGGCATCTTGCTACGTCTTTATGTATATGATTTCTTAGTTGCATTAAATAATTTATATTGTATGGGATTAAGCAATTATTGTTTAGCATTCTTACATAAAAGATCTTGGAAAAACATTTTTTGTCCTAAGTATTCATATTTACTGAACATGTCTCAAAATTTGTTAGGTATCTCTTAAAAGACATACTTAGAGCTTGTGTTGTAAAAGTTTAATATGAATGCTTGTAAATATTCTACAGTAACAGTTTCTATGGGAAAATATTTTTTTGGAACAGTGTCCAAAGAATAAAGTTGAGATAGAGAGCATGAAGGTTATTTCATATATCAATATAATAGAGAGCTCGATCTATGCACAATTATGCACTAAGTTGGATATTGAATTCGTAATTAGCTTTTTTGGTATATATTTATCCAACTCAAGTTTAGATTACTAGAATATAGTCAAACAAGTTTTAAGGTATTTAAAGGAGACTAAAAGTTATATATTTAGTACAGAGAGGTCGAGAATCTAAATCTCATAGGTTATATCAATTTAGAGTTCATTATATTTCCAAATGACATAAAGTCCAAATTAGGGTATATATTTATGCTAATAAATGGTGTTGTATCTCATAGAAGTATCAAAAAACTACTTCTTACTTCTTCTACTATGCTTGTTGAGTTTGTAACGTGTCATAGAACTACATCACAAGTTATATGATTAAAGAATCTTAGTGGAGAATTACTTATGGTTAATTCAATTGCTAGACCCATATACTTATGTTGTGATGATAATTTTAATATGTAGTTTAATAATAAAATTAATAATATCACAAAATCTTAAACAATTGAAAGTTAAATAACTACTAAAAAATTTTACTAAAAAGTGGTATTATAGTAAATCATATTAGGACAGTGTATATATTAGTTGCACCCTATGATGTATAGGGATATGTTAGTAATATGGGTGTGTTAGATTCTTCTAACACTATTAGTTATGTTAATTTTATTTTTGTTCCAATTTCAATAGTTGAATTAATGTATTTTACATTATTTTGTTATATGATGATCCTTATTACAATTCAATCATAAGAATTGTCATTTCTTTATATGGTTTATCAATGAGATGTCAAAAAGATGTAAAGCCTTAAATTTTGTTTCAATTTTAAACATTTAAGCCTACAATCATATTTAAAGTTGGTATTAGGCTATTTGTTATTTCTCCTGACACATAAGAGTATTTCAAAGCACAAACGAGTATTTTTTAGACATGTAGGAATATAAGATATTTATCCTATAAAGAATTTCTTTATTACAATTTAGTATAAATTGAGAGAAATCATATCATAAAATTAACTTTGTGTATTGTCATCCTTCCATTTTTTTTGTTGATATCAGTGACGTTATTAGGTGTGCATGATTATATTGAAATTGTGTTGTATATGTCATTTAGTACATTTTTGGTACCAAAATTCTTATTGAACTTAATGGTGGATATTGAATTATGTTTGTGATCAAATTATTTTCTAAAAGAAGCATTGATAAAATTTTCTTATTAATTATTTTATAAATTAAAATATTTTATTTTTAAAACTAGTAATAACTAATATTGTTTAAGGAGGAGAATCAAAACTAAAACTGATTGTAATTAATATTGAAAAGTAAATGAATTTCGAAATCTAGTTTAGATTATAGAAATTATATCAGTGTTGGCTATAGAGGTTTGTTAAACTTGTGATACCGAATCCAATACACATTTTATATAAGAAAGTTTGGTCCTATTAACTTACAAGTATAATTAACAAATTTCTTACCTATTAAAAACTCTGCAATTAAAAAAAGTAAAAAGCAATATCATACAATTCTATTATACATATTCAATCATAACAAAAATTATGAAAAGTAAAAGGATCAAATTTTTATAACCTTATCATTAAGTATACAATTTTTTTGAAACAATCTATTTACTAATTAAGGGTAAGGCTGTGTACTACTGAATCTACCTGACTCCATGTATCAACATGATTTTTATTGAGTTGTTTTTGTTTTTGTATTAAGTATACAATTTTAGGGTAAACATCCCAGATGAAATTAGGATTTGATCATAAATCCTTAAAGCGAATTTCAAGTTCTTATGCTCTAAGTTCTGCTCATCTATGTATGTTCATCGGTTAGGTTTCTATAATGGAACTTTTTTTCTAAAGAAATAAAGGAGAAACTCATTAATAAATAATGGAGTACAAAACACAATGTTCATAGGGGGCAACCCTTCTACACAAGAAAACTTAAAAATATAACTCTACTTAGAATAAAAAGCTAGAGAACCTTGAAAGCTAAGTACAATGAATTGATCTTCAAATTGTGCCTGCCACTCTTATAAGTTCGCAAATGCTTGCCATAGTGTCGGAAATAAGGGTTGGGATAGGTTTTTATTTAGAGTTGAAACGCCTAACATTCCGCTCCTTCCATATATATGGATTGTACCTCATGCACACTGCAACTATATGGGTAAGCTTGGGGGGATTTATTTGAGAGGAGAACCAATGAATAGCATAAGGGAGCGTGATTTTTTAAGAGGGCCACGTGTAGTATACTTTGGTAGCTCCTTATATACGATTGGTCACTTCACACATGAAAAATAAATAATCTCTTGTTTCCTAATCCTTAAAAATTTAAGACATCAACTGTGTTGAGTCGATTCTGTATGGTAAGCCATAAGAGAAAGGAAGTTTTAGGAGGGATACTCTTATGCCAAATGATTTGGTGCCATTCCACTATCAGTTTCTTCATCTGAAGGAGGACTCTGACAATGCGATTTGAAAGATGTTGAGTAGATTGATTGTGCCAGAAGAAGGTATCTGGCTTAAGAGAATGGGGAGAGTAATGGGGTTGTAAGTGGTGAAGAGTGTAAGAGAAGTTCCGGTTGTTATCAATGATGAAGGTATCAAGTTTAGTGTTGAGAAGGAAGATGGTAGAGTTGCTAACCAAGTTTGGTGAATTGATGAGAGCACCCTGACCTGACCAGTTGTCATACCACAATGATATCAACTTCTCATTGCCAATAGAACAAGAAACATCATATTTAACCAAATTTGTCAAATGCAACAGTTGATTAAGAAAGAAAAAGTTCCAAGGATTCTTTCTTACTTCTCATATACTATGACCCTTCAGAAAGTAGGAGTAGAGCCATCTGATTCAAATCGAATTCTTATCTTTAAGAATCCACCAAAGTCTTTTCAGAATGATTGTTTGATTTGTGAGTTTAACAGAGGAAATGCTCAAGCCCCCTTCTACTTTAGGATAGCAGATATCAGTCCATTTAATTTTTGCACAACCCTTTGCTCCATCTGAAGAGAAAATTCTCTCTATGGTTTTGATGACACCTTTGGATAAAAATATATAAGAGCTCCAGTATATAATGGAACTTTTGATGTGTCCTTAAGTTTGATAGTTTCTAACATTTAGGATGATACCCCAAATCTATTTTGGATTGATCTTGTGACTGTTGATAATTTGTCGTCGAATTTTCGGTTTGAAAACTCCGTTTCTACATGTATATTCACAAAATGTCAACAGAGGAATTCAAAACAAGAGCCTTATTAGTTTGTCCTTCCATTTGTTCAAGCTGAAGAGAAAGTAAAAGGTTGTATCTTATGATTAGTTGTACCATACGAGGTAGTTGTTGGACTCCACTCTATGGCCTTGTTTGGTTGGCATGGATTCTTGCTTGGGAAAGTAATCTTTTTCCTAAAATTTATATCATTATGTTTGGTTCATTTTTTTGAGTAGTTAGGAAAGTAAAAACTTTTCCAATCTAGGGAAAGTAGTGACACTTTCCTTGGATTCTAAATCTCACCATTCCCTTGGTATTTAGATTACTTTCTTCAGGAATTCATTCTAAAAAATACACTAGCGAATTCAACATTTCCTTCTCTCTCAACTCTACGACAACTCTTTTATAATAATAAGGAATTTATTAATAATAATAATAATGATAATAATAATAATAATAATAATAATAATAATAATACAATTAATACAATTAATAATAATAATAATAATAAAATAAAAAACTAATAAGAATAATAAAATCAATAATAATAGTAATAATAATAATATTATTATTATTAAAATTAATAATAATAATAATAAATATCAATATAATTGATAAAATTAAAAAAATTAATAATTAGTAGAAAATTAACAATTATTATTATTAATATGAATACTAAAAATAATAATAATAGTAATAATAATAAATAAAATTAATTATAATAAGAATAATAATAAGTAGAAAGTAATAATAATAATAAATTTAATAAAAATAATAAATTTAATAATAACAATAATAATAATAATTAATAAGAATAATAATTTAATAATAATAATAAATGTAATTGATAAAAATAATAAATTTTGTAATAATAAAATTAATAATAAGTAGAAAATTAATAATATTAAGAATAATAAAATTAATAAGAATAATAAAATTAATAATAATAATAATAATAAATGTAATTGATAAAATAATAAATTAGGTAATATTAAAATTGATAATAATAATAATTAATAATATTAAGAATAATAAAACAATATTATATGATTAAAATATTAGAAATAAAAAAATTAACATTTAATGATATAACTTGTATTACAAATTAACATTATTTAACGATTTCAATTTTTATTCGATAGGGATATAAAAAGAAACACAAGTCAAAATTAAATTACATTTTATGAAATACTGATGAATACCAAGCACTATAATAAAAATCCATCCAACTTTTCTATTAGAATTGTTATAAGTATCAAAATATATAAATATCTTTACTTTTTATAAATTTATTTTTCAAAAAATCAAATTTCAAATTTACCTTCCTTTCTCATCGACTAAGGAAGTTAAGAGTTTCTTGGAAGAAAGTAAAACAGCAATGCAAGCGAGACGTGTATGATACGAGATAATATTATTAACCGTAAAGAAAATATTTAAATGAAGGGATAATCAATTTATAAAGTATTCATTAATTGGTCTGTTTTTCCTTTTATTTTATTTTATTCTTACTGCTTTTAGTTTGGATTGGACGAATAAAAGATCGATATCACCGTAGAAAACGGTCTATGGAGCTCATGATTTTGGCTTAAGAGCAAAGTCTGGGCGGGTCCCGTAATGATTAAAGTAGGGTAACTCGGGCAGTTTCGGTGGGGGATGGTGGGCAGCCATCTGGGGGGTCCACTCTTATGGCTGACCGCGAGAGGACTGAGGAATCTCGGTGGTGTAGGGACTATGGAGAAGGAAAGGATTTTTAAGTTTTTGCGGAAATAGAATTTTATGGGTAAAGTAGACGTACATATTATAGTATCATTGAACTCTATGGGTATGGGAGGAGTACGTAAGCTCGTGACAAAGCATGACCTCAATACATCCATTTATATTATTACTAATTGTACTTGTATTTGTATGTTTCGTTACTTCCTTGTCGCTAGGTAGACTACATGTTCTTATAGAATATTCATCATTTTAGATCACAAAATTAATTTAAAAGTAGCAGTCTCAAAAAGCTTAATTTTGACTAGATGTCCTTATAAAATATTTATTAACAGTCCCAGGTGCTTATAAAATATTTTATCATTGGAAGTAAAAAATATAATAATTCAGAAGTAACTAACAGCCCCAAGCAACTTAATTAATCTAGTTACAAGGTGTTATGATGACAATGATTAAGTTACTTCAGATAAAGGGATCCTTCATAGATGGCACGAGATTTCTGCATGAGCCAAAAAACTATCAATGTGCAGCAAGATATTGACTGCCTAATAAGTAATAATCAAACATTTTTGGCTTTCATGGGCATGTGCTGTCATTATGTTATATTATGCACATATGAAATTAGATTTATCATATGGTTATATAATATGTTTTGGATTATCCCTAACACATACTATTAAATGAATGATTGTGATTAAAAAAAAAAAAAGCAGGTAGAGATAACATGTAGAGGGCAACAGCTCCTACCTTTCTTGACGTTACAGCATGTAAGAGATAATATATGGAGCCCAAGGGACTCAGTTACTTTGCTTCCACACTCCTCAACCATTGAACATGTCATGGTGCTGCACTATGGTAGGACTGCCTGAAAAGTGAACCCAACAAAATAAAACATTCACCTCATCCTCATGTTTCAGTCATTCTTAAGTCAACACAAACCCTACCTTTCATTTTCATTTTTTATTATTCTTTTATTCCTAATTTATGGGCTCCAGTATTTATTTCCCCTTCATCCACAGCTTGGAGATGTTCAAGATTCTCTGAGGGTTGTAAAATGACATAACCCATAAGAATTGGATTTATGTTTAATAACAACTGTTTCTTTTAACTAACACAATGCTAATTATGAGGTTTTCTTTTTTTCACTTACTGCTCGTGTCTAATTTTTCTCAGCTCATGATTATCTTGAATCACGTTTTTGCGCCAATTTATTAGGGCAATTTGGTAATAGTCAACATATTTCGTACAACATTAAGCAAGTTCATTGTATGATACGAAGACGTTTTGAAATACTTTTCATTACACGGTAAAGCAAAAATATCCTTTTTCCTTCAACAACCAAAAGTATCCTCTTCAATATTTTATTTTTTGAATGATAGGCCAATATTATTACGGCAAAAAGAAAAGTGCCATTCCTACTTAAGTGTCAACTCATTGACTAAATCGTTTTCAGATTGACATTAAAAAAAGAACACAAAAACAAAGCAGAAGATTTGAGATCCAAGTCCAGCTATTTATTGATTAGTTTGAAGTCTAGGTAGAAAATAGAGAGAGTAAAAGAGGACAAAAGTGATATCTTTCTATGAATCTATTTCACGCCATGGCTGAAACATGAGCTAGAACTTTTCTAGTACTTAAGAAATGAGCTCTGGGCCAAGTTACTAACTATGGGGTTCTTCCTTCAACCTTGAAGCATAATAAATGGCTAAAAGAGACCGTGGACAAGTGTGGCCTCGCTGTGAAGCGGATTAAAGGATTCGTACCAACGTCTTTATAAGCTCTTTAAAAGCGGCCGTCTAGCATATTTCGAGCCCTGAAATTAAAAGGTTCAACTGGGCCCAAAGATGAGTAAATCGTTAAAGTCAACTTATGTGCTGATTCTTAACCATCTAACCAGTGACCAGGTAGAGACTTGAGAACCCTCTCCCAAATTACTGCAAATGCACCAAGCTCAAGATGGTCTGACCTTGATTTGCTCTTAGTATTTACGCGTATCATCATCCTTGCAATTCAATTGGAAAGCCCCGTATTACAACAAACAACCATTCTCAAAATATGAATCTTATAATATAGAGGAGTTTAATTGTCCGTGACTTGAATGAGGAATCTTAGTTCTGCCTTTCATTAGCTACTGAACCTGACAAGATGTGAGCTCGGGCCTCGAAGCTGCATGTGCATAATGTACCAGGTCCTTTTGCATAGAAAATACAAGTAGAAGACTAGACAGAGGAAGAAAGGGAGATAAGAAGAACTAGAGTGTGCAGGAAAGGAACACATCTTGTTTTGGGACAAATTTCATGTTGCAGTTAACCAAAAATTACCAAGGAAGTTCAGTAAACATAACCATCAGGAACAGTTTCAGGATACAACCAAGCATCTTCTATTCAAAACAGGAGTTATGATTCAATACATAAACAACAACTGTAAGCATCAAGCAACACAATTGGCGGTTCATAAGTAATTCTAGTCATGAGTGCCAGAGCCAAATGACAGTAAGTGTATCTACAGACTTTGAATGGCAAAAGCAAGAAATTGAAACGTGATGCAAGAACTGAACTACCACTTACTATATCACAAAATTTTAGTTAGAAAAGAGGTCAAACCCATCTTAGACATGAGTTTAATTTCCCTATAACAATTCATGTAAGACAGGGTTTGAGGCATGGGCTATTGTAAATAGGGATGGACCAGAAACTCACGAGAACCCTTTTCGAAGCTTCTGAATAGCAGAGTATAGCTTCCGCCGCGAACCCACGGCGTTGATTCCCATGTCCTTGAGATCTTCTAAAGTAAGCAACGGTAACACCTCGTCATCAACTTCGTGAATCTCAAAAACGGGTGCGTACCGACTCAACCCCAATTCAATTAGCCAAGTCCTAACACCGTCACTTGTGCTGCATTTCCGGTCACGGGACTCCATTTCATTTTCTCTACTCTCTCTGACCCGACTCGAACCCGCTATCCTTTGTCCGTTCCAATAATCGACTGAATGAACCGGACTTGGGTCCTTTGACGGACTATCCGAATCCCTAAAACCTTCTTCTCCATCTTCTCTACTGTCTCCTCCTCCTTCATCAACCTTCAATATCCAATTCGATCTCACTCGCTTAGTCGTTCCTCTCTTCGCCTTTTTCCTGTGGCCGAACTCCAAATTCACTTCGCCATTCTGGTTACCGCCGTCGTGTTCCTGGACATTGGCGCTATCATTTCCGTTAACTAGATTGATTAAAGAACGGGCCTTCACGGCCTTGGAGGAGTCTCTCGGGAGGCGCCAAGGGTGTTTGCCGCGGCGTGGGTGAGAGTCATACGAAAGAGTCACCGGCTGGTCACCAATTTCTCCGAGACGTACGCTTGGCCTCCTTTGCCGTTTTGGCGCTGTAGGTGGTGCCACGGCGTTCTCTGTTTGTACGGAATTTGCCGTTGTGGTGGTTGCGGATATGTCGTTGTTGATGGCGTTATTGGCGGCGGTGGCAGCCGGAGTAGGGACGGTTTCTATTGCGATTGTGGTAGGGATTTCCGGTGGATGTAGGTCGGCGGCCATTATACTGAGTTGAGTAGAGTGGGTAGAGTTTGCGCAGTATAAGGGTTAGGACATGGTGATCCGGTGATCGTGGAGTGTGACGTATATACAGCTTGGGCCGTTGGATGAGCTTCCGTCATCGAACGGTGAGGAAAGCATTTGAGCCATGGGCTACGGTCAATAGAGATGGACCCAAAGACATTTGAGTTGAGAACTCATCTGAAGTTCGATCGACTTTTCTTGCTTAGGTGATTTAGTTTTGGAAAGGGAAAAGTTCGCTAACCAACATACTAATGATACTCAGAGACTATTATTACCACCTAAAACAAAATCTTATAAGAATATATAGAAATTCAATTTGTGATTAAGAAGATAATTTAGAAGTTTTATTATGTAGTATTTTGGAGGCTAAATATGGACTGACGGAAACCAAGCAATTTGAGAAAAATATTGATGGGAAACAAGCTGGGTACGAGAAAATAGCAAAAGAGAGAACAAAGAACAAAGTTGCAATGGACGTTTGCAAGAGATAAGTTGTTGTGGGTGTGTACACAAACAGTTTTAATGAGTGTGTGTAAAAGAAAAGCTAATAAGAGCTTGAGGGGAGGCCTCGTGGGGGTTGCGCCCACATTATAAGGAGTTGTAGGGGTCATTAAGAGGTATCAGATCGCTCCAGTACTTTAGGCAACGATATATTTGTAATTTTAAACTATGGGATCATTGCAGCAAAAAGTGTTTAAAAATGTGTTGCTAAAAATTAATATAAGGCAACAATTTTAAAGTATTGCCTTTAATAATATTAAAGGCAATAATATGTTAATTTGTTGCTACTTATTAGAAAAGGCAATAAAAAAAAAGTTGCAATAAAATTTTATATATGCAACATTTGAAATTGTTGCTATAATTATAGTCATCTATTTGCTAAAGGGTATTTACTAATGTTACATATTTATTTATATTGTTACTTAATAAGTAAATCTAAAATATAAAATTTCTCTGTTTATTAATGAGTATTTAGAATATGTTTAAGAAAATTAAAATAATCATCAATTTATTTAATAAAGTTAAAACATATGATACAATTACTCTAAAATATACAAAATTATTGTAATATATACATATAATCCTAAACCAGCCATTTATTTTTTTTAAAAATAATTTTTTAGATTAATAAGAGTTGGAGTATAACATTTGGAGATATATAACTCTCCTACCACAAAAATAACAAATCAACCTCAAGATTATTGTAGCTACCTTACATAATAAACAATGTTTTTTTAGAATTAAAAAATTGATTGGTAATAAAAGTGAAAAGACCAAAATGAGGAAAAAATAACTCTCCTGTATCAAATAAGCTAAGAAAACGACGACATTGTAATCACGTTATAATGACAACGTCGCATTAAAAGAGGGCCTCCATCTTGAACGACAACATTGCAAGCAGGAAGGTCCACAAAGGCAATTAACAATGTGATCATCTGCTCGCTATTTCGTGACTTATTCAATTAGGGATTAGAAATCATGGAGGTGATTAACAAGGCGATGGTGATGGACGATGCATTTCATCAGGGAGAAGTCGCTAGAGTAAAGAACCACCCCAGCCACTAGATGCGTCTCCATAAGTCCTCTTGGGAATATCAAGAGATCGACAAAGTCTTCAGTTGTGTTGATTTATTTTTTATTTCTCAGGTAATACCAATCTTGCCTTATTTTATCATCATATTTCTACTTATCTTTTATTAAATTTTGAATGAATTATAGGATGGTTCTACCTTCAAGTCCAAGTACAAGTTCCGTCCGTATTTTTATGTAGTTGTAAAGATGTAGTTTGTAGTTGTGATATTAATATTAGTCAATAGTCAACAGTTGTTATCAATGACAGTGTGTGTTCTTTTTGTACATTTTAGGACAAGATGGAGATAGATGCTGATATTTTTCTGTGTCAGCACTACGAAAATAAAATTGTGGACATTGAAATTGTGGGGAAGGCTGATTTAGATCTTGTGAGTCATGCAATTTTATAAACCTCTGTTTTTATATTCCTTTTTACACATTTCTTATTGTTGTCCTTTTCTTTTGCTCTGTTAAGTGATTTTTTCCCTAATGGTCTTAAATCTCATGCCATAAGCTTCAGATATTACGAGAGAGGGTTAAGTTTATCTCACAATTTATTTTTCAATGTTGTGCAAAATACGAAATAAGTTTGAAATTATATCACAAGGATGCTTGATTAAATTGAGCTTTACTACATATATGATATTGTTGTTAAATTTGAATAATTAGATGATGAACATGTTTGAATAAACTTCTGCATGATGCTGTTAGGGTTGCGAGAATCTATTGTTTACGCCTCAATTTGATGATAAATAATATAAATGAACTGAACATTATGTTTGATAGTTGAAAACTTTCACCAGTTTGAGCCTTCGAAGTAACTCTTACTGGGTGTTTGCACTTGACTCACTAAGGTTAGTGGCATGAGGCCAACACATATAATGTTCCAACTAGTCTAACACCTTTTTACATATGGACATGGAACTTTGTTTGTGTTTAGTTTTTTCCCCATAGAAGTTATTTTTGCATTTTGATTTCTTGAGCAATTGGGCATTTGTCTTCCCAATTTATTTATGCTTAAACATTACATTGAATGAAAAATTATACTTCAACGATTAGAAAAGAATGGAGAGTTTTTCTTTTTCTTCTATTTCTTTTGAGATACTAACATATTTTCTTTTGGAGCTTAGAGGAGTCATTCTTTAAGAAGTGATAGTTACAGGTCATATATTTCCTTTTGTCAATTACACGTCCATCGACAATTATGTTTTATTTGTTGATGCGGAAGCTTCTCTCTAAGCTTATGTTCTAATTGTTCCATATTTGTTGACAGAAAAACCATTTATCAGGTTTGTACAAATTGTACTTGAAGATATTTTTTGATACTGTTTAACAATTAATGGATGTCAAGAGAGATCCCTCGCACGTTGTGGATAGAGATCAAGCAACGTTTAATGCTACAGAAGCATATAGATCAATATTAACTGGAAAGAGGTAGTATTTATTGGTTTTTATTCATTTTTATGTGTCACATTTTGAAGCTTTAAGTTAGTCCTTTGGTGTAAATATCATATTCTGTCTTCTTCTTTTTTGTAAAGCAGGTTATCAAAGCAAATCCTCCATCTTTTTTTATTTTTCAATTGGAATTCAAAGTTTCGGTAGTCATTATATTTTTGAGATGTTTAACTGATAGAGAATAGAGACATCAAGATTTTCTAGATTGTATTGTTGATCTCCGGGAGTATGATGTTCCTTATCATGTTCATTTTGCCATAGAAAATAGTAAGGTTCCTTATGAAATGGTGCTAGTTTGGACATATTTAGCCACACATGTGTATGATGACTGTCCATTACTTTATTTTATCACAACCCATACTTTTATGATTCAAATATTTGCTGTGGGCAGTAGTATTATGTCACTATAGCCAACACTGGTGTTATGCTTGAGAAATGATATGATCTTATGCAATATGTTGAAGTGCATGTTTGTGCGTTTGACATAGAAACCATCAAGCTTCTTTTGAAATTTCTAGATTCTAGTTATGATTTGATTATGATGATCTCATACATGGTTGGTGGACAAGGTTACCTGATTATTAACAAAAAGGTAATTGTGATTCACTTTTACTTTATTTTACTAGCTTTTTCATTAGTGACTAATGCCATTTTTAGTTACTTTTGTAGCATATTTTTTTAGTTTCAAAGTTATGTGCTTTCTAATTATGATATAGCACTTATTCATTGTATTTATCTGGTTTAAATGGTCATTGCCATCTTAAGCTCTATGTTGTCATTTGTTCAGAGCATGGTTAGCTATGCTTTCAAAATTAGTTGTAGTATCCCATCTCTCAAATTGTTGAAGGATTTATAGTGTTATACTACTGAGTCACATGAGTTGCATCATATATAATGAATTTAATACATTTATGACATGATTTTACGATTGTATTCAAATGCATAATATTAACATACAAACATGAATTGTGAGTTAGACAAATTGTACTCAATTGACATATTCCGGGGTATGAAACTAAAATGAATATGATATGAATGCGCATTTCCAATGTCTTGTACTTTGGTTTACCAATGACAAGAATTGGTGGATTATAATTAGTAACTTGGAATTAATTGTTACAATTGAGAGATTGATGAATTAATATGTACACCTAGTCTAGGAAAAATGTCAAGTGGTAAGACAAGTTGACATGTGGGAAATTAAGATGACTAGCCTATAAATTGAGTGACAAATATCAGTAAATATAAGTTACAAATGGAAACCTTATAGAAGGACAAGTGTGCCAGCTAGGGAGAGGGCATATAGCTTGCTTCTTAATGTGACAAGTGTCCTTCATGTAAGAACACTGTTCTTACACATGACAATGGCATAGTCATCTTCAATTGTTGTGTTTATGCTAAAGACTCTCCTTTTTCTCCCTCTCATTGCCGTAACATACACACCTCACTTATACATTGGAGTTGCTAAGCATTTCCACCCAAAATCCATACAAAACCCTTCACAAAGATAGCTATCATCTCTTTTCATTTGTTGAAATCTATCCTACTTTCGTCTTGTTCTTAAAATGATCTTGCATGCAAGTAAGGTTAAGAAAGCTGATCTTGAGGTGGCATTAAAGCTAAACAAGGAAGTGAAATAGTAATCTATTATGGTATGTTTTAACAGAACCTTTATTATGAATGATTAGGGATGGATTGAATGTAGTATTGATATTGAAGTAGTGCTGGAAAATGATGCATGAATGATAGTTTCTATTTTGTTTTTGTATGTATGAAAGACAATAGTTTATGAGCTGTTAAATAAATGATTTTGAGCTAGAATTTGAGATGAAATTGATGAGGAATAGAGGTATAATTAAGGTATAATTGAGGTATAATTAATGTACTATTATGAAGGTGTTTTGAATCTAGAAAATTAGGGATGTTAGTGTATGTGTAAGAATGATTGTTAGTGACATAAATGAATAGAATTTAAAGAGCTTTGATGTAACCAAGATGGAAGCCATATTAACATGAATTGATGTAGCTTTTGAGAGTATGAATTTTGGAAAATTTAAAGTGTTAATGATGATCCTAAGTAGATGAAATTCATGGAAAATTGAGGGAAATTGAATAGAGCACTTTCGAGTCACTCATCCCACGATCATGGGAAGGTCCACCACGATCGTGGGCAATGCTTTGTAATGATAATTTCTGTTTTGTGTAATTGTTGAACCACATAAGGATAATTCACTTTACATTAGTGTATTTGGACTTGATTAAGGGTTGAAATGAACCTAAATTGTTGCTTGATTCACTAGTTAAAGGTTTGATAAGTTTAGGTTATTAATTGATGCATAACTTAAGGAATGGATTATCATGATATCAATGTATTGAAATCTGGAAATTATGAGTTGTTAAAGGAATTAAGATGTTCTTATGAATGCAAATATGATTCAAAGGATATCAGTAATGTGTATTAGACATAAATGAATGAACATTGGAGAACATGAAGTCATTGTGAGTGAGAATTGGATAATTATATGAACGTATATAATTAATGAATAAATTAAGCTTATTTAAGGTAAAGACTTAATTGCAAAATGGTAGTATACAAGTTATAAAGTTTGAATGATCTAAAAGCGTATAAGTATAGTTAAGATCTTTGTATATTAATACATACCCAAAAGGTCAATTGAGCATGCATTGAAACATAATATTTATACATGTGATTGGTTGAATAATCATATGATTGACAACATAATGATGCGTGAAATATGTGTGTATTGCATGAAGATAGATACACAAGTTGATCGTCAACATTTAGACATTGCCGGATCATCAAGGCAATAGCTTATCTAAAGCATACTGTGAGTTAACATAGATTTGTAAACTCAATTATATGTGTTTTGTATTATTTGTATGTTGAATATGAAATGTCAGAACAATTAAATGTGAAATGTTGAAATAAATATAAAATGTGAGAATAATTTAATATGAAATTTCAGAAGGAATATAAAATGTGTGAGCAATTGAATGTGAATTATCGGACTTATATATGATGAATTTGATATGTGTGACAGAAGCACATAGAAATGAAAGGTAACTAAACGTAGCATATTGAATGATGCATCACACTGAAATGTATGATCAGATAAAAGAGTTGTGACTAGAGTGGCCAACATGAAAAAGAGCTTTAAGCTCATGATTGTGCACAAAGAGCCACAGGATCAGTTATTAATGAGCTTGGCATCCACAACAGATACGAGATAATAAATGAAATGAGCCCAATACCCACAATGGATACGAGACAGTAAATAGGCGCTCGGTTACAACAAAGCAAAATAAAATGGAGTCACATGTGCATTTGTATATACATCCTTATATGTATCATATGATTGAATTGAAATGAATTATTGAATTGTTTGAAATACAATCAAAAAGTAAATGAGGATGTGATGTGATATGAAATGTTAGCTTACCTAATATACTTATTGAAAGTACGATAATCTTGATGTACTTATAAGGTATGATAAAATGTGATGTGATATTTAATACTAGATGATGTGTAATACTTATTGAATTGGGATATGACTTGTCTCTGTGTATCTGACTTGACTGAATTCATCGATGATGGTTCACTCTCTGAGTTTGTAAACTCATTAAAATTGCAATGTTGATTTTCAAGTTTAGAGGAGATCTAGTTAGACTAATTAGAGTATAGCTACTGTAATTGGATATCAGTTTGTGGTCGAGATCAGTTGTACTTGCAGATGTCTCTAGTCATTATGCATCAAGAATAGCATTTCTCACCTATTGTCAAATGTATATGTGAACTCTGAAGTGT
>JAOTAY010000003.1:27983001-28001116 GCA_025629805.1 Erythroxylum baracoense | reverse complement strand
TAATAATAATAATTAATAATATTAAGAATAATAAAACAATATTATATGATTAAAATATTAGAAATGAAAAAATTAACGTTTAATAATATAACTTGTGTTACAAATTAACATTATTTAATGATTTCAATTTTTATTCGATAGGGATATAAATAGAAACACAAGTCAAATTTAAATTACATTCCATGAAATACTTATACATACTAAACACTATAATAAGAATTCACCCAACTTTTCTATTAAAATTCTTATATGTATCCAAATATGTAAATATCTTTACTTTCTATAGATTTATTTTTTGTAAAATCAGATTCTAAATTTACTTTACTTTTTGCCGACCAAACGTGCCCTACCAGTGTTTTCTTTCCCTCTTTAGTTCTACTCAATGAAATATGCATCCCGGATAATAGACAGTCCGCTATTTCATTAAACCGAAAAATATCTTTTTCGATCGTCTCAGCACCGTTGTTCCTGTGCCTTTCACTTGGAAATGACTCTCAATTTCCTTGTGAGATTTGCAGAACTTTGTTTATTACAGCATTAACTAAAGGATACGGTGAATGATTAGTCTTTTTCGGAGAACTCATAAAATCGGTTCAAGGTTGATGGAATGGAAAAGACATCATTTACTTGATGATGACAGGTTTAGTAGTGGTAGTACTAACACTGAAAATCTCAAGCTCATTTGGCAAGTACAAACAAGATATGCAGTTTCGTAGGTTACCCGCCAACGTCAATCTTTGCAATGGCAACATACGTGCTCCAAGTTCGAAGGAGCAGAATTAGCAATTGTCTTCTCAGCTTTGAGAAGAAACATAATTATTGCTTCATGAATATGAGAAATAACTCACGAGCTGACTTCAAGATTAGTTAACACTTATCACCCCTTATGCAGAATTAAGAGGTCCTAAATTTAGATCTTTATTATATTGTATAAGACCCTTCTAAGTTTAGAAAAATAAAAGAGCAAGATCATTGCTTTGTCAGTCAAAGCGGTGAATAAAAATTGCGCCGCATTTTGCTCGAAGCCTCACCTTTACTTGGTTTCCCTCCAAAACATGCTGAATCAGTGCCTTAAGTCGTGAATCTGAAAAGCACCAAAAACCAATTTCATTTCATCATCATCATCTACCCTTGTCGGTTGCCACCAAAAGTTGACATCAAATGTTTCAACCCAAATCACCTACCACAGCACATGACGCTTCTTGATATGGTTGGTACACACGTGTAAGTAATGGCCCAATATCCTCAATTGCCAGAGTCTACGACTACGAGTCCTGCACTTACGTGCCACTTTCCAAACCATTTTGTGCCCTATCTCCAACATATCGGTTACGTGTTCAGATGAAATGTAACTTTTCTGGTTTGTAGTAATTCAACCATTACCATGATTAATCTTAGAAGCACAATGTCAGATATTTAAGGGTTCTTTCAACCGTGACCACTACTACTAGTAGCAGTTTGAAATTGGATAGCTCAGAAACTATTCTCAATGTAAGTGGATTGGTTCATTGTTCCTATTGTATTTATTTTTAGCACAAGATTCCCTTCAAACCTAGAACAAGGTATGGTCACAAAGCACTTATTATTCATAAAGGCTTCATTACCTGGAATTGAAAGCTGTTTAGCAATATATCAGTAATAAATAAGTTGGAATAAGCAGTTACATGGCTGCTGAAGATTTAATCTATAGTTACATTTTGTCATTATAAATAAGGACAAGGGCAGTGGCTAGCTTGTTTAATTTGGAAAATGTTGGAAGCTTTATTAGTTGGTACAACTACTTCTACTTGCATCTGATAATAAACGTCCAATGCTAATTCGGATTTATAACTAACAAGGGAGCCTTTCGCTTTCTGCACTGTCAGATTCCCTATAATGCAGATTTCAAGCACTAGTTGTTAGATATCAATAATTTGGTTAACTGGTTCTTTTGATATAATTAAAATTTTCATTAAATTATTTAAAAAATAGCATAGTCATCTAAGTGGATTTTTAAAAATATTGTAATCGTTCTTTCCTTTAATTTTCTTTTCAAAATCAGGTGCAATAACTCGGATATGGAAATGTCACCAAGTAAATTAAATCATTAAGTACAGATATGGAAATGTCACCAAGAGAAAAACCCAAGTTGGAGCTTTACTCGTAAAATTCAACACAGCTGCTCTCTTGCTTTTCGAGCTTAGAGGATGTCTTCAATAACTTAGGCTGACTTCTTGGAGCTTAAAGCAACTTAGACTTGAACACAGTCGTTTTACAAGTTTTCAACAAGGCTATCTATTTTTCTTTTTTTCCAGATATAGATACATCAATGGAATTGTCAAACATGAACCTGAGAGTGGAAACTATAAGTTATAGAATCAGTCACTCTTCACGATCAATATTTACATTCGATAAAATATATAGTTGATCAGCAACATTGGTGATGCCAAATAAAGTTTGTAGAAATGTAAAAGAATGGCAGAGAGGGAAGGGGGAAAGAAGAACAGGAAAATTATATGATTCGACGGTAAAACTTGCGTCCACAAATACAAGACTACTCGCTCTTTTTCGTTAAACAAGTTCGTAAATTGTATTCGACATAAAACACATTTGATTTATTTTTAGTATGTCTTGATTTACATAATAATAACATCAGAATGAGGATTTCATAATAAATATTTGATGAACTAATAAATGATTTAATATATTTTAACATATTCGAATAAAGTCAACTATATCTATTTATTTAATGAAAAATCCTGAAAATTCAAAATTATAGAAGTATGAATTTATTACATTATACATGATATTATTTGAAAATACTTTGGCATCTAATTTTAGTCTCTCTACTAGTTAAGGATAACATTGCATATTATTAGACCTCTTCAGATTTTGTGCATCAATAAAATTCATACTGAGTATTGTTGTTGTTAACTTTAGCATCTAATTATTGGGCTGTCAAGTCCAAATTTATTATTGTGTATAATCGTTTACCAGTTAAAATTTTGATGAATACATATACAACCAATAAGGTACACACTTAAATTTTGATAACCTGTTTTACATTTAATATAGAAGTAATAAGCAATTATTATATTATCTTATTTTTAATTTAATTTTATGTAACATATATACTAAACTTCTTATATTCATATATATTATTTTCTAAAAGATTGTCTAACTTGTTATAACCCTTTAAGTTTTTCATTCCAAAACATAAAGTATAATTTGCATATTTTGTTAGATTCCATGCAAACCACAAAATGATGGAATTTTGAACTTTTTAATGAAATATTGACACATTTTAATAGAGAGATTCTTAAATTCTTAGAAACCTTAATAAATGATGAATTGATGAATATGCAACTTCTGAATGATTATATCATAAATAGTAAAGGTATGTGATGGTTACTTTAATTAGAGCCTATTGTTTCAATACTCACAACATTTTTAGTATATTTTAATTAAATTTTTTTGCATTATTACATGTTTATTGATATGGACAATACTAGTTAGTCATTCCAATTATGTTCTAATTTTTTTATAGTATGAGTATTTATATTTTATAAACTGGTCTCTTTATTTATTATAAGAATTGCTAAAATTGTAATTAAAATCTTTTATGAAGAATATTCTTTTTATTAGTATAATTTAATGATTTTTACTTTTTATATACAATGCTTCATATTTTGAATTATTTTGTACAACTAATTTGTATAATAAATTTAGTAAAAAATATGTCGATATATTATAAACAATAATATAGATTAAAGATGTAACAAATAATTTATTTCAAATTTGTATAATATTCGGTTAAAACGTATCTAAAAACATTTAGCTATATTTTTTAAAATGTAACAAAAAAATTTGCATTTGGCTACAACTATGAAAATATACCTAAAAAGTTTTGGCTAATTAAAAAAAAAAGTAGCCAAAATTTGAAAACGTAGATAATAATATTTAGCTCCGAAAAGAAAACATCGCCAAAAATTTTGCTATGAACACAAAGCGTAGCTAAAAACTATTGACGACGATTTCTGAAAATATTGCCTATAATTTTCAGCTACAAAAATTTGACAATGTTTTAGATGACGAAATGAAAACGTAAATAAAAACTATAGACGACATTTTTACACCTATAGCTACAATTTTTTTCATATCCAAATATCAACTTTGTTGTAATATAAGGAATTTTTTTAACATAAACCCACAAAACAATTTGAAATCAATAAAAAAAGTTAAATACTTGTAATAAGCCAGAAAAACAATTGCGTAATTGAACTATGGAATCAAAGTGATGAACCTATCTTAGTATCCGCCACGCCTGCACTTCACGATTCTCCATCATTTGCAAATTCTACGCAATCACAATTAGTAGGCTTAATGTCCTTCTCCAATCCAAAATTTGATCAATTGGAATATTTTTTCTCCTCCTTTGTCAAAATTGGGGTTGCCAATAGCTCGAGCCGACCATTTGCCTGACCTGACTCGACATCTTACAAAGCCGCTTAGTTCCATCTAAATTCTAGTTAATTTCGAGCCACATAGTTGAAACTTAACTCAAGCTTATTTCAGACTGTCTAAAAACGACATCATTTTAGTATGATTAACTAAAATAATATTTTTATTTTAAATTTTTTAAAATTTAAAATTAAAACAAGGTTATTTTAATCCCTTAAACTAAAATGTTATTTTGAAGGAGGGAAATTGGCTGTCAAGCCTAATGAAAAGAATGAATAGGACAATTACCCTTTTATTATTTTAGTACATCTCAGATTAATTACTTGTATTAGAAACTCACATTTATTTTCTTTTAAAAGAAATTGGAGTAGTTTACACCTTATTCAGTCTCAAATTACCATTCCACTATTCGTAACATTCCGAATACATAATCTTCCAAATACATAACATATGAATGTACAACAACAAAAAAGTGGCAACTTATACGTAAAGGAAAGAAAATCAGCAATTTTAGAAGTAAAGGTGTGAATCTTCATAATTGCGAATCCAAAATCTTAGGGAATGCTGAGCCTACATAATGCTAATTGCCTAATATACTATGAGACCATCAATTACTTCAAAATATAAAGAGAGACTTGACAATTTACATCGACTTTCAAAGGTTTTAGCTGCCCATTCAGTTAACTAAAGAGTTCTAAAGTCTTTGAATGTATGCTTCTTTTAATCTCAAAGAAAGGCTTTTAGAGTGGTAAAAGACATTCATTGGATACAAAATATGTAGAGATATGGACCCAGTAGATAATATCATCAAGAAAATTCTATATGTGCCCAAAAATGTGGAAGATATTCTAAAAAAACCAATCAAATGTCAAGTAAATTGAAGAGGGAAGAACTAAAAGAATGGTGAAGCTAACAAATATGGATGGCAGTATAAAGAAAACCAATAGACAAACATAGGGTTACAAAAGTTACAAATTGTTCCTTAACATTTTTAAAAAGGCTTAATTAAATATTATATTACGTAAACATCTTAACATTTTTAAAATGGTATTGTTAGCACCTTAAATTTTAAGTTTTTATCAATTTTTAATTTATGAATTATAAATTATAAATTTATCTATTGTGTTATAATTAGATAATTTAGAGTTAATATTAAAAATGATTTCTTTAAACATTAGTCCAAGATATGATGTTCACTTTAACATTTGACAAAAAAGTCTAAATAAGCTCTTATCGTTATCTCTTTTATTACATTTATACAATATTTAGAAAGCAATGAGTTTTATTTTAGTATTATTATTATTATTATTGAATTAGTATTATTTTAATAATGTTAAATTATAGAGTAATACTAAAGATAACAATAAAAACTTATTTAGTTTTTTATAAAATATTGAAATAAATATAAGTTGTGGTGTACCGAACTTGGTGACAAAGGATTCGGGGTTCATGGCATTATCCCTAACGCGGTCACAAAGGCTTTGGGGTCTCTTGTTCATTCATGGCATTACTTTTCCCTTAGTTTTAGGTTGTTAATAGGAAATGAGAGGGTTCTTTTTAATACTGAATACATATACATTAATTAATGGCTCATCTCTTGTTAACCTTGTAAGGTTGATCTAAACATCTCATGGAAGAACTCAAGATCTTATTCCTTTTCCAAACTTAACATGGAAAGGCCCAAAGACAAGTTTGGACTAAAAACAGCATTAGATCTCAATGAATCTCTTATATTAATAATATATCAAATTTTTTAGCATGTAACGTCCGACCTTAGCTCAGTTGGTAGAGCGGAGGACTGTAGTTGTTAACAAACAGATAATCCTTAGGTCGCTGGTTCGAATCCGGCAGGTCGGATTGACACTATTTTTCGTCCAATCCACGTAATTTCTTTATTAATCTTTTTTTTCCCCCCACTGGTTGGGTTCCTACATAGCAGTCAGCAAATCTTCATTATAAAGATGCAGTGAAGCTTATACTTCAAGAACCCAACTTGGCCATGTCACTACAACTTCGCCGTCCCAAGTTTGTCTTAACTTGGCCATGTCACCACAACTTCGCCGTCCCAAGTTTGTCTTGGCACTTCTAACACTCATTCAGTCATTCTCGTTTATGCCAAATTTTGATATTTCAGTTTCAACCTGTAGTCTATCGCCAACTCCATTTTTTTAATCTTAGATTATCCGGAACCGTTAATGAATACATAGAACGAGGAAGTGGCTTAGTCAAGGGAGATTGAAATTCTCATGCAACAGAGAAAAGTTGATGAAAAAACAGTGTGTGTGTGTGTGTGTGTGTATTTACGTCTGTATGATTCCACTTTGATTGCCTCTCCTTCATTCCAGCATATCAGGACAGCCGTATTTCCAAATGTTCTTCTTTGGAGTAATCGCTTTAATAAATTCATCTTCTCAACAAGCCGTCCTTACATACTTCACCAACTTGATTCATTGGACTAGAGAGGCAAAGAAGGAGAAAGAGGAAAGAAGAAAGAATAAGAAGAAGAAGAAATGAAACCGACCCTTGTGTTTCTTATTTCTCTACTTATTCTTTCATCATCTTCATGCGAAGGCAGAGCTACTAGTCCAATTCATGAAAAGTTCATTCAATGCATGTCAACCCAATTCACCAATGCCACCGAAATCATACTCACACCTCACTCTCCTCTATATTCAAGTCTTTTCAAATCCACCCAACAGAACATGAGATGGTTGAATTCATCCATCTTGAACCCACCTCTCATCTTTACACCATTTCACCAATCTCAAATACAAGCTGCCATCTTTTGCTCCAAGAAGCTAACTTTACAGGTGAGAGTGAGGAGTGGAGGTCATGACTATGAAGGTCAGTCGTACATGTGCATGACGCCATTCATCATCATCGATTTCATGAATCTTCATGCAATAGAGATTGATATTAATAAAGAAACTGCGTGGGTGCAATCCGGTGCTACACTCGGCCAACTTTACCACGCTATTGGCAAGATAAGTCTAGTTCATGGTTTTCCTGCTGGGATATGTCCTACTGTGGGTATTGGTGGCCACTTCAGTGGAGGTGGATTTGGTACTTTGTTGAGAAAGCATGGGCTTGCAGCAGATAATGTCATGGACGCCTACTTGATCGGTGCTAATGGGAAAATTATGGATAGGAAAGCTATGGGAGAGGACATCTTTTGGGCTATCAGAGGAGGTGGTGGAGCAAACTTTGGAGTCATCGTTTCATGGAAGATCAAGCTGGTTCAGGTTCCACAAGTTGTGACTGTATTTACCATCTCAAAAACATTAGAGCAAGGTGCCACCAAGCTAGTCCACAAGTGGCAACACATTGCAGATAAACTACATGAAGATCTATTCATCAGAATCATCATCCAAAAGGTGGGAGGACAAAACAGTTCAAACCCCAAAACAGTACAAGCTTCTTTCAACTCTCTGTTTCTTGGCCAGTTTAACAAGCTGTTACCATTGATGAATGAGAAATTTCCTGAGTTGGGACTAAAAGCTGAAGACTGCAGTGAAATGGGTTGGGTAGATTCTACCATCTATTTTGCTGGATACCCAAAAGGAAGTCCATGGCAGGTCTTGCTTGACAAAACTCAACTATACAAAGCCAGTTTCAAAGCAAAATCCGACTTCGTGACACAACCTATTCCTGAAAGGGGACTCGAGGGACTGTGGAAGAGGATCTTACAGGAAGAAATTGCGATCATTTTATTTGATCCTTTTGGTGGTAGGATGAGTGAGATTTCTGAAGCCGATGTGCCTTTCCCACACAGAAAAGGTAATTTGTACAACATACAGTACATGGTAAAATGGGATGTGAACGACGTAAGCTCATCAGACAGGCATATCAAATGGATTAGAATGCTTTACCAATACATGGCACCATACGTTTCCAAGTATCCTAGGGCTGCTTATCTTAATTATAAGGACCTTGACCTGGGTACCATCAAGCATGATAACGCAGTCTCCCCGAAGGCTGCAGGTTGGGGTGTTAAGTACTTCAAGAGCAACTTCAAGAGGCTGATACAAGTCAAGAGCAAGGTTGATCCTGAAAATTTCTTCAGAGATGAGCAAAGTGTTCCATGTCAACTTGCTTCAAAGAAACTTTAATGGAAATGCAGATACTTGAATATAACTTTTCCTGGGACAACCAGCCTACTTAGTTTTTATACTATCCAAAACCAACCATGTTACTCAGTTGCAAGAACTAATCCATATTAAACAGAATATGAATGTCTACCAATTAAAGAACGTTAAATAACTATGATATTTTTCTGAATTGACGCGCGAAGAAAATCTAAAGCCCAAGGCAGAAAAAAGCCAACCCCCCACAGACTTTTGTCTCTTGGTTGCATTCTCTTTTGTTTCAAAGATATAAGCAAAACCTGTACCTGGAGCACCAATATCTCAGAAAATATTACAAGTAATTCAGGAAAGACAGCAAAAATCATTATAGTATGGAACCTCTGTCCTATTGAAGAAATGCGGTGCTATAGTTTCCTGGTCAACATGCAGCAGAATAGAAGTATGCATCAGTACGGCCCTATGATACACAACAGCATACATCAACTAATACAAATCTCTTCCAACGAAATGCATTTGAGTGAATCACATTATGAAACTAAATAACATTACTTGTCTCTAAATTTACAAAAATTTGCTCGGGAACATAAAACCCAAACAAGGGTTTCGCCAAAGCTACATCTAAAATTCCTTTACCCACTCCTTTTTGATCTTCCAGCCAAACATTCAAAAGATCCTATATATCAAAAACTTTCTGACAAAAGGATTGGAACATTAAGTTTATGGGAAGCTCCGCAGAACTTCCTACACCTTTTCCGATCTTTCATCAAGGTATTGACTAATAATTACGAGCTATCAGTAATTTCTCTCTTCGGAGTGTCTCAATCAGGTTACATTGGTGACAATTTCAGCTCCAATTCGTCATCTCAGTACTTATCTTCAGCAACAGATTGCAAGAGGCTAAATGAAAAGAACTGTTGCTCCTTACTTAGTAAAGAAAACCACTTTCTTATGAGATCAACATAGACTGATTGACAGACAGTCACTGAGGGCTGCAGCTTACTGTGGACAACTTTCTCAAAATCAAGAGGCAGAAGCCCCAACAAGGCACTCAATGTCGCCATCTGAACAGGAAGAACTGACCTAATTGTACCATCTCGCCAAAGAAAAGTAGACAGTTTACACCTCAAGTCCTCAACTCCTCCATTCTCATAACCACATGTTGATACACCAAGCCTGTATTTTAGCAAGTTAATACAAAGATTCCAGATTATGATTGATACAGTATTACCAAGGAAAAGGGAATTATCTGCTAACAAGCAAATTGTTTTCAGGCAAAAAATCGAGTTACTCAAATATTACATAGTTCTCACTAGAATAGCAAAGGCAATTAAGTCAAGTGACATGCAGACTACCTTTTACTTTCTCATTGAACTACAAGAAACTGCGAATGATATTACCCCAGTACTATGATTGCTGCAATCCTTTTTCTATATGAAGGCCAGCTAATCTATAAAATTCCAAGTATAAACAATGTTCTATACTCCCTCTCCTAGCAGACAAATATGTTCCAGCTTCTAAGCATCAATAAGATCAATAAAAGCAATATATACATGGATACTTTCCAACAAAAACAGAAGAAAAAGTGTTTCCGAAACTATAGAAACAATAAGCAGTAACAATTAAATCAAAGATAATGAAATAATCATGTCAAACGTACCTCCCAAGCTGCCCAAGATGAATAACAACAGCAATAGCAAAGTTGTCAAGCTTAGGTATCTCCAGCATCTCCAACATCTTAGGAATGAGTTTGTCACAAGTCCACTTCCATTTCTGCACAAAAAGAAGGCAGATAATAATACATCTTTTAAACAAATTATACTTTCCTAATTTCTTCTTTGACAAGCTAAATATTTCAGTTACAAAGAAACAGCCTCACTTTCCCAGTGCAAATTCTACAACAAAATATGTCCAAAGCATATCAATTCCAATGACCTTCCCAGCATTGACATTATTGTAATTATGTTAAGATGTTAAATATCAGAAGAATGCATCAACTTCAGAATTATCTAGTTCATAGAAATGTTTAAATTGCTTTTTCCATTGTCAAAATTAAGTGTGTTACAATATGATACTCAGAAAGTCACAAGTATAATTAAACACAGCATTAGTATGTTATAACGCCTCATCTACTTTTTCCTTCAGTTACCAATTTCTGTGGCCAATAAAGAAAATTATGATTATAGAGTTGCTTAATCTTAATATTCCTTCTGAAATTCTAGGAACTTAACCAAGTAATACACACTCCAGAGAAGGCGGTAAACTCAAAATCTGGGACTAACATCGAAGGAATAAAACGAAAAACATACCATGTTGCATGCAAGCAGCTCCAACAATGACAAGCAGTCAACAAAATCACATATGGTCTCATTGGTCAAAGAATTGGAACAAAGAGAAAGCATCACACACTTTTTCAAGCTACAGGATGCTTCGTAATCCTTGTCAACAGAATGATCCTCTTCACAACTTCCTATGGGCATATTCTTGTGGTGCAGACCACTTGAATTTGACAAATGGCCCAATTCCATTTGATGCTGATATGAAAGAGTATAGTACTGTAGCCTTTCCACAACAACTAACACAACATCATCTGGAGAAACTGCACCCTGCAAGAAAGGGCATTTACCAAATGGACATTTGTTACGCCAAAGATCTGGAGAAACTGAAGCATCTGGCACATTTTCCCTTTCTTGAAAAATGACAATTGATTTCAATACAATCATTGTCAAACTGTACTCCAATTGCGAGAAAAATTTGTCTCCAGCAAGATAAGCAAAAATGTGAAGAATATTTAAGACAAGAGTACTCTGTCTGTGCCGTTGTAGAAGGTAGAAAGAAGTCGCACAAAGAAACCCAATGTTTTCAATAGCTGCACATATTGACCCCAATATGATACCCCCTGCCACCAACTGATCAGCTGAAGCTAGTTTAGAGGACAATCTTATGTTGACACCATCCAGAAGGACTTCTAAACCTGACTTGCCAGTGATCAGTTTTTCAGAAGACTCATCAGCATGGAACATTACTCTCCTATTTATGAGGAAATCCTCCATGAGGCCAAGAAGTTCATCTAAACAGCATACTCCTGCAAACAAGCTTCTTGCCTTGACATTACTCATTACTGCATTTCAGGAAATAGCATTGTCAACGCCAAGCGTTGCATTAAGTTGTGCAAAATTATCATTTATGTTTTATAGTTACAAAACAAGAAAGCAATGCACACAGAAATCTACCTGATTGTATGTCTGCAGCAAAAGAATCTAAACAAGAAACAAAATCACCATTCAGCAGGCTTCCAGATTTTGCCATGTATGCGGAAAAGCTCAGCAGGAATGTTGTGAAAAATGCACACGCCTTCTCCCTAAAACAATGAAAAATGATTAAATGAACAAATAGATAGTTCTATTACCATTAATTAGCTGATCAAGAAACTCCAACAGATAACCAAAAGTGCAACATGACTTGTTAAGCTTACCTCGGAAAAGCTCTCTCTTCATTTTTAAGAGTGAGCAAGATTGTTTGCACCAGTGACACTGTTCGAGTACCCACAGTGCAGAGAGATAGGCATGCTTTTGTAGCAGAAAATATTCTGGAAATGCTTTCAGCATCATCAACATCTGAATAAATTACACAGAACTCCGGAATATTGTTATGAGTAGTTCCTCGTTCTTCTTTAGATGCAAAATCTAGAATTTCATCATCAGATTTACATGCAATTGACGTGTTGAAAGTGAATCCGTAATCCTCGGTACGACTATTTGTTGCTTTTCCTGCATTTTCAGCACTATGAAAGCCATTTCTGCAGTCTACTACAGTAAAAGGGTTGAGAGGACCATCTTCCTCATGTAATAATTCATTACAGAAATTTCCACTTACAACATCTTTCTCATCATTGCAATTAATTTCAGTAGTAATAACATCAATGCGGTGAGAAGGAACCGGCATCTCTTTTCCAATTAAGCTTTCTTCTATTAAGGGTTCAAAATTATCCAAATCAAATGCTTCAGCATTTGCAATCAAAGGAAGAGTGGGGGACATGGGCATTTCCATTGCTCTCCTAAAACATTCCTCATCAGCAGGATTATCCAACTCCAACAATTTCATATAGTCGCCATCAGCTAAATCTTTGAAACCTGCTACATTTTCATGGTCATATCCAAAACAATCCCTCAAATTATCTTTGCATGTCAAAGGCTTTCCTGTTAGATAACTGGCAGGAGAGGGAGTCTGTCTGCAAGCATTTGTGTCATCAAGGAATTCATTCAAGTCATGCCCACTCTTCTCTGATTCGTCAATCACAAACTTCAAATTTACTTTCTCTTCACAAGTTTCCTTTCTCTTCTTAGATAACTTTTGACGCTTAGCACATAAACTATCTTGAATACTACGCTTTACACAGTCTGTTTCCTCCAAGTGTAAAAGCTCAGCAGATTCAGTTGCATCAAGCATCTTCCTCTTTTTACCATGTACTTCTAGTCTATTAACAACATCGACACTATGAGGATTTTTCACACTATTTTCAGCCATCACAGAAATTTTTCCATGTTTAAGTAACCTAGTATCTTCAGCAGACATGCTTGACATTAATTGCTGAGTGTTGAAGTTCTCTTCTGTCAAAGTTCCAGATGCAGTAGCAACAGAACCTCTTTCCTGTGATCTGGCCAATGAAGCATCAGAAAAAGATGCTGAACTTGAAGTTACTGCAGAACGCTGTAACAATTTTTGGTTAGAGCCTCCACGCAGAGGCTGCAATTTAGAATCAATACCTGAGGTCACATCCACACAACTGGCCCCACATATAGGCCGAACTGGATCACTAGAATCAAAGGTTTGCCCGAGACCAGAGGCAGTACCATCTGAGAACCCAAGTTTCAAAAGTTCACTTTCAGTTTGAGGTGAAATTTGAAATTGTTCAAAACCATGCTCTCTCATCAACTTTGACCTTTGGGTATTTGTAAAATCCAAAGCCTACATGTACATTAAAGAATCAAATAAAGAAACTCTAAGCATGAAGTAGCTTATTTTTGTTCATGTAAAAAGACAAAAACATATATATATAGTGAAGATAAAAAAAACGAAGGCAAAGAAATACATAACATGCGGCAAAGATCTTTCCATTTTTGAGGAAATACGGAACACACATATATCTTTAAATGTCAAGTGAAGTGCGTGAAAGTATGAGCAGCAGAGCTACAAATAGCATTGAAAATTTGAATTGTTACATATACATACTAGTTACATTGAATTGCATTCAAGGGTTCGAATTTTTAAACTAAAACATTATTGAGAGCAAATATTTGCTCTACCCACCAGATCATTTTACTAAAGATCCATCAGGTAAGCATATTTGTTGGAGAAAAATCAACCGGTAGCAAAGTATAGAACAAACTCCAAACCTGTAAGCTATTTTTAAGAAGCAATATGATAAACAAACACAATCGTCAAAACAGATAAAGAATTTTGAAAAATCAAATTATATCCCGAGGATTCTACATGTTAAGAGGAGGACACTAACCTGTTCCAGGTACTTCATACCTTGATTGCTCGGTGAGAAACATTTATCAAGTAAATCCAGGCGACATGATATTTGACCAAAATCAAGCTTCAAGCGTGAGAGCTCTTGCAGCAAAATGTTATGGCGACTCTTTTCCAGCTTAACCACTTGTTTGGTATGCTTCAATTTCATTTTCTCAAGCTTCAGTTGTTTATCTAAAAGCTTCATTTTCTGAGTCTTCATCTGTTTTTTCTCAATAATTCGTCTAGCATCTTCCAACTGTCTAGAAAGATCTTCAGCACGAGATGTTTCTTCCATGATCTTCCTCTCTGCCACACATCTTTGCTCCTCTATTTTAGCCCTCTCTATCTTAGCACGTTCTTTCTCTTTAGCTACATCAGCCTTTGTTGCTTCTAACTTTATGATTGCCTCCTCAAACTTCAAAGTCTGGGAAACCAAATTCAACTTAGCTTCCTCAGCTTCTTTCCTCAATGTCTCCAATTGAAGCTGATAATTGTTAACCACCTCCCCTTTAATATCATCCTGTTGTCGTCTTTCATTAGCCTTTTGCATCCCCTCAATAGTCTGATGAGCTTCTTCGAGCTGCCGACAAAGCCTTTCAGCACGAGATGTTTCTTGGATAACTTTCTTCTCATGTGCTTCAACAAGCTTCCTTTGCTCATCTACTTTAACCTTCTCTGAATCAGCACGTTTTCTCTCTTTTGCCACCTTATTCTTTTCAATCTCTAATTTTCGATTTGTCTCCTCAAGCATCGTAGCCTGAGTAACCAACCTTGATTTTGTTTCATCAGCTTCTTTAATGATTGCCTCCAACTGAAGGCGATACTCCTCAGCCTTCTTTCTTTCAATATCAGCACGTTTCCTCTCTTCATTTACCCTAGCCTTTTCCGCTTCCACTTGCTTCCATGCTTCAACAGCACTCTTCTTCTCTGCCACAGCCTTATTTATTTCATAATCTGTCTTTATTTTCTCTTTGCCAAGCAGCTCCTTGAGCTGATGAATTTCCTTTTCCAGTCCAGAAACACAAGACTGTAGAAAATGCACTTCACTTGTTTCATTAGCATCCGCAGTTCCATTTTGCCTCAACTTGGACAGTTCAGACTTGAGTGTGGAAACCTCATTCTCAAAACGAACTCTCAAGGCTAGTTCTTTCTCCTTCTCCTGTTTCTCAGCTTCTGCACGCGTTTGCTCTTCTTCAAAAGCTACAAATCACACATACCAACACATAAAATTTCCATACCCAAAAAGAGAGAAGAAAATACAGCTATCCGTATAACATGAAACGAACTGTTCCTGTATAAACCTATATTGCAGCAATAACCCTTTAATGCTATTACAGCGATGACATGAAGCAGAAGAAAAGAAAAACAATACCTTTGGTGAGTGATAGATTGTGCGATTGAAGCTTATGCACTTGTTGGTCAAGCACATCAATTGCTTGCCTTAAAGCCTTACGCCCCTCTTGCAACTTGGCATTCTTCTCCTTCCACTACTCAACGAGCCAACACACAAATTAAAACCAAAGAAACACCACAAATATTATAATCTTTAAATGTATACGTCCAACTTACCAAAGCACAGCAGGGATTGAGCGGCGACTGTTTTACAGGAGAAGCGGTGGCCATTTTCCAACCAAAATCATGCGCATGAGACGGATTCAGTTCGCCCAACTCTTTGGAAAGAACTCATAAACAACATCGCGTTCGTACAACCCAACCCTAAGGAAATCGGTATATATATATAGGTACTGCTAGGCCAGTTAGCGTTTCCTTACTTTTTTCAAATGCTATTCGGCTCCTAAATGTAAATTGTTTTCTTTTGGGCTTCGAAATTCGAAATCGATACCGTACGCTAGAGTTGATTACACTGGCACTAGCAGTACCGTGTTCGTATGTTATGTAGCTGTATAACTATGTTTTTTTTCTTTTTACACCGCCTTAATTTTTATTACAAATACATTTAGTATCTTAATTTTTTATTTTATCGGATAAACATGAAATTTGTAAATAATATTTAAATGAATTTTTAATAAATTTCATTTATGATTTAAAATATGACTAAAAATTAGATAAAATTAAATAATTTAAAATATGATTGAAAAAGATTGTCTTTACTTATGGAATAATTTGAATATTAATTAAAAAAGAGACTGTTAAATGAAAATTACTTGATTTATTTTAGTTTATAAAAACTTATTAATTTAAAAAAATTAACTTATTAATTAATAAATTGATCAGTTTTTTAAAAAAATTATTAAAATAAATTGAACTAAAATGTTAAAAATCGAACTTATTAGAATATATTTTATATATTCTTTGTTTGGTTTTGGCATTTTGTATTGGACATATAAGAAAATCAAAATCATTATCAAGATTGAAGAAGATGAGTGCAGATTGTATTTTAATTGAAGTCTATCAAGTACACTGTTGTTGGGTGTGGAAATCACGTGTGAGATACTTGATTTTATGCGGCTGTATATCGTGTCTTGTGTTGTTGGGATAAGGTTGAGATTAGCCCCATGTACGCTGCTCACATATTTAATTAAAAATAAAAGTCTATCAATATACGCATGTTAAGAATCCTAGTTGATGTGGAATCCTAGCTTAATTGTGGTGGCAAGTAAAGACAGTGGAGAGTGACTGAAGGCATGTTTTTTTTTGGTGGTGTGGCTGCGCAGTCATCTGTTAAGTGGGTGTGCGATAAATTGATTTTCTACTGTGCTTGTGTGTGCTGTTGGGTGAGATACGTACAGAGTGAAGAAAACACTTGACTGGGGCTGCACATGCAAATTTTGTTTCTTTTTTTGGTGGCTGTCAATTGCTCCTACACGTGAGGGTATGCTTGTTTTGTCTTTTGGTTTGCTGCTGGTTGCAATACGGAGGTTGTGTTGAAGTCTTAGTTGCAGCAGACACTTTAGTGGGTGATAGCTGTGACACTTGGAGGAGAGAAATTCTTAAGGAAGTTTTGTTGATTTCAAGTAGTTTGTTATTTTATTTTCTGTTGATTAAATACTTGAGATATTTTTACTTATTATTTCTTTGAGTGAAATTAGTTAGAAAAATCCTCTGACGAGGTTAACAAGAGTTGGTCGTGTTATCGGGTGTGAAGGTCTTTCACGGGTAGTTAGGTTGCGAGATAGTTGCACAGATTGAGAGATGTTGTGTTAAATCAATTCTGTGTAATTCTATTGAACTCCTGTGAAAGTGATTAAGCTGGGTGAGGGCCCCGCAGATGTAAGCCGAGTGAGTCAAACTGCGTTACCAAATTTTGGTTTTTCTTTGTTATTTCAATTTTTTTATTTTATTTTATTGACGACAAAGAAGGTTGCGGAAAGTTGAGAAATAATTAACCCTCTTCGGTTTTTCAATTGATATCAGAGCGAGATCGCCAATTCAGAACTTGGTAGCAAGTTGGTGGAGATCCTAGATTCGTAGACATGGCCACAAGAGAGGGTGCATCAATTACTAGACCGCCACTATTGGATGGATCAAATTACCCAGCATGAAAATCCCGGATGAAAGTCTTTATTCAAGCTCAAGGCACGAGAGCCTGACATTTGGTAAAATACGGTTGGACACATCCTATGATCACTAATGATAAAGGAGATGCAGTTAAGAAAGATCCATCTGAATGGACGAGAATGGAAGAGGAAAGTGCACTGAAAAATTCACAAGCAATGCATGCGATATTCAGTGCTATTGATGAAGGACGCTTCTCGATGATTTCAGCATATGAAACGGCAAAAGAATCGTGGGATGCCTTGCAAACCATTCATGAAGGATCAAAATCTGTGATAGCGTCGAAATTATAAATGTTAGCATTGCGATTTGAAGAGCTGAAGATGGATGAGCATGAGACTATTTGTGAATTCCATGAAAAATTAAGAGATATTGCAAATCAAGCTCATCAACTGGGAAAGAGGTACTCTAATGTGAAACTGGTTAAGAAAACACTAAGATCGCTACCACCAAGATTTATCCCGAAGATTGCAGCAATAGAGAAGGCTCACGATATTGATACTCTATCACTAGAAAAAGTTATCGAAATTCTTACAAATTTCGAGATGAATCTCTTAAGA
>JAOTAY010000003.1:27939280-27971700 GCA_025629805.1 Erythroxylum baracoense | reverse complement strand
TGATTCTTGATAACCACTTCTAGGTAACCGTCATTTAGTTGAGTTCTGTAACTAACTCTGACTAAATAACTGTCTGACGTGCTAGTGTATCTTCGTGGTTTCGTCTATGTCTTCTTTGTCTGTGTTGCCTTTGCATCTACGTCTGCGTCTGCTTCTGTGTCCATATAGTCTTTACGTCTGCGTCTGCGTCTATATCTATATAGTCTTTGCGTCTGCGTCTGCGTCTGCGTCTGCGTCTGCGTCTGTATCTATATAGCCTTTGCGTCTGCACACTTAACATACTTGTCAAAGACGTTCTTTTGTTTCTAGCATTATTATTATTTGATTGTCATCAAAATTAATTATCATAAAGTCCTCTTGACTTAACAAGTTCCACTAAGTTAATGGAGAGTTATTCACTTTAAGCCACTAACTCCACTTTTGGGCATGAGATAAGTGTCTGGAAGATGCTTATCTGTTGCCACGTCATCTGACCCACTTTCCCACTATTCCAAAAAGTGCTCCCATTTTGTAAGGTAATGGTTCGTCATCTGACCCACTTTCCCACTATTCCAAAAAATGCTCCCATTTTGTAAGGTAATGCTTCCACTTCCTTAGGTCATGTTATTGTCATATTTCGTCACATCATTGCATTTTAAAGCCAAATGCCTTAATGAGCATTATGTTTAGCCATCCGGAGCCATTTTTATGCATGGTCCATCTAAGCATGTCCATGGTGTAGTCTTATTAATGTCATGAATATTGTACCAGTATCAGTAATAATATTGAATTTGATTCTGGTATGACATTGTACCATACTGATCAATACCAAGTACAATTTCAGGTAATTTTAAAAACTATAAAATAGTCATCAATTTTTTTAAAGTTATAATGTAGTCTCTCAATATATGGTATTATATAATTTATATTTTTGCATTAACCATGTCTCCAAAAATCATAATAATAGAAAATTAAAATAATAACTATCTATTTATTTCTATTAATATTACTTTTCACATCTTTCACATATAAAAAATAAACTTAATTAAAAAATTTAATCATCATAAAATATAAAACTAAGGATAATAAAAAGTACTTAAATTTTCATTATATAATAAAGAATAATTACATCAAAACATCAAATAGAAAGGGTGGTAAAGTTTTATGACTCTATAAGTATTACAACGAAAGTTCATGTCGAAGATCACAACTAAGCGGAAGCGAAACCTAAAATAAAAACATTTATAGTTAGAAGTTTTATATTTATATTGCATATATACAATTTAACAAATGCATCAAATACAAGTGAAATTAAAATAAGAGAAGAAATAAAAAACCTGGAACTTCATTCAATCTAATATCTACTCAAATCGCATTGACCAAAATTCTTATTCGGTACAAAATCCTAATCATTAGGAGGAGCTTCACCATCACCATCATTCAAATTCATTGCACCAAATGACATGCCAATACTTTCCTACCAATATTATCTTCCAAGTCACTCTTAGCTTTCAAACTCGATTCCTTGAAAACCTAGTTTGCTAAGAGATCGATATGGTCAGTGTAAATTGGATCTACAAAACTATTTATTTTATTAAGAGGCATAGTAAACAAATAAAATTAAATTATTAAAAAATTACAAAAAATATATTCAACTTAATAATGATAATATTATACCTTTCTCGAAATTTTAAATTGTACAGAACAAAGAGCAAATTGTTTAATCTTTTGTATTTCAATCTATTCCTTTTTTGGGAATGGATTAATTCAAATGTGTTTAATTATTTTCATACCCTATTGGGGTTAGGGGGAGGGTAGTTAGGGTTTTTTAATTAAATTCTCAATTTTTTAGTTTTAGAATTTGATCTTGGTATTTCACTGTAAATGACTGGTATCGTACAATACTTGAAATTTGTATAGTATCAACATATTTCGTACCTTTTTCGATTGGTACGGTACAAAATTCCAAATGCTACTTTTAACCATGTTCTTCATAGACAAATATATATTAATTTTGTATTAGTTAAAGCTTTGCCTAAAATTATTCAAAATCTTTCCAATATATAATATGTGAAAAATGTAAAATTTCACATTGAACACACTCCATAAATATATGCAAAAAAATTTCCTAAATAATTGATCATTATTGTTTCTCGTCATCTATTAATAGTAGTGCTAGTAACTCGTAACATATAGATTAACATACCAAGAATAATCCCTTGGGCATTCCTATAGTAAGAGCTTGTTATTGTTCTCAACCTCCTCTGTCCAATTGCAAGAAGCATATTGTCTGACCATATTGGACTTCATCTTCAATATTCATTTCAGCACTTCCTTCAGATATTTTGTTTGAAAATGTTTTACCAACACACAAAGATAAGGTGGGAATTTTAAAATTTTAGATTTTAACATATATTATTTTATTTTTAGTATTTTATGTGTTGTAATATTAATAATACATGTCTCAACATTTGTTAATATAGGCCCTATTTGGTAATCAGCAGATTGCATTAGTGTTAGCTGATTCTATCAGTGGTTAACTAACAATGGATTAATATAGTTGATTTGACCTGTCGATAACTTCAGCTATTTATTTAAAGATATTTGGTAAAATTAACTATTTATATGTAAAATGACTTATGAGAGTATGACTTAAAAACAAGGATTTATAAGGACATAAGTATTATATCTTAGTATTTCTTTGAATATTCTCATAAGAATTTAGATAGAGCAAAAGAAGTCAATATCATCATTTAAAGCAAGGGTTTATAATAATCTAAGAACGAAGTCTAACTGTCATTAAACTAGAAGCAATGTTATCACGAATGGTTGTCATCTCTTGAGTTCTCGGTTTTTCAACGTTTTCTTATGTAGAGTTAACTTCAACATCTTCAAATACATCTGGAGGTATAAATTTAGGATCTTGATCGATAATGTTAAAAGTTGAGTCACCACATGTGCTTCTTCTAATATAATTATGCAACGTAAAAGTTGTACAAATTATTCTATTTTGATCCATCAATGAATACTTAGACATTTTCTCCAATATCTTCCATCAACCTTAAGAACATCGAAAGCCCTCTCAATACAACTTCTTAATGATGAATGAGATCGATTAAAAACTTCTTGAGATCCTCTTAGATTTGCATCATAAAATTCCTACTGATCTTTGGGTAAGGTGTCAAATATCCTTCTCTTTCCGAATAGCCTTTGTCAACCAAGTAATATGTACATTAGTGTCCATAGAGGCAATATAATTAGTTTGAATGATATTAAAAAAGTCTAAATCATGAATAATACATCCTACAGATCTTAAAATTACTTATCGGTAGTTTTGAAAATTTTTAAATCATGAATAATACATCCTACAGATCTTAAAATTACTTATCGGTAGTTTTGAAAATTTGAGTCTTGAAATACTGATTGTATCAAGGAAAATACGAGAATCATGTGTTGATCCCTCCCAACCAGCTAAAACATATGTGAATAGTAAGTCAAAGTCATATGTTGCCAATACATTTGTAGTCGTTATTCCTTTTCATCCTCTATATCGTATTTGATACTCCTCTGCAACAACTACTGCTATATGTCAATAGCTCCAATGCAATCTTAATATAAAACAATAATCATACGATGATAAAATAATCATTTTCAACGAAAAATATAATAAAGGGGGAGGGGGAACATTAAAATGCAGCATATATCTAGCATCATTGACAATTTGTAATGGAATCTCCTTGAATTCGATCTTTTGATACAATTATATCCCTTGAAAATCCATCCATGACACTCAAAACTTCTTTAAAAACTCTACTCACAATTTCACCAGATGTTAAATGCGCTCTTGGGTATCTCTATTAGAGACACTTTTACTTAGGACATACACGAATAAACCCCAACTTTCTCTAAAATTGACATCCTATCCAAAGGCCTCAAATCATAATTGTTTTCCAAAATCAAGCATAATTGACAAAATGTATTTTCATTTGTCCTAAATGTAATAAAACACCATTTTTTTATGATTATTCAATAATTCATTTATCCATAGTTCTCCTGTTAGATAGGAAGTCATGCATAGTTACTTGTATATGCTTATTGTTATATACTCTTTGTCTATTATTTGGTATCAACTTAAGTGGATTTAATTGATTAACCAAAAAACTTTAATGTTTACTTATAACTTTGAATTAATAGTTTCTGAATTTTATGTGGAAACATTAGTTTATTGTTTGAAAATAATATGGGAATTCATTTCATAGTATAGTGGTGTTGGATATGCAAAAACAAATCTATATAGGGAATATCACATCAACTTGTTTGCTTAAATGTTGCTAATCGGTAACAATTGATTGAATTTTTAAGATTAGTAAATGAATTTAATGAACATCATTTGATTTTTCTTAGTATACCTTTAAAACAAGCAATTGAAATCCTTTTTAAAGTTCTTTTTTTTTCTTTCATTATGATTGCATTCCTTTAAAATAATTATATTGTTGAACTAGAATTCAAAATTATTGGTTCAATCCCAATTTTATTCTTACATTTTAATTTGCTTCAGTCAATCAGTTAAAATTAAATAAATTAGAACCTATTTGCCTATGTTCAAAATAAAAATTATTATTTAAATTAATGTTAGAAACTTAACTGAAAAAGTGTAGTAGTTAATAAGCATAAAATGTATTTTTAATTATATGAAAATATAATCCCTTAATAAAATTAGTATTATCTTCTAACTAAGGCTAAAAAAAGATTTTAATAATTTTGTCTATTAAAATTAACATTAAATTAATTTTTTAGACATAATAACTATTTGTAGAAACATTTTTATGATTAAAAATATTTAAATATAAAATATTTTTTAATTTAATGATTTAATTCTTCTTAATTACAAAATTTAATGCAAGTATTAATAAATGCAATGAATGTAGCTCGAAACTTTCCTGCCCAACCCAATCTTTGAATCTAACATTATAAAAAATTTTAGTTAGTATAAAATATTTTGATGGTAGGTTTTGTATTGTGCAATAAAAAATCCAATGATACTTATTATATTTAACAAAAAATGGAATAATTTTCAAAAAATAATCATATCGATATGAAGTACAAAAATTTTATTAAAAGAAAATTCCAACTTGGTTTGTTTTTGAATAAACCAGAGTATTTTTTTAACTTTAGTAAATTGAATTCACATTTTATGTTTCTCTCTCTCTCTCTATAAAGCAATAATAAAAAATAATAACTTGAGTAATTTGTAATAACTTTTAAACATAATCATTTTTTTCGTCCTTTAAATTTTCAGCAACCAAACACCCCTTATAGGAGCATTTTTAAAAGCAGCGAATTGACTTCAATTTGCTAAATCAACAGTTTAATACGATCAAACAGTCAAATATCTCTCAATTTAAAAAAAATAGTTGATTAGCCATTTACCAAACAAGGCTATAACTTATCACAGTTTACAACGACGTTAATTGAGAGGTTGTGACAAATTGAATATCAAAATCAAATAAAATTTAAAATTTTTCATAATTAACTTATAATTTAAATATATAGCTCTTAAGGACCTGTAAGACTTCGGACATTTTGAACTTGTACAGACTAGGATTTTCAATTCCACCATTTTACTTTTTACATCCAACCGAGGAAAAGCAAAACCAAAAACAGATATCCTTTGGCGTATTCACCTATGGACTAATGCTACTTGAAGGAATTGAAGAAGCTAATAGTGTCCTTGAGAGCCTGAATGAAAACATCAACATCCTCCTTAGTGTTGTAAAAATGGAGACTAGCTCGTGCACTAGCATTCACACCTAGCTGCCGATGGAGTGGTTGCGCACAGTGGTGACCCGATCTTACAGCCACTCCATGCTGAGACAAGATTAGATACATAAATATTTATCTTTTTATAACAATATCTACTTCTCATGCATACCTGTTGGTCAAGAAATGTTGCAATGTCTGTAGGATGAATACTTTCCACATTGAATGAACAAAGAGCAGCACGACGAACACTCCCACTAGGTTTTGGCCCGTATATGTGAATGTTTGCCACAGTACATAGGCTTTCATATAAATAATTACCCAATTCCATCTGCATCCAATTATTTCCACTATTTCAATACACGGGGTTTTCAATCGAATAACCTACCAGTACATCTCCAGCAGCTATGTGCATGACATTTTAATGATTTTCAACATTGAACAGTCAATCATTCATAATTATTACTAGAAGAAAAATGAAAATGGCATGAAATTGATGTTCTAACCTCATAACTATGAATTTTTTGCATGCCAATTCCTGATAAATAGTCAACTGCTGCCCCTAACCCAATGGCTTCCCCAATTGCAGGCGTCCCAGCCTCAAACCTAACCCATCGGAGAAGCAAATGAGGCCACACAGTAGTAATTTGGAATATTGCATAAGATAAGAATTATGACGTAATATGCAGGAAACTAATAGAAGAAAACAAAAGGAACTAACTGCCTACTGCTTCACCAGTCGGTGAAATCATCAGTAGAGTGGATATGGGGCAATAATCTCACTAACCTTGAAGGAGGGTCTGCAAAGGTAGAATGATCTAAAAATACATCAGATATCATTTCTCCACCACCTACAAAAGCAAAGCAAAGATCAAGACAAGCTTCAGTTAAGTTCTCAAACTCTTTTATTTCAACACCGTACACACACGGAGAAACAATGGATAAGAACTGTACTTTCTACAGGAAGAAGCTCCAATTCTCACTTGTCACACTTACCTAAAAACGGTGGCATCGAGGACAAGATTTCACTTTTTCCATACAAGAATCCAATGCCTGTAGGCCCACACATCTGGAACATGATTATTTCTTAACTCATATACTGCCTAATCTTTATGCTCATAATACAAGGGTAATAAACCTACCTTGTGTGAAGATGCTACAAGAAAATCAGCATCAATCTCTTGAACATCAACAACCATATGTGGAACACTTTGACAAGCATCTATAAGCACTTTCGCCCCAACATTATGCGCCAACTGGATTATATCTCCAATAGGAAGAAAAGAAGCTGCAAGAAAGCCATAGAAAGATGCTGTCAGCATTATCCTTCTTTATTTTAGCATTCAGAAGAAAATTGCATCAAACAAATATAACATTATAGCTAACACGAACTAACCACGTACACATGAGACCTAACCTTCAATTATTTAACATGTAGGTGATGCCAACTGTTGTATAGATTAAAATATAACAAAAGCAGAAAAGGAATTGATTTCATCCAAAAATTAAGGCAATTTGAACTGTAACGATGTGTTCTCTTGTTACTCCAATCAAATGGAGGATGATACCCTCCCTTTTTGTTACTGATTTGCTCCACCATTGTCTTGGAGTTGGGTAATTATTCAGACTCTATCATGGTCAACAACAATAGTCTAAAAGTGCCAGTGTATTTTGACCCTAAAGTTTAGGGGGGGCATATCAAAGACTCCACGGGCATTCTTCATTTAAGCCCTTACCATCCAACCATAATAGCTCCAATCTCTCACAAGAATATAAAAGGGAGAAATATGCCTTGACAGACAAAACAACTATATAAATCATCGAAGAAAAGAAGGAAATATCAAAAGAAAAAAGCATGAATGGCCATTGCAATCAATACTAACACTGAATTACTATTACCAGAAGACTCAGAAAAAAATAACAATGATTACAAAACAGCAGGTTCTAGTTCTTGTGCACATGTTTTTAACAGTGTAAAGTTTCCCTCCAAGGTAGTGATGGTACATCTGAATTCTGAACTGAAAGACAAATTTCCATAATGTATGTCATAGTTTAAAGTAAAAATTTTGAGGGAACAAAATACAGATTTTTCAACAATTTTTAAGATTTCCTCAACCTCAAGAATCACAAGGGAAAAAATCACAGTTAAGCAATGCGACATCAAAGTAAGCAAGCCTACCTAGCATATTTGAGATATGGTGAACAGCTACAAGTTTTGTCTTCCTAGAAATCATTTCTTTCAGCTTCTGCACATTAGGAACTTCATTTTCATTCAAATCCACAAATTTCAAAACAGCTCCAGTCTTGTGAGCTACGAGTTGCCAAGGAACGATGTTACTGTGATGTTCAGCAATTGTGAGTATTACCTAGAGCAGAATAGGGAATGCCTCAGAAGATCTCGCAGATTCACAGACAAACACATCCAATCAAATAAAAAAATAGAAAACCACCTCATCTCCCGGTTTCAAGTTCGTTAGCCCCCAGGAGTAAGCTACAAGATTGATAGCCTCAGTAGCATTCCTCGTGAAAACAATCTCTCTAGACTCAGACGCATTAACAAAGGCCGCAACTTTCTTTCTCGCCAACTCATACTCATCAGTCGCCTTCGCACTAAACACAACAGCAAACAAGAATTACACCAAAACCCTTAATTCGTTTGACGCAATATTCAAAAAGATATAAACTTTGTAAACCTCAAATAATGAATTCCTCGATGAACATTAGAATTGTAAGTTTCATAATAATTCTGCAGCGCTTTCATCACAGAATTTGGCTTCTGAGACGTTGCGGCATTGTCCAAGTAAACAAGCTTCGATCCATTTATCTCCTATCAAAATCCAATCGATTAAGCAACTGAATTAGAATTATAGGGTAGACCAAGTAGGCCAATTTAAATGATAGAGAACCTGATGGAGGACGGGGAAGTCAGGTCGGGTCAGGTGACCAAGCGAAACGGACCCGAGAACTGACTCTGCTTCACTGCCAACAGTAGCTGAAACAGGTAAAGAAGAAGAAGAAAATCTGTGACACCCGACGCGAATAGGAGGAGTCCGAGCGGAGAGGTTTATGAATTTGGAGTTAAGAGATGGGAGTTTTAGAGCCACGCTGTCCATCATCATGCGCAAAGCAGAAACGCCGTGAGTCGTCGTAGGGTGGAGTTAAATGGAGTTAGAGCGACTGTCCATTGGTTTCCGGCGAGGAATAGAGGACAAGATGTAAACGTAAAGTTGGTGTTGTGTGGATGGAAGGCGGCTGCTGAGTGTTGACTGGCGGCTAAATTAATTAATATCAACTAAAAAATTTTGGACCTTTAAACCAAATTATTGAATATTGATTTCTACGTCATTTGTGATGGAATGGAGTGGAGAGCATCCAAATTTTTTAAACTTATTTTTGTTCAAATTCTTAACTAAAATGATCAAATTAGACTTTAACGTTTTTACCATAATTCAATTTGTAATCTAATACTTTCACACATTTATAAAGAACTCTCCCAAATATTAAAAAATAACTCCAATTTAACATATGCCTAGTTGTAGTATATTTTAAGCTTTGAACATGTGCCTAGATTAGATGTAAGGCTATTAACAAAAAATTGTGGTTACTATGTGGATTGAAAATATTAGGTTTAGATTGGAATTTTTAGCCATTAATTACATTCCAAATCGCTCTTAAAAAGTAAAACAATTGGTTAAAAAGTAGATTAATTGGTTTGGAAAATTGAACTAACAAAGGAGACCAAGCATGATCAAGGCATTTCTTACTACTAGTTAATTTTTTTCATAAGAAACCATTAGGAAACAGAACTTCTGCATTGTTTCTAATGTTATAAATTTGAGAACATATTAACTAAATCAAATAATTTGTAATTGAATGTGCTTTCACATTATCATTATTGAAATTTATCATCAAAGTCATTTGTTTAGTGAAATTAGTTGTATTGGAAATCGTAGTTGGATCACCTTCTTTCAAGAAAATAGTTAATTCACCACTACTTCGCATGATTAATTCTGATTAGAAATAGTCAAACATTTTTTCAAATATGTGAGATAAATGAAATTATGAGCAATATAATAAAGAAAACTTGGTTTATGATGTCCAATTCACACTAAAGTTTGGAAAATGCTAAGAAGCAATATTTAAGGTTCCCTTGGCATTTCTTATCATCATCTCAAGCTATCCTACGAGGGTTATTTTATTCGTTATCTTTGAAATGATAATGTTATTGGTTGAACATAATGACTGTGGAACTTTTGTTATAATTTTATAGATGGAATTGGCAACATATAGCCATTTTAATTATAATAATGTTAACAAAGTAGTTTGCCTTTTTGGACTGGTTGTTTCTTTAAAGACATCATGAAGTAATCCAGGTGGAAGATTTCTGAGATGTCCTAATTATCTCATTGGTAATTGTAAATTTTTCTAATGGTATGATAATCAATTTCTTGAGAAAGCTTTCTATATAATTCAAAAGTTAAGGAAATATATATCTACACTAAAAAAGGATGTAAAAGAAGGAGAAATATGTATGAACTAAAAGAAGACAATGAGCAATTGAAAATTATGAGGCAAGAAATTAAGATGTTGACTAAAGAGAAAAAAGAGTTGAAGTGAACGTTATTCAATATAATTATATGGTTTATTCATTTTTATATTATTCATCTTCTATATGGTTGTATAATTTTAGTATGACTAGTATGAATGTACTTATATTTTTTATTAATGAATGGATATATACAATTATATGCTAAACTAAATTTAAGTATTGTCAAAAATCAACATTGTTTTGCTACCAAAAAATAATTATCGTTGAATTTAATATGATAAAATACTTATTTATGTGAAAATACACATTAGTTAGATAGTTGATACACGACTAAATCCATATAATATAAAATCTCCCTGCATGCAAGATGTATCATATATATATATACTTATCGTGTATTTATCATATATACAACCAAAATTTGATCAAATTAACAATGTTCATTCAATTTGAGTAGCAATGTATGATTTATTTACAACATACACCAAATCAGTTGTCATATATTAAAATACATTAATACACCAAATCAATTGCCTAGTTTGTTAGCTTGTTGGCTGCTAGTCCTAATTATTTAGCTTGTAGTTGCTTTAAAGTGATGGTAGACTTGCCTTTAAACAAAAGACCTCTTAGTTTAAATGAAAATTTAAAATATCTTGGATCGATCTATCTATATTTCCTTTAAGTAGTGTTTGTAGAACTAGCAACTTATGAACCAACATATTAATAAGCATGCATATGTATTAAATATTGATAACCTACTAATGAATATACATTTGAGTTCAAAATTGATCAACCTACTAATGAATATGCATATAAGTTTTAAAGGAGAACAACTTATATGAATGCATTGTTTACTATGATGATAACCCTTAGTAGCTGACGTACAACTTTGAATATGGGTTTGCTGAATATAATTTGGGTTAAATGGGCAGTATTATAATTTGTAAGATATAAGAATCATTAAGTTACCATCGTAGAGTTACCTTTGACAATTATCTAACATAAGGCTTTTTAGTTGAAGTTTTTTCAATTTACAAAATAATATGCATATTGTTAACATTGATAACCAAATTAAAATAAAAAAAAGCTCAAATTGGTCCTCCAACTTACGGGCAAGGTGTACAAAATTCCCAAGTTCCTTTTGCCCAAGTAACCTTAAACTTTCCAAAACTTTCTCTTTTAACCCTAAATTCACTGGGAGATTAAATTTGTGTAATACACTCTGATGTCAAGCTATAATCACTTGTTAATCTGTATTTACATTATTTTCCTACAATTGTAACTTATTTCTTCAACAGAGGAAGTGTTTAAACACAATGTTTAGTTTAATATGTAAACGCAATAATTTGATAAAAATAAAGGAAAATTTTTACGTAGCAAACATTGGCCTTTTGTAAGAAATCCCTTAAGCATGAACTCATTATTTTGATAGTAATAGAAAGAAAAAAATAAAAGAGTCGAGGAGGAGGTTGGAACTAAGGGTGGAGGAAGAGATTGACCTTAGAGGATTAAAAGGGATATCTTTGTGACAAAGGAGAAGGAAGAAGATTCTCGTTGGCATAATATGGATAATTGATCCATAGTAGGATACATTTTATACTTAAATTGGGAATTTCAATTTCTATAGAATCTACTATTATTAAATTGTTGACTCAATTCATAAATAGGAATTCACGAAGAAGTTGGCAACTGAGGAGTGGGGGAAGACATGATACTCGTGATAGAGGAGTAGGAAGAAGACCTTCATGACAATAGCCATTCTTGTATACATGTTATGGCCTTAGAGGATTAGGAGAGATATCTTCGTGACAGAGGAGATTCTCATTGGTATGGTATGGCTAATTGGTCTATAGTGAGGTAAGTTAGCGATTTCCTAATTTCTAGGGTTACATTTCCTGCATAAATTAGGGATTTAAATTTACAATGAAAGTTATTCTTATTAAACTAGGAATTTGTTGTATAATTAGGGTTGAATAACTTATTGCTCTTTTAATTCTTATTTTGTTAGGATATAGAATCCATTGAAAAAGGAATTATGTTTCACTATAAGGGAGAAATTGATAAACAGAATTCATTTCAATACATTAATGGCAGTAAAATATTAGTTGAAGGTATTGACTCGACCAAATTATGTTGTTTTAGTATCGTGGGAACTGTTAAGCTTAACTGGTATGATATATTAGATAAATTGTACTATAGGTAGTGACATAAACATGAAGAAGGTAGGTTGATTAAGATTGTAGATGATTAAAAAACAACTAATTTGATTTATATTATTGAAAATCATGGAGGAGTGGGGGTTTATTTTGAGGGTGAGTATAATGAAGAGAAAGCATCAAAAGCAAATAATGTGGATGATGGTGATGATAACATAGATTTAACAAATGTTGAAGAAGAAGATAATTATTATACAGAGGATGAACTGCTTATCTTAGGAGTAAGTAATATAGATGATAGAGCAAACCTTAAAGAAAAAATTGTATTATTAAATGACAATGATGATATTGGTATGTTTTTTAATGATGTGCATATTGAGCATAAGTTTTGAATAATGTACATGATGGTGAGCCAAATGTTCTAAATTTAAAGCACGAATTTATAAGTTATGCGCAAGATCATGTTTCTATTAAGTATGATGGTGTTAATACTGTGTATGATGGTGTGAATATTAAGCATGATGTATGTAATGAAGATAATGTGCCTAATGCTTCTGTTGATGATAATATGCCTAGTGAGGATGTGCACAATAATGTTATGATAGTGATAGTGATCTAGTGATTGATTTGGAACGTGAAAGTGAAAGAGTTGATGATAAACTCCAAGCTGTCAAATCAAAATGTAAAGAGAGGAAGTCCAGGAAAAGAAAGAAAGACGAGACTGTGAATAATAATGATGAAAATCACGAAAATGAAAAAGGGCATAAAGATGACCATGAGTATTTTGTTTTTAAAAAAGACAACTATTATATTAAAGGTGATGACCAGGGTCAATACTATATAAGTTTAGATGAATATGTTGACAGTGGATGAATAAGAGGTAAATGTAAAAACCTATATTATATTCCAACATCTAATGTTCCTACTTAGGATGTAGGTCTGAAGTCTAAAGATGTAAAAGGTTTTAAGGAGGCTGTGATTAAATACTCCATTGCAAAGAGTTTGGGCCTGAAATACATAAAAAGTAAGAAATCTCTAGTGAGAGTGATATAGAGATCATAACACGCTTGGTTATTTTTTGTAAGTTTAGAGAGAAATGACAACAGGATTTTCGTGAAGAGATATAAACCTAAGCACAGTTATACAATGACAAACATCAATAAGTTCATCATATCAAAATGTGTTGCAAGCCACTACAAAGACAGGATTGAGTTATAACCAAATATCAAGGTTTTTCAGTTAGAGGCTTTATTAAGGAAGGAGTTAAAAGTAGATGTGAGCTTTACACTTATAAAAGAGTAAAAGCAACTATTATTAAAATGATGCACGAGTGTCATATAGAGGAATTTGCTAAACTCTTAGGGTACAGAGAAGAGGCGAAGATTAAGAACCTAAGGACAATATAGGCGATCAGAACAAGCACAATGATTAAGGTAAAAGGATATTTACAAGGTGCAACGCTTGTTTTAATGCTTGTAGAACAATAATAGGACTAGATGGATGTTTTTTTGAAGGAAATATGTAAAGGATAGTTATTAGCTGATGTTGGAAAGGATGGAAACAATAAAATGTTTCTTATTGCTTGGGGTGTGGTTCATGTTCAATATATTAAAACGTGAAAGTGGTTTCTAGAGCTTCTTGTTTCAGATCTGCAACTTGGAGATGGTAATGGTTTCACATTCATATCTAACATACCAAAGGTATATCTATATTGAATTAATAATATATGTTTATACATATGCAATTAATAAAAACTTTTATTTTATTTGATTATATTATTGTTTAGGTTTAACATGCAATAAAAATAATTTTATCAATGTTGGGCATAGAATGTGCAAAAGGCATATTTATGTTAATTGGAGATCAAGATGGAATGGGGACGATTTAAAGTTTTAGTTTGGAGGATAGTTACGGCAACATTTGTTCTTGATTTTAATGTTCAATTATATGTGTTAAATGGTTTGAGACCAGGTTACATTGAAACTCTATTGAGATATCCCAAGAACCTTTGGTGTAAGGCATATTTTAGTGTCAATTTTAAATGTAATTGTATGGATAATAACATGAGTGATACCTTTAACGATTAGATCTCAGAGGCTAGGGTGAAGCCTACAGTTAGCTTATTAAAGCATATCAAGAAGATGGCAATGAAAAAAATGCATATAAAAAAGAATTTTGGGGATAAATGAGATAGTAACATACCACCAAGATTTCATGACATATTAGAGGATAATAAGAAATAAAGTTTTACTTGCTTTGTTAATTGGAATGAAGATGATGGATATAAAGTATAGATTGGACAAGGCTCTGTGTGAAAATTAGTATTCGTACTTGTATCTGCAGGTATTGGGCTTTGATAGGGATTCCATGCCCTTATAATATGGTTGCTATTCCACCAAAATCTCGATGACTACATTGACAAATTGTATAACAAGGAGAGGTACCTACAAGCATACAAGGAGTCCCGCAAGCCACTTAATGGATAAAAATTTTGGCCCCCATATGAAGTTATTGAGCCACTTGTAAAAGGAAAATGCTTGGTCCACCTAAAAAAAATAGGGAGAAAGAGAAATTTGAGTAACTTAAAATAGGAAAAGAGACTAGATATGGAAGAAGACTAACTTGCACCAAATATAGACAACAAGGGCATAACCAAAGATCATGCAAAAATCCAATAAATGTAAGAGATTTCTCATTAATTATGGAAAATATTTTTATATTATGATTTTGTTACTAACCAGTCAATGTTTGAAACATATATATAGGTACCAAGATCATATTGTACTAATATTATGACACAAGGTACTTATTTGATCTAATCAATGTTTGAAATATATGTATACATAAATAGGTACCAAGATCATCGATTACCGGTATTTTGACACAATGTACTTATTTGATCGAATAAGTATATTAGATCTAATAAAATTATTTTGTTGTATCCAAACCAATATCGATCCAAAGAAAACTTATAGATAGGTATCTTACATCTATTAAGGTGTTGAAATAATAAATTCAACACTCTTGTGAAGATAAAAAAAGCATACAATCAATGATTAGAAGAAGAGGTAGAGGTAGAGGTAGAGGAAGGACCAGAGAAAGAATGAGTGGATATGGAGTACATTTCATGCGTCAATTAGCTTAATTGAGTACCATGTAAGTTAACTAAAATTTGGAATATGTTAACATTAGTATTTTAAATTTTGTTTTAAATAAACATGTTCATTTTCATGTTTAAACAACATGGAGATAATGTTTATATCCTAAGGCTAGGCAACTCAAAAAGATCATTTATAGTAGATTCTAATACCCAAACTAAATTTACTTTTAACCAAGATGATTGCAATAAAATGGTAGAAATAACATCACTTCATCTGCTATATACAATGAGAGGGGTGCAAAGAGAAGAAGGTTTAGAGATTCAACCTTAAGAGAAAGTGAAACTTGATTTTTGAACTTGCAGTGAATTTCTCTACGTGAACTTGTTCCATTTCAGACCTGTTTGGAAATTGAAGTTGTAATGAACTTAAAATTTCTTGGAATTTGAAGTTGGAATTTGGAGTTGTGAAATCTCTTGTTATTGTGACACATTAGAAGTTGGTGAAATGGGAGTTAGAGCAATGAATGTCAGAGTTGTTATATTGCTTATATCATTTGAGAGTTGGTTTAGTGTTAAAATCACAATTTTGAAGTTGTTATAGATATCATGTCCATTTAATTTACCAACAGTTGGATACAAGATGAACTACAAATATCACTATAAAAGCTAACAATATATTTGTCCTTATAAGTACAATAAATTCTTAATCTAACAAAATAGTCCTAACAAATTATCATGTCACAACATCAAATTTTATGTTCATATTCTTCAACTTTTCAATAATTATAGTTATAAAAATAGCTACAAATATTATAACACATATACTATAATCATATATCGCCTTTCTGTAATCCTCTTGTCTTAGATATTGTACATTTTAATGGTACTTTCACTTATGCCAATTCACCTTGTAGCTCATGCACATTATCTATGCACGTACCAACTTTCAAGTTCTTGTTCTCAACCTTTAACCCTTTATTCTCAAGTATTCATTTATTTATAATGTATTTCACCTTTTCACTGAAATATTTATCTACATATTAAAAAAATTACATCCCCCTTCCAATAATAATGTTACAAAAAATATTATTAATTACTAATAACATTTATCTTTCTAAATACCAATAAATTGATTATTAATAAGGAAAATAACTTATAGTTAGGGCGTCCATAAAATCTTCTTCCACAATTGTCCTTGGTCTAAGAAGTAACCAAATGATTTCGACTTTCATATTGACCAAAAACCTCTTTACCATATTGTTTTTCATTAAGACCCCTTTCGATTGAGTTTAAAGATTCGCCATCCATTACAATTGACAAATACTATACAAATTAAAAATGAAAATAAGGGCCAGGACATTGAAATGTAACAAAAAAACTAACATGAAATTAGTGTACTAAATGTTACTAATAGTCTATGAAATTATGTTTTCTCCTATAACTTGAATAAGGTTTGTTCCTATAAGTTCAAAATAAATTAAAGTATAACATCAAACACCTATTGAATTGTGTTTTACTTAAAATTTATTTTTCTCCTATAAGCACAAACTCAATCTCTTAGTGAAGTTAGGGTTAAAAAAGAAAGTTTTAGAAAGTTTAAGGTTAGTAGGCCCCAAAAAAATTGCAGGACTTTTGTGCAACTCGAACCTAAATTGGAAGACCAAATTAGGCTTTTATTAAAATTAAAAAAAAAGATAAAGAAGTATTATTGCTTACATTAACATATTGTTCATTAAGTTTGTTACATTACATGTTCTACTATGTGTCCACAAACATCACATTTTCTATAATTTTGCACTTGATCCTTTTACAACACCTTACTTTCATTTGGTACATTTCCTACATTTTCATTCTGGTTCATTTTTTGGGCCTCTTAACATCACCCTCTTAATTGGTGTATGTATTTCTTATAATTGTTCAATGGCGAAAAGATCAGTCCCTTAATAGGTTGCAACATATAATTGTACACTCTTAAAAAGGTATTTTTTCTAGCAGTCATTTATAAATGCCTCTAATTTTTGTTTGGAGTGATTGATTACACTAATAGTATGTTTGTATGGGTAACATAGATATCCCATACTCTGCAACTATAATAATTTTCCCTTCTTAGTCTTACAATATGCTTTCCATCCTATTTGTTAACCTCATATGTCCCATCACCATTTCACACAATTCTCCATTTTAGTGCCTCCTTTTTTTTCAGGTTTCTTCACAACTACAGGTGAAATATATAATTCTAATCATATGCATATAACCTCTTTAGCATGTCTCTTCATCAACATTATCTTTATGGTTTCTAATGTATTGATCACTAGTCTCTTTTACTAGAAGGATCTATCTGTTGAAATTCTCACTCAGGTTACTCTCAATGATTGAACATTTTGACTCAAATGATTAGTATGGTGTAGCCCAACTCTCTTGTGGATATTCATACAAAGTAGAAACATACCTAGGTTTAAATTTATCTAATTTATTTAGTTGCTTATTGATGTCTTCGATATACATAGACCATACATATGCCCGAAATTGTCTCCTCAAGTCCTTACCACTCCATTTTCCATGCTAATTATGGTAAATATATTTGATGCACATTTTATGACATGCATTTAGAAGCATCTCCTTAACATCTCTTATTAATCCTTAGATACATAAGTTATAAAATAACTATCAAATAACATAATATAAGAACTTATCATATAGATAGCAAGTAAAGAAAACACAAGTCTACAACTATGTACTTTTTACATGTCAAAAATTATTGTGACTCTATCTCCATATTCTAACTCCAAATCAGCTAATAAGAGTGAAAAGAACCAATTATAAGAATCAATATTTTCAACTCCAACAACTATCCATGCTATAAGAAACTTGCCTCTATCTCCATCCTTTCTAATTGCACTAATTAGTTTCCCTTGAAATTTAGTCTTCAAGAAATAACCATCTATCCAAAGTATGGTCCTCAAGTGCCCCAATACTTCTTTCATAGCTCCACAATAAATGTATAACCTCTTGAACTACAACAATGAGGTTTGTTGATTATTTAATAATTCCAGTTTCATTGTTGATCCGAGATTGCTATGTTTGAACTCTTTGATATAACCTTATAGCTTGGAATATTCATGAGCAAAGTCTGAAGCTCTTTCCTTCTTTAATTCCTCTTAGCAGCCCTACATATAGTAGAATTAACAAATATGTTCAACTTCTACTTGCATTCTTCAAACATCTTTAGTGGTAATGTTAGTCTTCTTTAGAATTCTGTTCCGGAAGTTTCTAGCCAAAAAATTTACTGATACCATTCTAGGCTTGTTTATTATGAAACATATATGCTTAGAATTATATGTTTTTATTTGAAACATTTGTCATTACTATCATAAATTGCATATAATTCCCATTAATGCATCTAACTCTAATATGTTTAGACTTACTTTTTCTTCCATCGGATATCAAACCCTATTGGTATTGAATAATCAACAACAATATCTTTAAACTCTTTAGTATTGCCAAACTTAATAGCTAGTGGCCAATATAATATCCTACTACCTAGTTCATGTCTAACACTTATGCTAGGTCTTCTAATTGGCTTAGGCTCCTCTCCACTAGGGTACTCGTCACTATCAATAAAACTTCGATAATCACTAGAGTAAATCTTCATTATTTGGTGGTAGTCTGAAATTAAAACATCAAATGTATTTTGTACTCCTTCAACTTCTTTATCATTTTCACCTTCTGTTTCATTACCATCTTTAGCTTCATTACAACCTTTAGCTTCATTATTAATTTCAATTTCATTATCACAAATGCCCACCTGCTCATTAACTCTTTCTTATGCAATGATAACTACATTAACTTCATCATGCACAACATCCACATCAAATCCCAAATCCTCAACATTACCTATCAAAGCAAAAACTTTTGGAGCCATAATTAGATCATCAAGTTTGTGTGTAAGATACACCTCAACTATCCAATGTATTTTTCAAAGATTAATTAACCTAATGCAACTTTCATTAGATTCTATGAGCCTTAAAGACTTATTGGATATAAAACCATGAACTCTAAAATAAGTCTTGTCAACATGTAAGTATCTAAGTTCGTTCCTAATCTCACGAATTTATCTATAATTTTTAAAATCAAGACCAAAATTTTAAAAATAACGTGATAACCCACCTTCAAATCTCAACTTGGGATCTTTCTTAAAGTATCCACCATAATATAACTTCCAAGGTTCTACATTGAGTCATTATAACCCTATAAATGGCAAGAATAACCCTACAAATGACAAGTAAATAATGATCTGTAAACAAACACATATAAAAACATGTACAAGCTACTTTGATGAATGTTAACTGAATAGACAATAAGAGCTAAAACTTATGATATTTGATGAGAAAAATCTTTCTTTTCATTATTATAAACTAAGTTAATACTTTATACTTTCTTTGTAGGAGTTTTAGGCATTTACCTGATGAAAATCTACTCCTAATAGTTGTCATCCATCCAATCCTTGAAAGGACCATCAAGCACTCAAAATATAATGATGATCAAGTAACATAACATAACATAACATAACATAAAAATGAATAGAAAATAGAGAAATTACAGTCATTTTGATAGATGACATAGATGACAACAATTCTGATAGGAATACATAGTTTTAAGGGTATTTTAGAAGCATTTGAACTAATATGGAGGCTTATAATATCATTAGAAAATGAATGTGAAAGTCTATGTTAGAAGTCCACATATTATTTCTACACTATTGATAAGCATAAGACAAGAAATTCAAATGTTTTGTGGATGAAATTCAACCAGAATATGCATGTAACCATGCAATATCATGTAAAATTCAAGCAACTCTGACATAAAATAACATTAACTTTAAGCAACCATGCAATATTACTTGATATAGGTCACACAGTAATCTCTAACATATTAGTCACTTATAGAGGAAGCATATCATATTGAAACTATCGACAAAGAAAAGTATAATGTTGGGACCATATGTTACCTTTAATCTACCACAACAGATAATATGGATCCAAGGTTGTCAACACTTGTCTCTTATACTTATCTATATAAACAATTATCTTAATTAAAATTAAAACAATATAACATATGTCTTTAATATAAACAAATCGTAGACACCAAAATATGGAGAAATTGCACTACACTCTGAAGTAAGAAAAAGCCCACCATGAGAAGCATATCTTACCAAACGCCGACGAACACCCACAACGAGAAATAGAGAAAAGCCACACACCCACAATTAGAGAAACATGAGCAAGATGGATTCGAGATCTCAACACCCATAAATAGAAAAACACAAGGAAGATCTTCTGAATTATCTTCACGTTTATGTTTATGCCAAACGCTGTTGTCTGACGTTATTTTTGTTTGATTTCATCATTACATGATGACTTTTAATGTAAACTCAAACATTGTCATCTAGCATTGTTGTTTTTGGTCTGGCAATGAAGGCAAGCATAAAACAATGCCAAACCCAAACTTTGTCATCTAGAATTAGACAATAACAAACTCATTTTTCGATTCACCTGTCACATAAGATATACATGTGAAATAGGGTTAGTATAAAATATATAATATGTCAAAGGTATTTTTTTACAAAGGGACGTTGACAAAAATGTTAAATTGAAGTTCTTATTGAAAATTTTCAAAATGATAATGTTATTTTTAAATGTTTAAAAAACCTCAAGATTCTTTTTGAACGTATTGAAATGAAGAGTTTAAATTAAATATTGATAAAAATGTTTGGTTATAATTTGAACTTTTATCAAATTCTTAAAATTTTTTGTTTGTAGTAATCATTTTTACTTTTAATGAGATGGCTATTAGGGAAAGCATGTTTGACACTATAGCTATGTTATTGTTCTGAATTAGGAGACGCAAGTTTCAGGGAAAAACTTTTCAAGCTTGACTACCTTAGCACGGATATTTGAGGAAGTTCAATAACAAGGATTTCTGGTCTCAAGTTAACTACAGAAATGCAGAATCTAAATATTGCTCCCCAAAGGGCAAAGAGATATGATCGACATTAACCCAAACTTAAATTATACAACGGGTATCTTAAATTCGAGTCTTCATGACAAGCTACAACTCTGATTCAGACATCACTGAGGTCAATACAAACCCACAATCAATTAATACTACTGAAGAATAAAGAATTTTCCCACAAAACTAAACGCGTAACTTTGAATTCCCCTTGACACTATCTTCCTACACCTTCCGCCTGAAACTTGTCTATCTACTTTTCCCTTCCAGTTTTGATGGAGGAAGTGTTCCAAACACTCTGTCCCAGAAGGAAGATGTGATTCCAAAGCCCTTATCTTGGATTCTGAAGTGGTGATTCATGTGATATTTCTGCAGATCACCAGTCACAAACGTAATTAGCAAGCACAGATAAGACTTTCAATAACAGTCAACCAAAGAATCAGGTTCAAGAAAATAGATGAAATTATCTCATCGCCTTTGTATCCAAACAATGCCACAGAACACAAATTATTGGTATAACGTTCCCACCTTAAGACCTTTTGGGAAGTTGCTTTTGGGTTGACTATGGTGTACGTAGTAATGGGTGCAGTCGTATATCACATATCCGAATAAAACACCTCCAAACAAAGCCGGAGCAGTAGAAGGGGTAGCCAAAAGATTAGCCAAGTTCCATAACTGGAAAACAACAAATTAGAATGCCAAGCGGTGTGCAGTGTACAAATAAACATACACAAGATGCAGAACTGGGATACTAATTTGCAAAATTTAACGCCAACTATGTTTTCAAGCATGCCTTGCGCAGAAGCGTTAGTAAACACAGTGGAACATCCCAAATAACATCAGCTATCAGGATATGGCTAAGATGGCTCTCTTAATACCTAACGTGGCATATACAGAAAACAAGACTATTTTCATCTCAACCTTTCCTGTATAGGGATCTATCAAAGGTATAGTCAAACTATAGCAGCCTGCTCCATAATACTTTCAGCACCAAAGCATATTAGATTGTTAATAGTTCAGAGTACCATAGATAGTGAGGAAGCAACGGGAAAATTTACAAAAACTAGAACACAGTTTGAGATATTAAACTAGAACACAGTTTGAGATATTATGTACCGGAAATAGGAGAATAGCTGTTGCAGCTGGTGGAAAAACAAGCCTCAGATCATCCATAGGGTGCTTATGATGGATACCATGAAGAAGATAGTGTATGGTATTCCCCCTACAGGAAGTTGGCAAAGACAAGAAAGAATTTCACTAAATGTTCAACGAGAAGCAAAACACAACGAGATATGAGTGAAAAAGCAGAAAGACGAACCAATAGCTCTTTGTTTTTATGTGGAAAAGGAAGCGGTGCAAACTGTACTCCATCAAAGTCCATATAAAAATGCCAGAAACCACCATTGCAGCTATATCTTGAAGTGTATGTCCCATCTGAACAGACATTGATAGACACCAAAATACAACTGGCAACCAAATAACTGGAATTGCCCACCAAACTGTTCGCGTCAAGAACTGTTCCAAGCAGAAAAGTGTTCCAAAGATGCAACATATTTCATGTAAATGCCTGCACAAGTGAAACAACATTCACGCAGCAGGTTCCATATAAAGAAACATATACCTCTACAATATCATTTTCAAACAATCGAGGCCCTTCCTTGGAAACAATAGGCTGATGAATCCATTCCTCATAAGCTTCTCCTAGATGACCAACCTGCGACAGAATATCAAGAAGTTAACTACTAAAATAGGGAAAAGAAGAGAAGATAAGGCTTTAAGGGCCTTAGATTGGGAGTGAACTTATCAAAGCCCAAAAGAAATAGAAATTGTGGAATTGCATAAGGCACCAAGGAAAGGTAATAACAGCTTTAAAGAAAAAAGGACGAGAAACTTATAGCTTGCTCTAGAAGTTGGATTAACAGAAAAATGCATTGCACAAGGTCAAGTGGAATGCTAAACAGAAATGCAGTATAAATAACTAAATATTTTAAACCACTATCGAAATGACCAAATTAACTGAAGGAGGAAAGAGTATCACTTAAAGACAATCCCCTGGAAACCATTTTTCATTCTAATCTTAAAAAAAAAAAAAGGAAAACGTACACGATACCTTAAATTACAGAACAAACACAACTATGAAAAGCTCAATTAAAAGTCAAATGTCCTTTACCTGGAAAACAAGAGCCTTATCTAGATCAACGGTGAATTTCCGTTCAGCCATCTTTGAGTTTCACTATAGAATTGAAGATACGAATTCAAAATGATTAGTAATGAACAGAAAAACTAGTAAATAGGCCAGAAATTATAAAGCACAACCTGAAAGTGTTCTTTATGTCATTTTACACTTTTGAAAGGCCCAGGTTAAGTCTTCAGCAAACAGATGTTCAATTTTTGAATACGACACTTGTGGACCACAAATACAGATGCGAGCATAACTCAAGATTTTTTAATTGCTAAGTTTCAAATTTACAATTACTAACTACGTACGGAATTGGGTCCTTCAATGTTTCCCACAACAAAGACAAAGGATAATCGAAGTCAGCGGGCCCACATGATTACTTCTTCCTGTCCAAGCAACCAGAAGTAGTGCTTTTCCCTATTCCAATTATCAAATCTACAGTTGATCAAATAACTGATCTATTCGAAATCCATTAAAATTGCAACTTCAACCTGATGAAACGTCTTTTATATTACCATATTAGTTGCCTGTGCACTTTGTTTCTTCGTTTTCTAGCGTCAAGGAAGACACACAACATCTTTTCAACTTCATATACTTGTCTTTCTTTTCTAAGTGCGGGACCCTTGTGATCAAAAGTTTCATCATTATGTCTTTGTATAATAGCAAATAACCAACCAACAGCTCAATTAGGTAAAACAGGCCGCTCAATTCATTCAAATTCGATAATAAGCTTAGCCACACACATCGAAGATTCCTTTTTTAAACTCTCATAAAATTTCGGCGTAAATCATGGGCAACATACACTAAAGTACAATGCATAATACATAAACTTTAAATTCGAAATAGCAAAAATCATTCTGTCATATACCCACCAGTACTCAGTGCAATGAGGAATTTAAAAGTAAGTAAAAACTTTCTCACCAACGAAACAGAGAATAGAAAACCAACATTGGTATCACAAACAGACGACGGAATAACAATGAAAAAAATGAACCCAGAATCCATAAATAGCTCAAAGACCGAAACTCTAACACATAAAACAGCAGAAAATGGCACCAACCAAAAGCAATGCAGTTCGATCTAACCACACGAAGCGCTCTCCAGAGCAAATTCCTTACTGGGGATTTCTCTTCTCTCGCTTTCGAGAGACAAAAACACCGTACCAGAGATCGATGTTTTTGTTTACGATAACGAGACGAGACGCAGAAGTGAAACGAAAACAAATATATAAGAACTCAGTGATTCAGTAATATTCTCTTTTTTCGGTATATATGCCCGAGGGGATGGAGAAATCTGAACCGTTGATTGGCAATCAAAGAAATGATGATGCTAACCGTCTGTCGAAGCGTCTCCAGGCTGGACACTTCTCTATCCAGCTCTGCGCCTGAAATGATCAGGGTAATTTAGTAATTTTCGTCCGAACTTCCAAGTTCCTGTCCTCTGATTGGACATGATATTTTGGACGGGTCCCACTAGCCATGTTCTGACTTTTGTGGGAGTTGCGTCCGTGCATCTGTATAGAGGCCCATGTGTATCTGCCAGTCAGCGCCCATGGTTTATGGTATGGAAATGAGCTAATGGATACTTCAGGTCTTTATGGTCTTTTTCTTTTTGATTTGTAAGGCATTATTGGAAGAACCACGATAATTAGTACCATATTTCATTGCTTACTAACGAATATTTAACTTCAGTATATAAATGAACAAAGAACTAAGGGTGAGAAATTTGATGAACACCAGTATAAGCCCCCTCCAATAGTCAGCTTTACAATATTGTTGGAGAGCAATCCGTAGATTAGCACACAAACGATTCAGAAGGACCTCGAAGGGACAACGCTACTCCTGTCCTGCCCTCAAACATGTCGTGAGAAGACTATCTAGAGGCTGATTATCAGAACCTATTCACTTAAATGAACCGTCACCACCGAAATTCAAGCTTTTAGGCTTGGAAATTAACGTACAAAAGATTGGCAGACCCTACTGACCATGTAGTCATTGCAAGGAGATTATATATCTGTAAGCGCCTTCAGAAGTTCAGATGCGTTAAAATGCAAGTCTTTCTCCTTAACATTGATGGGTGCTGTAAAATATTGAAACCTCACCCTGCATCGCAGGTTTGTAATAAGATTTACATATTTAGTTAAAGATCTTTGAATCTCACTTTGCCAGCAACACGTGGAGACCCAAAAATTCTATAACACTGATTGATTTAGTCAAAATGCAGGAAGAAACCCATGCATTACACCCAAAGGTTCAACGTGGGAACAACTCATATCTCATACTTAAATCATGTCTCATAGCACTGGTAGCTTTATCAGAAGAATTTGCAAAGGTATCAACCCAAGGTCATTATCGATGGACAAAGCACATAACCTTAAAGAGAAACAATAGGGGGCCAAAGATATGTAGACATGGAAGAAGTCAAGAGACCTTCAGACAAGTTTGTGTAGTTAGCACAATAAGAGCAATCAAGCAGGTCTAACAAAAGAATGTTAGGAGGTGAGGCATTCGTGCAACAAACTGGTGAGAGGAGGGGAATTGATAACAAGTAAGAGCAGTCACTAAAAGAGGAACATATACATGTCTTAGTGGTATGCATCGCTGAACAAAATCTTAAATAATGTCTCAGAGAAAGATCTCTTAACTCTCTCAAGTCCCTCTAATAAGGACCTGAATGTAAGAATACATACAAATGTCATCAATTACATAAAAATTAAGGACACGACAAAAAGGATTATCGGAACTTGAATATAAGTATCGTAGCTTGTTTCAAAGGGCACAACCTAGTTAATTTTGTCTCATAGGCCTGTGGAAGAAAGCGGAAGTGCAAAAGGGCACAATCATGTTCACCAGATAGGCAACAGATGCAGTCATTGCCTATTGCCTATTGCCTGAGTCACCCAAATCTAAGGTACTAAACATGAAAGTGAAGAGATACCTAAAGATGAGCAAGTCATATTTCAAAATTTTCCTAAAAGGCCACCGTAACAAAATTAACATAGTAAGCAAGCCTGCAACGAAGAAACAAATAATGAAAGAGATATCTTTTGATGTCAGTTCCATAATATAATAAAATCTAAATTATGCTGTTATGGTCATCTCGGCCACCCCCTTGAATTTTATAGTCAAGATAATTTTGGTAGACAATGGTAGTTCGATATATATCTTTTTATTAATCATTAAAATTTGAATTCAAGGGAGTTTTTGTTAGTCATAGAGTTATCGATCGACCATCTCAAGCCTACGCATACTCCTTTAATCAGTTTTGGAAGAGAGTAGACAATAGTTAAAGTAAAGGTAATAATCCCCTTGAACGTAAAAGTGTACTGAAGGCAAGTGAGAGTGATAGCTGACTTTCATATTGTGAGGAGGCCACCGTTAGACTCTTAAGTCTTAATTGTGGAATCGTGAAGCATTGGAGAGCGTTGACCAATGTTTAACATTTGGGACGATAGAAAAAGGTAAAAATTATCCAATAGGCAAGGAAAACGAACATTGTTAATGAGTTTGCATATATTGGTGTACATTGGTGGAAATCTTTGACAAAATGCAAGATTTGAATGTGAGACCAAAAGATAGCTTGAGATGACCTTGGGTTGAAGGTTAACTAGATCATACACATGAGGGAGACATGAAAGAGCTCTAAGGATTTAATGTGTGCTCTCAAATAGAAGGACCATAACTAATTGACTTGACATACGTAAGCATTAGCCCGAATTGATGTGCTATGAAAGGCTTTAGGCTTAGATGACCCATCATCAATAGATAGAGATCAATAGAAGATCTTAGATGGTGTGGCGGATCATATCACAGTAGATATGCATCAGCTCTAAAAGGTAATGACCATGTGAGAGGATCATCTAAAAATAGTAGAGTTCTTCATGAATATGGATGTGTCATTCCTAGTTAAATGTAATCCCTTATCTTGTTCGTTGTGGTGTAGTTATATCCTACTAGATAGAGACCTATTTGGATGGGGGTGTCATCCAATTGGTTAGTATACTGTAATCTGATAAGGATAGAGGTGATCTAGTTAGTTCAGTTTAATTAAGATTTTGAATTATAAAGCCAAAGGCATCTATAAATAGCTTATTTGAGTCTTACTCCTAGGGAGAAGAGAGATAGAGAGGAAGGAAACATATTGGGAGAGAGCATTCCTTTGTATACTTTTAGGGAAGTAATAAAGGTTGATTTTTACTATAGCTTTTATGTATTTATTGTTGCTTATGATTATTTAATACTTTCATAGTATTCTTGTAAGAGAGTGAGTTAAACACTACGAGCGTTGTGAGGCATTTGAAAACAAGGTTTTTTTGGTCAACTATAATGTGGAAAGGTTGAGTCTTGCTTAAATGGACCGAAATGAGATTGTCCTGTAAAGGAGTAGACAAGACTTTGGTCTAAGTTTGGTGTCTAGGAACCTTTGTAACAACTGGTATCAGAGCCACATTTTAATATAGCAGGAGGTAACAATTTGACAGAGCATGTCAATAGAGTGGAGGCACTCATAGGGTCAATTCCTCAAGGGAAGGAAGAAGTCACTTCCTACTCATCTTAACTTGAGATTTTGAAGGCACAAATCCAATAGTTGTAGCAACAAATAGTGGCATAAAAGGATTATATATCGAAGATCACAATCTTAAGGTATTTCATTGCAGTATTGTTGGACCCCAAACTTTTCTTGAAAGTTAGAATTCTTTTTTGAATGAGAGATTATTGGCGTTTAGTCATGAGTAAAAAATCAGAATTTTTGAATTAGAAATTTATGGAGTTTATTTTTGAATTTTTAATTATATATGATTGCATGGATTAAATGGAAGTGTTAAAATTAAGTTAAGGAGCTAGAAGGCATTAGATTAAATATGGGAGGGTAAGTTTGGAAAGCTTGAAGTTTGTTTTAAACTAATAAGAAAAGAAGAGAAGAGTAAATGAAGGGTGCGTGCGTGAGAGACATGTAGAAGTAAGAAAAGAAGAACTTAGAAGAAGCTAGAGAGAAAGGGAGAGAGTCGTGTAACAACAAGAGAAACGGAGTGATGTGTATGAGAGGTTAGGGAAAAAGAGAGAGAGAGAGAGAATCGTGGAAAAATAAGAAAGAAAAAGAGAGAAAAATGTAGAAAGAAATCGAAGAAGAGAAGAAGAAACATAAGAAGAAGAAGAAGAAGAAGAAGAAGAAGAAGAAGAAGATTCAGCTGAGTTTTTTTAGGTAACCTCTATCTTTTCTTTTTGTTTTGATAGAAGAAGGAAGTAGAGAAAATAGGTTTTATGTGCTGAAAATGAAGAGAGAAAGAAGAGGAACAAGAGATTTATGTTCTTAGATTTTTATGAACTTTTAACTAGATCTTAGTTCTTCTAGCTTAGATAAACTAAGAGTAGATTAAGTCTAAAAGTTCTTCTAGCTTAGATAAACTAATAGTAGATTAAGTCTAAGCTTATTTTTGGATAATATAGCTTTATGGAAGTGCTATTCGTGTATGTTGATTGAATGAAAATATGTTTGTTTGAAGCGAACTAAGAAAAGTTGAAATCATGAACAAGAGGAAAGACAAGTTTGTAAAAAGGTGGGTAATATGTTTATAGCTTTTGTGATGATGAGCTGAATTATTTACTTGTATGTGTATTTAAATGCTTGCTTTTATTCATTCTGAATGTGGGAAAAATAATCTATGATTGAAATCATGTATGCTTTGCAAGAATTCTGCTGCTTTAATGTTAATGAAAAATAGAAAATTTAAGAAGCATGAAAATATGATTACGGTATAAAATATGTAAACATCAGAAATTGGCTTATGTGGATAAGAGAGATACCATTTTGTTCATCACATATACGTTGACCTAAAGCCTTCTCCCAGCTGCCTGCTTGTGACATATGAGCTCCAAAAAAATGGACTCATTCTGTTCATGGTGTAAACTTCGGTTTCGCTATGTTGTTTTATGGGATTCTCTCAAGCCATATTGATTTTGCATTTCATTGTGATTTGCTGAGCATAATATACGATTAAATGTTTCATTATGATGATTGAAAACAAAAATATATGATATGATTTATGTGACTGAAATTTTTAAGTATGTGTTTTATGAATTGGATTAATGTATATATAAATGCTTGATTGTGTGTGTGCGTGTGGCTCATCACTGATGGCTATAACCGTATTAGCAACTGAGCTTCCCTGCTCACCCCACCATTTTCCACTTCTCAGGTGCAAGAATCAACAGATCAATAGTGAACCTTGCAAAAACTTCGACAAATCTCCAAGAATTTCCATCTTTTGTAACTAAGTTAGTTGGATCATTTTTGGTAGTTTAAGAAACATATCAAGCAGAGCATTCATGTTGTATTTTTTTGTATTATGCTACTTATGTGGCTTTTGTTTGTAACTGAAGCAATGTACATACTCTGTTTTTATTTGAGAAATGAATGACAGTACGAGTTAGAAGAAATATCCATCTGTTCATGTCTAAATTCCTTTTCTGATAAATTGTTATATATTTTTGGTTGGAAATAAAATTGTTAGTTGTTCAATGGCTTTTGAATAGGCTTTTCTGAAGTCAATTATTTTAATGGGAGTTTTGTATGTATGGTTTATGTTGTTTGAGTCGGGTCTTTTGATATAGGTAGTAGTATTTATCGACAGATGAGTGGAATAAGAGAATAAGAGAATAAAAATGTGTTCTAAAACTTTAATGAATAAACTATATTGATCTAGGCAAAATTTAACAATATTGTCTTCACAAAAGTTGTATATCTTTCTTTTAGCTTTCTAATGACATAAAGTCTATAATTTTTGAACTTCAAGATTGAAAGCTATGATGTATTAAAGTAGGAGTGTGCAGTCCAGAAAGTTGTGCACGATCGCGATGAACCCACTATTCACCAAAAGTCACGATCGTGCTCTACTGACTCACGCCTGTGAGTCTTGGTGTCATGAATGTGACATTTTATATGCACAGCCATGAATTTTTTTTATTTTTTTTGTTTGTTTGTTTATGCATTTGTTTTTACTCCCACCAAGAAATTTAGTATTTTTTCAATCTTGATGTAAAAATATACATATACTTTTATTTAAAATCTCCCAATTTTAACACCTTGTTATCACGAAATAAGGAGTGAGACCCAAGGCGAACAGAAGCAAAAAACAATAAAAATAAAGAAACAACCCTGGCAAAACCTATATAAGATGAAATGGAAACTACCATTCAGTTTACACCAGTAACTAGAAGATCAGAGAGGAAAAATGTAAAAAAAAGGTCAACCTCCTAACTCAAACCAATGACTTTAGTAGCCTGAAATGTAAAGGAGTTAAATAACCCCAACAAGTAATTAATACTGAAGAATTACATAAACTCAATAAACTAGTATATATGGCCTTTTGGAGACTAAAATCAAAATGTGTAAGCAAAAGTTCATTAAAAAAGAATGGGAAGTGCATACCAATCACAAAGAGCACTTCAATGGTAAAATAATTATGGTTTCCAATTCCACTCTAGCAAAGACTCAATGTTGCACTACCAATTCACAAGCTATCCATATAAGGGTAACCTTAAAAGAAACTAATCAAGAGGTATGTATTAGCTTCATTTATGCTTTCAATACTAGCTTTCAAAAAGTTAACTTGTGGTAAAAGCTGGTTCAAATTTCCAAAAACATAAATATGCCTCAACTTTTACTTGGGAACTTCAACAACTTATTGTTTCTCTCTAAAGCTGAATGGAGTGTGGGAAGCATAGAACCTTGCAAAAATTTTCAATCATGCATCCAGAAACTAAAAGTAACTGACCTAAAAGGTCAAGGACACTTTTTCACTTAGAAAAACAACCAGAAAAGGAAGTGGCTACTAAGGAGGAAACTATATAGAGCCTTGGTGAACCATAAGTGGTTACTTTGATTCCAAAATTTTAAAGTATACTTTGGACCCTTATAATTTCTTATCAATGCAGTATAGTGGTCCTAATTCTTACTAAAATTCCAGGAAGGATTTCTCTATTCAAAAATTTCAACTATATGCCTAAGTGTTAAGGGGCAAGGTTTTGAATTTCGTTTCGTATCGGTCAGTATAGGGCAGTATGTACCGTACTGGCCAGAACGGAATAAAATAAAGGTGCTTATATATCATATGTAAACACTGGTCAATACCGTCGTGTTTTATCTTGTATCGACCAGTACCTACAGTATTTATAATACCGGCTATATACCGACTGATATTAGAAAATTTGAAAAATATAAGAACTTATTAGCTAAATTTTCAAAATTTTTTTAAAATTCTCCCACCTCTCCCCCTTCTTTTTTTCAAAGTTTTTTTAATTAGTTATTTATTTCAAATTTTATTGCTTTTTAAATTTTTATTTTCAAAATAAAATAATTATTTTTTACTAATAATAATTATGCATTAAATAAAACTTAAAAATAAATTATTTTATTTAAAATTTATTAATCTTTTATATAATAGTTATTAACAAAGTATTAATAAAATTTTTATTTTTAAAAAATAAATAATTTATAAATTATTATTTATAAACTAATATTTATTTTATATTTTTAATTATTAAATCAAAATTTATTTGAAGTTTATATATTTTTAAAATAGTTTTAAATTTAATTATATTTATTAATAATCATTAAATTAATTTTATAAATTAAATTAAATTAAGATATTTATAATTTTAGTAATAGTTAATTTTAATTAATTAAATA
>JAOTAY010000003.1:27926708-27939180 GCA_025629805.1 Erythroxylum baracoense | reverse complement strand
TTAGGAGGAAATGTAAGAAAAACAAGTCTGACTCTAGGTTCCAAGTGGAAAATCAAACACTTGATGAAGAGAGAGAAAATGGATCAACAAAGAATGTGAATGATGGTGACAATGATGATGCCATTTGCAAGCTCACTAGGGCACACTATTCGCTTGTAAGTTTTACGCTTGATGAACTTGAGACTTTTCTTCAGAAATAGATAATGAAGATGACCTTCACAATGTTGATGTTGAAGATGAGTATAGAAAGTTTGTTGCCGCTATTTTACAAAGTGGAGATGGTGATGGTCAATCTGTTGGACCCCAATTTTTTTTAGAATTTATTTTAATGAATTAGCAAGTATGAATATAAATTGGAATTCTTGAATTAGTAATTGTTGGAGTTTAATTATGCATATGATTAATTACGTGTGGTTGCATGGATTAAAAGGAAGAGTTAGAATTAAGTTAAGGGGTTAGAAGGCATTAGGCATTAGATTAAATATGGAAGGGTAAGCTTGGAAAGACAAAAGTTCGTCTTAAACTAATAAGAAAAGAAGAGAAGAGAGTTATGAATAGTAAGAAAGAAAAAGAGAGAAAGTTGTAGAAGAAACTAGAAGAAGAGAAGGAGAAACCAAAGCATGGAAAGGAGAAGAAGGAAAGAAAGAAAGAGGAGATTAGAAGTGGAAGAAGAAGGTTCAGTTGAATTTTAGGTAACTCTTTATCTATTTTCTTGTTTTGATAAAAGAAGAAAGCAAAGAAACTAGGTTTTTATGTGCTGAACATGAAGCGAGAATGAAGAGGAACAAGAGATTTATGTTCTTAGATTTTTATGAACTTTTAACTTGATCTTAGTTCTTCTAGTTAGATAAACTAAGAGTAGATTAAGTCCAAGCTTATAATATAACTTTAAGGATTTTCTATTCGTATATGTTGTTGAATGAAGAATATGTTTGTTTAAAGGGAACCAAGAAAAAGTCGAAATCATGAACAAGAGAAAAGACAAGTTTGAGCTTGGATTTATAAGAAAAGAGGTGAGTAATATGTTTATCGTTTTTATGATGATGGGCTGTATTATTTGATTTTATATGTATAAATGTTTGTCTTGAATCATTGTAAATGTGGGAAAAATGTTATGTGAATTTGATATTATGTATACTTTGAAAGATACTACATTTTTGTATTGATAAAAAAACAAAAAATTTAAGAAGCATGAAAAAATGATTATGATATGAAATATGTAAGCATCAGAAATTTGCTTGTGTGGGCAAGAGAGATAACATTTCATTTGTCACATGCACGTTGACCTAAAGCCTTCTCCTGGCTGCCCGTTTGTGGCACATGAGTTTCGAAAAATGGACTCATTCTGTTCATGATGTAAATTTTGGTTTCGCCATTCTACTTTATAGGATTCTCTCGAGTCATATTATTTGTGCATTTCATTGTGATTTGCTGAGCATAATTTATGATTGAATGTTTTGTCTGATGATTGTAAAAATATATGATATGATTTATGTGATTGAAATTTTTAAGTATGTATTCTGTGAACTGGAATTTTGTTTGTATATAAATATGCTTAGTTGTGTGTGTGTGGCTCAACACCGATGGCTATAAATGTATTAGCCACTGAGCTTCCTAGCTCACCCTATTATTTTCCATTCTTTAGGTGAAGAATCAACAGATCATTGAACCTTGCAAAAACTCCGACAAATCTCTAAGAAACATTTCATTTGTAACTAAATTGGTTTAGATCATTTTTGGTCGTTTTATAAACATGTTAGGCTTGCGCATCCATGTTGTAATTTTTGTACTATGCTACTGATGTGGCTTTTGTTTTTAATGGGAGCAATGAACATATTCCGTATTATTTGAGAAATGAATGACAGTAAGCATAGCAGAACTTCTCTTATGTATATATTCAGAAATTTCTCCTTTGTTAACTGTCAATTGTGTTAGAAATAAAATTGATAGTTGTTGAGGACTTTTGAATAAATTTTTCTGAACAAATTGATTAAGTTGGGAGTTTTGTGTGTATAGTTTTGATTGCTAGAATTGGGTCTTCTGAAATACATAGAAGTTATATATATTGACACTAGAGGGAAAAGAGGAAAAAGGGAATAAAATGTGTTCTGAAACTTCAATGAATAAATTATATTGATTTAGGTAGAATTTGACAAAATTGTCTTCGCAAAAGTTGTATATCTTTCTCTTAGCTTTCCAACGACATAAAGTTTATAATTTTTAGATTTCGGGATTGGAAGTTATGAAGTTTTGAAGTGGTTATATGCAGCAGGAAGTCCCGATTGTGCACAAGCACGATCGCGACAACCTCTTTAATACCGCTACTATTCATCATATGTCGTGAGCTTTTGAAGGATACACGACTGCGACGTTGGGTCCTCACGGTCGTGACTTTTTATTAAACATGACCGTGATAAATTTTCTTTTATTTATTTTTATTTTTTTGTTTTTTTAATTTAAGTGTTTATGTATTTATTCTTACTCCCACCAAGAATTTAATTTTTTTTACATTATATATATATGTAAATATATGTATACTTTTATTTAAAAAGTCCCCTAATTTTTGGGACCTTGTTGCCTCAAAATGGGAATTCGAGACCCGGAGCCAAAAAATATAGGATGGTGGGCATGCTGAAAGCACTTTAGTGAAGGTGCGAGAGGCCTAAGTTAACTTTTGATGGCAAGCGGAATGCGAAGAAGCTTGAAAATTTCTTATGTGATATGGATCAATACTTTTCAGGGTTAAAGGTGTGCAATTTGGAGAAGGTGTCAATCACAACTATGTATATGGTGAAGGATGCAAAGCTGTGGTAGAGAACGAGAACCTTTAACGATATCAGTGTAGGTAGACCTTCTATTGCCACTTAGGAGAAGATGACGAAGGAGATAACTGACCAGTTCCTCCCCAACTTACTTTATGGATCATGAGGGAAGCATTAAAAAGGTTAAAGTAAGACGACTCAGTGCAGCAGTATTCGTACCTTATTCCAAAGCTGGATCCTTTTCTTGTCATATCCGTCAAACCATTTCCAAAATTGGTCCATCTCAACCACCATAACCGTATAAGTGTTTAATGATATCCAAAGAATAATTTGAAAGAACTCTGTAACTCTTACAGAGAAGGTTAAGTCAGGAATGCTAGCTCACTTAGAACTTAAGTCTATTTATAATAAGTTTTGGATATTTTAGTAGTTTAATTAGAATTTAATTAGAATTATAAATAATTCTAATTAAATACCAATTATGTCTAAGTAAGATCTAATATCTTATATTGGTACTTATTTATTAACTATCTCATATTTAATCATTAAATTTTTCAAACTTTACAATCAAGTTTAACTTGACTAAAATATCTTTACTCTTTTTAACTCGATCTTTATGTATGACCATTAGGATCCCAAATCTGTTGGCAATGGATACAACTTATAACCCTAAATCATATTTAGGATTAAAGAGTTTAATTTATTTTTGTTTTTTTAATTTAAACAATTTATATCCATAATCAAGATTGGCATCTAGCAACACATTATGACCACCTAAATATTTAGGAATGTCAAAGTTGTTTTAACTAACTTTTCTGTGCATGATTTTTTTGTATAATTTAATTCTTTCATCATACAATGTTCCGATTAGACATAGAACATGAAATTAATGTCTACTCTGTTTTGAATCCAATCATATTAGTTCTCTATTATTATCAATTGATTCAATTAATGATATTAGAAAAATATTTACAAATGTTATTGCATCTTGGCTAAGGATTTCTCTAATTAATAAAAATTGAGAACAATAGAATATTCTCCCTAATTACTTTAGGGTGATGAATCATACATCGATCATACAACTATCTCCATATAGTTAATGCTATATCTAATGTCTACTTACTAAACTACCCATGATTAGAATAGGTCATAAGTGGATAAAACGTAGCAATTCATATACAAGATAACTTTGGAGATCTCCAGTCAAATGATCACTTATACAATCATTACAATGAGAATTTCCATAGACATATAAATAATGTTCTAAATAGATTTCTTATATGGGGTCAATTTAGTGAACTTGTTCTCTAAGAAGCACCCACACATTTGTTTAAATATCTCTGTACTTTAGTCTATGAGATCGACTACTTCCTTCATAAGAGAAAACATAACATGTATTAGTCTTTTTACGTTCTATTAATGTCAAGTCTTAATAAAGCAATGACTAGAAACAATTTAAGGACAATACATAAATGCAATAGGAATTTCATAATTATAATCTTATCATAATTTCATTTGTAATATATAATTATACCATGAATTTTATCATATACATCTATATATGTACAATATAAAGAATGCCTTCAAATTATTTTGTCACTAAACTACAACCAACCAATTTGCAGAGGTCATAAACTAACAATCTCTTATTTGCACTAAGCCAATCGTTTAAGTATCATACACTATATCACCATGTGACGATTATGCTAGTGCTCGGACAGTGGCTTATTGAGAGAATTCTATAAGATTCTCTATAGTGAGTACTTACTTAGATCATACAACTTTCATCTTGATGCTTCCCTTTTCATATTAGAACAAAATCTGATCAAGAATTATGTTCCATTTGCATTGTCAATGCTTCCTAATTGGAAAGCAAACTTTCTAATTCTTCAACTGAAGGTTGATTGGATGAATGAAGGTGATGAATGTAATGTAATCCTTTCTTAATCTTTGAATAAGAAATCATCTCAATCTTGCGTCCTTGATCTTCTCATTCATATATAATTCTAAAATTTTTGCACAGATACTCTTATCCTATAAAAAATATTCATAAATAAACATACTTTCTTGTGTGAGCATTGTCAATTCATTCTCCAGCAATTGTGACCTTACTATATTCTTTTTGGAAAATAGCCTTTTGAGTGTCTCATATACTTCTTTTGGTGAATTGAGGTCACAAACATAGTCAATAAACTCCTTGCTAATTGAATTCCTTAAAGCAAAAACAGATTTACTGCAATAGATATTTCATTTCCTTTATGGTTTAGCATTTTTATGAGTGTCTGTAGGAATTTCTACATTAGGACTAACAACTAGTTCCCACAAATCTTGACCTCAAAGATAAGCTTCTATGTACATTCTCCAATACTTGTAGTATGTTTCTACAAGCTTCTCAACATTGTCACGATCCGAAATCACATCGGGCACATGACAACTGCCGCATAACTAGGCTAAGAATATTGACAGTACCCTTAACCCGACTATGCAAGGCTAACTAAATATCTTCAAAAAATATTTCGGCAGCACAATGGCTATATTTTGAAAATCCCAAAATAAAAAAACACCTATAATTCAGTTTCAAACGCACTTCTAAAATCACATTAAAACTCAACCACAACTTTTGGACTTTTAAGTCCACTCAAAAGCAATCCCAGCAACAGTACAAAAGTTTCATACATAAGGTCATTTACAAACCACAAGATAATCAAGAGTTAATTTACAAAATTTTAAAGCATATCAACAAAATCATGAGCCACTATATAACAAAAGTACAAAACAAAGACTACCCACATGCGGTAATACCCAAAAAATGTCAAAAGACCGCACGATCTACTCAGAACTTCAAACTCACCAAATTAACCTGCATGGTTGGGAAGCGGAGGGGGTGAGTACATTATGTACTCAGTGAGCTGAAGAAACATATATCACAAATAGAACTCGTACATACCAAAACGGTCTAAATAACCCAAGAACAGTTTTATACATCTAACATGCATATAATCACCTATGAAGTGAATATGCATGACATAAAAACACATAGACCTAGTTTATGGATCATGCCATACTGGTTAGGAATCACATAAGCCTAGCCTATTAATCACTCATTCAGTGAACATAGGTTCTAGTTCCAGTACACATGAGCAGAAAAACATCACATGTAAAAATCAAATCTCTTTAGGAAGCAAAATATAAGAATAAGCTAAAACAATTATATGTGTCACCACGAGTCGGTCAAACTAGTGTGCCTACCTACCGAATCTCGTTGTTGGCTTGACTTTTATCTATGGTGAGTCCAGACTATGGTTAACAAGAGCGTCATGACCCTAGGTGATGACCTCGTCGGTAATCAGACCTCTAGGTGTGTAATCACCCACGAGCCCTATAGAATGGTGTCGTTACAAAGACTCGACTTTTATGTACCAGCGTCAAGGGTATGAGGGTCACTTAATCTGTTGTGCCTAGCACACGATTGATCAATCGTTTCCTCACTAATCACAAAAAAATCATATACAAATATTAAGTAAAAAAATCAAGTAAGGTACAATATCTTTATTTATCGGTCCAACCAATAAAATGGAACCTTGTCATAGCTCTAAACCAAAAGAAAACACATACATGTGGCATACATGACTCAATTATGCATATGTAAGTTCCAAAATGTTATTTCATACAGTGAAAGTCATCTTTTGCACTCCAAGTGCAAAATTATTCAAAAATGTAGTTTCAGAAAAATAAAACATTGTCCTTTGCACTTCAAGTGTAGGTTTGTTGAAAACAATATCATTTCTCAAAATATGTAATAAAAACATCAGTTGCACTCCAGGTGCAAAGAGTTATTCAAAACAATATTATTTATTAAATACACAAGTATACTACCATCTATTTGAGGGTAAATTCTATTATGCATTACCTAGGTTCAAAATTCACATACAAGTCATTATGCATGTCTTGGGTTGACCTAGTCTCATTTGAGAGACATGTTTTCCCCAACTCACCTCAAAAGAAGGTGTACACTCCTTTAACTTCAACAATCCTCTATACGAGCTCCTTGATTCACAGCTCTCGAGCCTTTATACATACAAATGTAATATACTTACTACTCAAACATATAACTCATATTTATACACCATCACATAAGTGTATAAACTCAACCCTTATTATTCATATAAGCTTTCTTTTGCATTTTCCAAGGCATTTAATGCCTTGATCCAATACTTACACATTTCAAAGCATAATTGAGTACATTTTTATCCAAGAACATTATGCCAATACTCATCAATCTAAGCAATAATTCAAGTTTACTTTAAGTAAACATGAAAGCCTCTTTCCAATGCACACCATCAAAATCCTTAAAACCTAAGCCAAGTTCACCTAGGCATTTTATCAAACACTTAATGTGCATAACTTTCAAGTCACATTTTTAAGACTTTATCATAATAATTCATGCTCCTATCACGTCACATAGTAACAGTTCCACTCAATGACACATTCCACCACTCCATTCAAACCAACTCCTTTCATTTAAGCTACATTTATCAATTATACAACTCATTACATTAATCCACTTCTTCTTCATCATTTCAGCCCGACCTTAACCAACATACATCTTCTTCATTCTTCATCATCAATTCACATTATACATGCACAATTAACACCATAGTCTTCATTTAAATCATCAATTTCAAAAGTCATTCAAAAATTCACAAACTTTCACCAAAAGGGGGCATTTTCAGTTTTGACTTAAATAACCCTCTCTATGACACATTTCATTCACCTAAAGTTTTGGTCATTCTCAAAATTTGGGCTTAAAGAACCCTCTCTATGACACATTTCATATATTTGCATAAAATAAATATATACATGAATTTAAAATCAAACAATGATTTAAATCCTATAATTTAATAAAATTAGTTTTTTAACTGAAATTTATATGAGTTCTATATATAAATAGAAAAATAAATATAGACTATACTGTAAATGCAGTATATCCTATCACTGACAGAGGGCGTGTATGCAATAAAAGCCTGGGTCATCAGTGAAAAGCATTTACTCAGTTAAACAGGAACGAAATCCTCTGTTCTTATAATCCTGTGCCAACTCTATTCTAGGTGATTCTATCCACACAAATATGTGGGACTCAGAGAAATATATGAATGAGATCATTTAAAACAGGGTTAATACAAGCTTATAGGTACAGAAGATTTGATCATGTTAAACAAGGTTCAATGTTGTAAGATTCTTGAAAAACTTTTTAAATGAGCCCCACAAATTACAAGGTTTTCGTGGCTACACGATTCATGCAACAATAGAAGCAACAGACAAAGTCAAACTTACGGGTCCATGAAAAGATGTTCAAGTAACAAGGTTATGCTTAACTAAAGCTTGCCCATGAGACAAGTTTCTGCAAACCTTTATACAAACTTTCCAAAGATTAGGCCCCACGATGTAAAGGTTGAATTGTCCAAGTTTGCAGGGAAAGGCATGAAACAATTAAAGCAAACACCAGTTAACGTTTATAATTGTAGGCCCCGTGAAAGGAGTTATTTATCTAGACTTCACGTTTCTTCTTTAAAGCATATGATGGTGTTTTGTGAACCAGAACAGCAAGGATGCCGGTAGAAAATACTACTTACACTTCATCATCGCCATCTCCACCAAGATGAAGAATCGCAAGTTACAGAATTTAAGAAGGTCCCGTAACACGCGTAGCCTTATCTTTATTTAACAAAGAGGCTTTTCCAAAAAACCATGTAATATTAATACGTCAAAGCACAGTCACAGAAGCACGACTCTAATATTATTAATATGTGCAACAGAAAACACACCCAATCATGTATATAATTGCAGAAAATTAACTACATCAAAGTAGTTGTAAATTTTGCTTTGATGCCAACAATTAAATATGATAATAACCTATATATATGTCTATTTTATAGAAAAATAAAAATATAGAATATTATTATATACCTCTTGTTATTAATATTAAGAGATTTAGGATAAATATAAGAGAGCTCTTTTAAATTTTTAACAAATGCAAAAAATAGTGTATGCGAAATATTACTAAATTTAAGGACTCAATACTTCTTTTTACTGAATTTATATACCTTGTTATTCTTCGTCAAAATAACAGAAGGACATAATAATTCAAAAGATAATGAGATTTGACGATAAACAGATACGACTAATCGTATAAAAATCAATTGTTGGTTTTTTCTTATTTATTTTGAAAAAGAACAAAATAGGGTATTCCATTAATATATGGGCAGATATCGTTATCTACAATCAAAGCGTTGAAGCTTCTGGTACTGATGCATTCTGACATCACTTAGTACGTGGGTTACTTCAGGAAATTAACGTGGAACCATCTCAGTTGCTCTTCACTTGTTTCTAAAAGGTGGCAAAAACAAACTTAAAAAAAGAGAGATATTTAAGTTTTACACTTGAAATTAAAATATTAATAACATAATTAAAAGCCTAGAAAGATATCTAAGACATGTAATATACACAACCGAAATTGGAAGCTTTAGAAAGATAAAAGGCATGTAAAGTTAACTTAGAGAGTTCTTAATCAATGTTTATGATTTTAATTGAAAATCAAAATATGAGATCTAATAAGGTGTTTAAGTATCTAGTCATAGACTTAAGAGGGGGTACCTAAAGTTTGAAATTTTGATAAAAGGCCCAAAAAGATGTCCAAGTATTCATTAGAGTGACATATAGAAATTTGAAATAAATTGTGTATAAGAGATGTAGAGAATTATTTATGCATTCACTTACGAACATGGGCAGTATTTCGATAAATATATAGGCAGTGACACAGGGAACTGGGAAACTATGACCTTTTTCTGTTAACCTTCTTGGCTAACTCTAATTCTAACCCACCCACTGGTTGGTGACATCGACTAACCAAAGTCGGATTGGAAGTGTGTATCACTACATAGCTGTTCCAGTTATCGGAGTCTTATTGCCCTCAACGCCCTTCCCTTGGCTTAAACGGGACTTAGTGCTCTCGCCTCTTAGGAACACTATTTCACTCACACACTCTTACTCTTCATTCCCCGTTAATGCTTTTGACAAACAAACAGGTAGCGGAATTAGAAGCAATAGTTCTACAGACTGTAATAGATTTTCTGATATACAAGATCCTTTTACAAGGCAAGTGTAGAGCATACTCATCCTGCAATCTTTGAACAAAGAAGGGTTCTTTCAGTAGAGAAGAGAAGTGTTTAGAAGAGATATGCGAAGAAAGAATTCTTCATTTTCTGATAAGATTTACAGAGAATTTAGCGTGCTTACAATGAAACTAAAACCTCCCTTATATAGAGAAAGCTAAGGCTAAAATCGTAAACTAACCTAGAGACATAATAATGTAGGTTTAACAAAAGCATACCTAACCTTATCTCTAAGGAATCTACTTTTACAAAAGCAGAAAATAATTCACCTAACTTTTACAAAAGTCAAAAAGTGAATAGTAAAAAGTAAACTACTTTTTACAAAGGTCTTAAAGCAAACAGGTTATCATGTTGATCCTATCATCATGCCTCTTCACAGTGTTAGGGATAGTTCAACACTTTCTATCAATTCCATTTCTCTGTCAACTTAGGAGATAAGATCATCAATATTCGTGAGAGACCAATCTGAAGGCCATGGTGTTGTGACTGGATCAGTTTCTTGGACTGGATCAGTTTCTTGGACAGGCTCAGATGAACTTGTAGAAATTTCAAATCCAAGATGGCTAAGATCACCAGCTTGGATATGTATGACATTATTATCAACAGAAATCCATTAAGAAGGTGATGGTGTTTGGATAGGTTCAACAAGAGCTGTATCACCATAATAGGGTCCAAGAGATGTACACATGTCGGAATAAGCAACATCATGCGTCTGGTTGAATTTATCCAACAATGCATATAATGCAGCTAAGAGAGTTGTTTCATTAGCTGACCAAGATGTTGTAACACGCCATTGTTGTACATGATTAAAGGTGCATATTTGTCCAGTAGTACTCATCACATAGGGATGGTGAAGAATGTAGATCACAAATGTATCTCGCTCATGTAAAGAATTTTCCTATAAATGATGATGAGTTAAGATATAAGACATTTCATTTCTCCATTTATCTAACGGTTGAAACCATTCAAGAAATGTCCATAAGAGTGATGTAGACTCGGAAGGATCAGAAAGATGTCTGTATAGATGCAAAGGTGAGAAGGCAATAGAACAAGCATGTAAAGCTATTAGGGCCCAAAGATGCCATAGAGTATTAGTATCAATATCATCAAAGAGATGATATATCATTTTGTATGGTGATGTTGGATCGAACAGACTAGGGCTAGGAATAATGTCATATGTGACTAATACAAGATGAAGATAATAAAAGAGACATTGTCGTAACAAAGGGTAAAGATCATTTACACAAGAAGGTGGTCTAGAAAACCAAGGAGGAAATTCCTTTTGGTAGCGAGCGAAACGAGGAAACTCCATTAACCAAAATAAAGGAATAGGTAATTAGAGTGCAGAAGAGAAAAATAAGAGTGGTTTTGATGGTCTAGAGAGATAGTCTGCACTGAGGTTTTGGTGACCTTTTAGATGTTTGACGGTGAATTTATAGGAAGAAAACCACTCCTGCCAACGTAAAAGTTGATGGCTGGGAATCTTTTTTCCAGCTTGTTCTAAGATCTTGGGAAAAGAGATGTTATCCATTTCAATGATAAAATGATAAGGAGTGAGGTGGATAGAAAACTTTTCAATACCTCTTTTTACTGCGAGAATCTCTTTGTAGGAGATATGATAATGACATTCAGATGAGCTGAAAGTGCCACTAGCATGTCCACAATAATGTCATTTATCGTTGAGTTCTTCAAGAAGAACAGCTCCCCAATATTCATCACTAGCATCGGTTTGCAGGATTCTTTGTCCTTTTTCAGGGATTTTCAACTGTGGAGGATCCTTGCAAATCTTTTTCAGATGCTGTATAGCTGTTGTTTGTTCCTTTCCCCAAGCAGGTGGATTCTTACGCAAGAGCTTAGATAAGCTTGAAGTGTAGGCTGCCACATGTGGGATAGAATCTCTGATGTAATTGACAATCCCGAGGAATTGTTGAATTTGTTTAACGGTGAAATTTTCATCTGGAAATTGCAATAATTCTTTACAATATGTGGGCCTGGCTGGTAGAATCTATCTTTGAATTGCATTCCAAGATATTCAATATCTGTTGTACCAATTGTACTTTTCTGGGCCGAGAACATAATCCCATACTGTTGTGTAAGGTCTAAAAACTTCTGTAACAAGGCCTAATGTTCCTCATGGGTCTTTGAGAACAGTAAGATATCATCAATATAGATCAATGTACTGTCGAGGATAGGCTTATAGATTTTGGTGATGGCCTTCTAAAATAGTGATGGAGTGACTTTAAGTCCAAATGGCATTACAGTCTATTGGTACTAAGCATTGGGAATGCAGAATGCAATCTTATATCGTTCTTCAGGGTGAATACCCAATTGCCAAAATCCTGCTTTTAGATCAAACTTTGAAAAGATAAAAGCTTCCTTAAGAAATAATATCTGAGTAGATATCTTAGGCAGAGGAAACTTATCATCTTGCAGGAATGCATTCAGAGGCTTGTAGTCTATAACTAGACGTTTCTTTCCACGTTTCTGTTCTGAACGCTTATTGACATAGAACGCTTGGCAAGCCCAATCCGACTTTGT
>JAOTAY010000003.1:27906159-27926608 GCA_025629805.1 Erythroxylum baracoense | reverse complement strand
TTCTTCTTCTCCTCCTCTCTTCTCCTTTCTTCTCCTTTCTTTCAATTAAAACAAAGTGTTTCTAATTTCTAATGGTGAGGTGCACGACCATAAGATGAAGAAGGGTCTAGAATGTTGACTCTTCTTTGACCAAACATGGTGAAATTGCCTTTTTCCCTTCAGCTTATGTGAAATTACCATTATACCCTCCAAACTTTTCCTAAATTTGTAATTAAGCCCAAAATTTGAGAATGACCAAGACTTTTATTTTCATTTGGTCCTCGAACTTTTGGAAATTATAATTAAGCCCCTTAACTTTATAAAATTATATATTGGTCCTCGAAGAATTGAAAAATTACGTTTAACTTTTAATAATTTGCAAATAAGCCCTTATGTACATCAACCTTTCCAATTAAGCTTTTTAAGTGTCTAATAAGTCTATAAATCATGTCTAATCACCTCTAAGGCATTAGAGCACATTTCATTTGGCCACCATAGCCATATCCATCCAATGGACTCGGTTTTACACATTTAGAAGCTTATATGTCAGAAATCTCCAAGATTTCGCATGCTGATGAATTTTAAGTTCATGTAAGGGCATATAGCATTATATATCACTGGCATATAAATACCCATAGGATTCAAATACATTTTTTAACTCATATATAACCATTTATATGTCAATATACAATAGTATTTTCAAGTATAGACGAATATAAAAAGGGCTCAAAGAGTCCGGAGTTACAAACATTATACTGAGTGTTTAGACTAAACTCCCATTTGTTAACTCTATATCTTTCTACAACTTTCAACCTTTTTCAATAAGACAAATTTTTTAAACAAGAAGAAAGAAATCATATAAGTACTTTGACATGCCTTTGATACCATAAAATAAAAAAGCTAAAATATAAGAATAAATTAACATTATATTATGGAGCTGAATGAATATTGGAAAAACATTATTTATTACTTATAACACCAGAATTAAACAATTCATTAGTACTTGACTTCACTACTCAAAATTTGCTACTACTCAAAACAAATCCTACCTGACTTCTCTAGTAATTTTCCTTAAATTGATCAAGTTTCCTATGAAATAAGAAACTAATTTTTTTGACTTAGTAATCAAACAATATTTGACGTAGTAAACAAACAAAAAAGTAAAAAAACAAATTATTAAATTAAGATGCACTAATTTTTAACATCCTAAACCCTCATGTGATTTAGAATTATAACCAAATCTTTTAAATTATGTATATGTCTGGTACAAATTATTTAGAAGTACTTTTACTTTTTTAAGTATAGAAAATTGTCCTTATTTTCATGATACTTTTTAATTTGTTATGTAATAAATTTTAGATCAAATGCAATGCATTGAAAATAATTATTGAAACATTTAGAAACACATATTCTTCCAAATATGAAGCATACATATTACAACAATTATATTAATAGTAAAAAAACATAAATGTATTATAAAAAAGATGAAGTAAGATAGTCAGTTATTCAGTTTCAAAGTGAAAAAAATATTTAAGTTATAAGATAAAATTTGATTGTTCTAGAAGAACATATGGAAGTTATAGAAATATGACAATTTAAGTATGTAAGCTTTGGGCACTTATAACTATAGTACAGAAAGATGAGAAAGCACATCATAATTCTAATTTGTTATTCTATTATTTTAAGTGTGGATATATGAAATCTATTACCTATCCAAATGTTCATGAATAGTGGTATTAGACCTAAACATCAATACTTAGTCGAAAATAGCAATGGCATACCATCCCATATCAATTCAATGAACATGTTTGTTTTTCAAAAATTTATTTGATATTCTTAGTAGATTTTGTTAGGATCAACAACTAATATGGATCAAAGGGCTAGTGACATGACATCTCAAGTCAGGGTCGTTGGTTCAAGTGTTCGAGATAAGAGTTTCAGGTCTTCAACTCAAATTCCATTGTCAACTTTCAAAAGAGATCCACTTGTGGGTATTATTGGGCCTATGACGAGGGCTAGGACCAAAAGGATGCAAGGGGTTTTGAATAATTTAATTAAAGAAGCTCATTTTCAAGCCCAAGTCTAAATTGCTTCAATTAAGGAGTCCAAGCAAGTCCATTTAATAAGCCTTGGAGAAGTTGGGCCATCCCAACTTGATAAATAAGGCTTACGACTGAATTTACTATTAGAAGATTTCCTTCTTTGTAAGGGACAATTGAACAAATCCTATAAGGTCTCTTGTTCCTAGTAGGTTAAGTCATTTAAGATTAGTAGGTTTCCTTGACCAAATCCTATAAGGTCTCTTGTTTCCTAAAAGTTAGTTTACTAGTAGGTTAAGTAATTATAGGTTTAAGGTAATTCCTAGTAGGTTAAGTAATTATATATGTTTAAGGTAATTCCTTTTCCTCAATTTTTGTCCAACCTCTCTCCTATATATAGGGAGGTTCGGCTATCACTAGAGGACACAATTTTATGACATTATTTTGTGAGGTTTATCCATATTATTATTCTTGTTGAATAATTAGAATGCATTGAATGACTTTTATGCTTTGTATACGACTTATCTAATTGATTTTGTTTCATCAATTAGTGGTGTCTTTATTTATTGTTCTTCTTTCAATCTTGTGTTGTTTAATTCATAATTTTCTTGAATTGGCCTATGCATGTTCTTGAGGGTTGGGTTACAAATCTCTTGAAAAAACTTTGTTCTTCTCTTCTTGTTCGAAGCTTCTTCTTAGTTGAAGATTAAGTGGTGAATCAAGAAAAGTCTTGGGTAAGATTTTATATTCTACAATTTCATATCAATTTGGTATTAGAGCCTATGTTATCTTGATTCATGTTATGTGAATAATTTCGTGCTTATTGAATTTGAAATCTTGGAGTTCTTAATCAATCTTAAATTGTTTCTTAGTTGATTTCTTTTGTGTTAAGAAGTTCGTCTTTACATGTTTCCAAATTTTTGTCCAAATTTAATTTGGTGGCAAATTTCTTTAGGTAGCTTTAGCCACCTTTGCTTTAAAAAAAAGAAAAAAGACAAAAGAGAAAAAGGTTGTGTTCTTGGAAAGTTTCATTTTGTGAAGTTGTTTTTGGAAACTAAGTTTCCTAAATGTGAAATGTATTACCGATTTGGAAGTAACTTTACTTGCAAGGAAAGAAGTCTTATGTGCCTATTTCTATTATTTCCATATTGGTAGGAAGGTCAATATTTCTGAAATTGACTACTTTTAGTCAATCCTATTTGCATTAAGAATTGTTTCCTTTTTAGGTGTTGTGACTTAAAATTGCCATATTTTTTTAACTATAAGGAATTTAAGAACGTGCTATACATCAATTTGATAATACTCGATGGGATTTTTTCACTAACACCCATATTGTATATTTTTACTCCTTAAAATATTACCAAAATAGCCCTACCTGAAATTTTGCTAATTTGTGACATATTCTAATATATTTTCTTATTCTAGATTAAAGTGCAAATTATACTTGAGTCATTCTTATTCTTTGACCTCTTAACTTGTTTTCTTTGTGCTATTTTGTATGAGAATTAGCATTTATTATTTGACTCAAGAAGATAATAAGGAAGGAGTGGTAAAAGGCCGAGTTTTTATTTGACATTCGGTTGTATAAAACCTATTAAAGAGTGAAACACTAGGGTTGAGAGTAACTTTAGGTTATACACAAGGGAGGTGGTTTGAAAATAAACAAAATAGGATGTGAGATTTTTTTTGGCAGGTAGTATGTTTGATGAAGCAACAAGGAGGAGACAAGCCAAACTTGAGGTTAACTTAGCCCACGCAAACTTGTTGACGACGTTGGTAAAACAAATGATGGAGTTAGGAGCTGAGATTAAAAACATTAAGAAGTCTATGAATAATATGAGTGCCACCAAAGCTTCTATAAGCAATCAATATCAAGAAGTAACCGAGGAAGAAATTGAAACTTCGAACCACGTGTATGGACAAGGTAAAAAGGTGCATGGTAATTTAGGATCTATCAAGTTGAAAATTCCTGAATTTCATTGCAAATTTGATCCTGAAGCTTACTTAGATTGGAAATTGAAAGTAGAAAGGATTTTCGACGTCCATAAATTTTCTGAAGAAAATAAAGTTAAGCTAGCTGTTGTTGAATTCCAAAATTATGTTGCTATTTGGCGGACTAACCTTGTGTCTAAACATAGAAGGACTGAGGAACCCTCTATTTCATCTTGGCATGAACTAACTGGCATAATGAGGAAGAAGTATTCCAAATGCCTATTTTTGTGAATTGTATAACAGGGTACAGGAACTAAAGCAATACAACCGAGCTATAGCTAAATACTTTCAAGAGTTAAAGGCATTGAATCATCAAAGCTGGCACTAAAGATGATGAATCAACTACTTTAGCCCGTTTTCTTGGAGGCTTAAATCGACCAATTCGCCAAAGAGTTTAGATGCAAGGGTACATTGATATGGATGATTTGTTAGAGATAGTCATAACTGTTGAGAGACATATGAAGGAGAATGCTTCTACTTTTTCTTTTAATGTAAAGGCTCGACCTAACAATGTACATTGGCAGCAAAAAAAGAAGAAGAAGGAAACAATGGGGATAAGAGAAACTTGCCCAACCTCAGTGCCACTAAAAATATGTCCTTTAGACCTTCTGAGTCTAAGGATAGTTCTTCAAACTTGGGTCAAATCCAAAACCAACTAAAACTTGTCATATGCTTTAAGTGTCTAGGTAAGGGTCATATAGCATCACAATGTCCTAACTAAAAGGTGTATATGTTATTAAAGGATAGGACTTACAATAATGATCATAAGTGTGATGATATGCCTGACCTGACTCAAAGCAACGAGGAAGAAGGTGTTGAAGGGGATGACTTTGCTGATGAATTCGAGGCTAAGGGGTCTAGTGAAGCATTGTTGGTAGTCTAAGCCTTAAATACATAAATCTCACCTGAGTCAAGTGATGAGCAACATAATAAAATCTTTCATATAAGATGTTTAGTTAAGAATGAAGTATGCCTTGTGATTATTAATGGAAGTAGCTGTACTAATTGTGCTGGTGAGCATTTTATTACTAGGTTATCACTACCTACTACGTGGCTTCCTTATCTGTACAAGTTGTAAATCTCTTGAAACAAACTTTGTTCTTCTTTTCTTGTTCGAATCTTCTTCTTGGTTGACGATCAAGTGGTGCTTAGGTAAGCTCTTATACTGTAATTTCATATCAATAACCATAAACACATACTAATAATAATAAATTTGCAAAAAGAAAAATTAAATGATAACTTTTGGGTTTCAAGCCAGGTAACCCTGTCCAAAGCCTAAAATTTGTTTTAAAAAAAAGTTTGAGTCTAGCCTGAAGCTTGGTCAAATTAGGCCGATTCATTGACTTTGGGTTGTGCTTAAGCTTAATTATCAAGCCTAGGACTAAGGTTCCTTATATATTGAGAACCTACAATAGAATATGGAAACATAATCTTACTTAGACTATGATAAAATATGAAAACATAATCCTAGCCAAACTAGGTTACTAATTAACTTTTCGTATCTCCTATTATTTCCTACTAGAAATAAAATACAACCTCTAGCAATATAAGGAAACTAAATATGTCTATCAGGCTCCACATCCTAACAATCTCCTATATGGAGACTGATGCTCAAACTATGAAACCAATATCTTGTCTATACACCTCAAACAACCTTTGAGCACCTATTGAAACAACACCTCCATCATTAGCTATGAAGGTTAACCGAGGTCTTACATAACCTTAGTTTTCCAACTTCAACACACTTAATGAGCATATCTGCTAGATTTTTCAAACCTGAAATCTTCTCCAAACACAACACTCCTATTTCAACCAAATTATGAGTAAAGTGATACTTGCGTTATATATATTTAGTCCAAGAATAAAATACTAAATTCTTCACAAGCTGGAAAACACTATAGCTATCTGTGCAAAGCACGTTGTCATTTTGCTTCTTACCTATCTCCTTTAGAAAAAAATTTCAATCAAACCATCTCCTTGCAAGCTTTAGACATAGCCACATAATATACCTCTCTAGTTAATATGGAAAGACACCTTTGAATTTTAGACATTCAACCTACAGATGAACTATCTATAGTGAAGATATACCCTGAAGTACTCTTATTAGTGTTAAAATGCCCACTAAAAGCAACATCAACGAACTCTTCCAATTTCACTTTGCTTTTGGCAAAGAAAAATGTCATACCCGAAGTAGCTTTTAAGGATTTGAATAATCATTTTATAACTTTCCAATGCACATTTCCTGTATTTGACATAAACTTGCTCACAGCTCCAACTGCATATGCTATGTTTGGTCCAATACAAACTATAGTGTATATAAGGTTACCAATTGCAAAAGTGTATAGTACCATTGACATATATTCTCGCTCCTCTACAATTTAGGCAACTGCTCTTTGGACAATTTAAGAAGATTTGTCAATGCTCCTAGGCTTAACATCGTTATGGTAAAATCTACTTAACACCTTCTCAATATATTACTGCTAAGATAACTTTAATGTTCCAGTTGACCAATCTCTAAAAATTCTTATGTTAAGTATCTGCTTTGCCATATCCAAATTCTTCATCTTAAATCTTTCAGACAACTTCCTTTTCAAATTATTAATCTACTTCTTGCTAGAACCTATAATCAACATATTGTCAATATATAGAAGTAAAATAATATTAACCATCATTAAAATTATTAAAGTAGTAACAATGATCCATGTCACCTCTTTCAAATTACTGTTGCACATAATGGCATTGATTTTATACCGCTATTGCGAAGCTTGTTTCAATCCATACAAACTCTTATTCATCTCACACATCAAATATTCCTTCCTTTGAATCATGTAGCCCTCTTATTGCTATATATATATATATATATCTCCTCCTCTAGGTTACCATGTAAAAAGCCCATTTTCACATCCATTTACTCCAAATGTAAATCTTCTTCTTTAATAATACTCAACAAATTCTAATAATGGTTAGCTTCATAACCGGAGAAAATATCTTAGCGTAATCAGTCTCTTTTTTCTGTTAGTACCCCTTAACCACCAATCTTGCATTGAATCTCATGCTATTATTCGACTTTACTTTAATTATGTAGACTCACTTATTGAATAATGCTTTCTTCCTAGCAGGTGACTCATTTAATTCCCAAGTGTTATTCTTCTTTAGGGAGCTCATCTCCTTATCCACAAAGATGTCAAAAATAACCCGACCCAGCCCAACCAGGGTAAACTACACCAAGAGCTAGCAGAGTCTGGCCCAGGCCACCATAGGCTGGGCCATGGGTCCAGTGTTTAAAAAAAATTTGACAGAAAAATGATGTCATTTTGCTTTAAAAGCAAAACGACATTGTTTAACTTACATATAAAACTTTAAAACAAAAGATAAAACGAGATTGTTTTGTTTCAAGAAAAAACAACGTCATTTAACTTACTCAAAGGTTAAAAAAAAGAAGTAAAACGACCTCGCTTTGTTGAAGCAAAGCGAATTTAACTACACACGTCCCCTTTACCCAGCTAGTCACGCACGACCACCTCCTTCTCCTCTGGTTCTTCTTCGTGTCATTGTTCTGTTCATCATCTGTTCTTCTTCTTCATGTCACCCAGTCACATTCTTCCTTCATTCTTCTTCGTGTCATTTGTCCTTTCCCCAGCTCCTTTGTCGGTCACCAATGGTCCAACGTATTGTTAATAAGGTAATCTCTTTTCTCAAATTTGGTTTTTTATTAATTGTTGATTTTTTGATATTGTTGTTGTTTGGTTTAGTGATACTGATCTGATTTGGCTAATTTGAGAACTTTGAATGTTAATAACGAGAATATGGGATAATGCGTGTATAGTGTTTGATGAAATGCCCCACTATTTTAATGCATGTATAATGTATATTTAAAGAAAATGGATTTTGATTGTTCGATGCTTTGAACTCTTGTATCTTATCATACTTGACCTTTAGGCAATGGGTTATTAATTGTTGTATCTCCTTGATAAAATTAAAGCTAGTTATTATTTGAGATAAATATTGACCTCAAGTCTTAAACGGAGTGACAATAGGCTATTAAGCTGATGGTTTATATGCAAGAATTAGAAAACTAAAGAGATTTTTCTACATGCAATTATTATTATTTTTAAAGTAAATTACATATTTTGGATAAACTACTTGATAAACTAACGATTTAGAGTTAATCAAAGACCCAATTTTACATTTTGAGTTAGAAAACTCTTAAAGGATCATACTTCACCACACTACAATAGAAAAGGGTATTGGCAACAAAATATAATGTCACTGAAAGAAACAAAATTATGGCAAAAAGTATTTAGCTAAAAAAGAATCGTCAAACAAATGGTCACAAAAGCCTAATGGCAAAAAATTATCCGCGACATTTTAAAGAAATCGTTGAACAAAAGATTTTGCTACGATCATTACTTCGTCGCTAATGAGAATATGCAACGGGGGAGAAATAGTCGCAAATCACTTATTGCCACGTTTAATTTTGGTAGGTAAAGGTAATTAGCTTCTTTAACTTAGGCGTAGATAATAATGTTTACTGACGATTTATTTTTGTGGCAGAATATGTTTAACTACAAAAATTAAAGTGTAGCTAAATGTTATTAGAGACGTTTTGGAAAGCGTAGGTAAAAAGATTTGGCGACAATCTTATATTTATAGCAAAAAACTTTTAGTGACGGATATTTATTTTTAATTTACCTTCCATATTACCAATTTGATATTTAATTGTAATTATTAACAACATTTTTAGTTCATGTTATTGTTTTTAACATGGTTTGAATTATAATTTAGTCATATTTTGTAATTATTGTTGGTGACATATTATTTAAATAATAATAAATTAAAATAAAATAAAATATTTCATAATTACAAATGAAATGCATTTTATACAAAAACATGTAATTAAATGTTAATTACAAAACTTAAGAAAAAATTTATTGATAAACTAAGACTCCTCATCGTCACTACTATTGACATATTGTGACCTAAGTATTTGTTTGACTATCTATTTTAGCTTGATCAACTCTCTTTCAATATGGTCTAGTTTTTGCTCATTACGTTGTAATTTTTCTTGAGTACAATCTAACTTTTCTTTATTATATTGTAACTGAGTCTCAGCGACCGATTCTCCTCTTGAAGCATCATTACATATGTTGGTCGTGACAATGATGAACCAACTGGCTTAGGACCATGCCCAAGTCCTTTGATAATCTTGTAGCAAGGATATTGTTGCAAATGTCATCCACATCGGGCTCATTCCTGTCAGACAATGTTCTCTGCAATAACTCCTGCATCTTATCCTACAATTTAAAACATAAAATTGAGACGTAATTTAAATATTATGACTTAGTGTTATATAAATAAATAAACTCTAAAATTAAAATTTTTATACTTACATAATTAATTTATGCCCCCTCAGAAGGCCAACCTTCACCTTCCTTATAGTGTGTTAGCTTGTAGAGTGTGATCCTATTACACTCTTGTCCATGCAGTTGATTCTGGCTCTGTTATATGAATAAAAAATTGGAACATAATAGATTATATTGTACTAACTAATAGAATAATAACTTGTAAACATTACACTTACAAATTCTTGTCGTACGACAACAAATTATTTGAAGCCGGTGTTGTGAGGAGTTCTCATTTTTGCTATGTTATCTTTAACTTTCTCACACTTTTCCTAAATAAAGAGAATAAATAGTTATTAAATGCAAAAACAAAATTAATGGAAGGAAATATGAAAAGAAAGAAGACAAACCTGAACCTTCATAGAGGCCCAATAATCACACATTTCACTCCAATTTTTTGGAATCACTCATTCTGGAACATGTCTCTTTGCCTCCTTATCCGAAGGAAAAGACTTGTAGTATTTATAAAGTCGATAACGATGATCCTTTACCCTTTGTTTCAACAGTGAACTAACACAGTTTGAAACTTTAGGATTCTTGATATTGACGTATTGAACTTGATCTGTGAACAACATATATAAGTTAACTTATTCTTTAAATAAATAAAACCGTAATGCATATAATAAAATGAATTCAAAAATTACCGAAACTTGGTCCAAAACATTATGTAGCATGTTGTCTTTCTTAAACTGTCTGGCATACTGAAGGCATGGCAATTCATTCCTGACAACGACTCCCAATTCACTAGACAATTTTACTAATTAGATTTTATCAACAGGGCGACGTTGTGTGGGGTCAATATGTATAAACAACTCACTGTTCATTACAACATTCATGCGTTGCAACTTCGATCCTTTAGTGATACCTCTACCTTTTTTTCTATGCCGGTATTGGAACCTAACAATAAAAGAATAATGATGAGAAAAAACATATTAAACATGTAAATATATATTTGAGTATAACTGTAAATATACGTGGTTAACAATGAAGATCCCTCAGCACTAATTGAGGTAGATATAGGTTGTTGCTGACTGCTTTCATTGATAGGATCGGATTGATTTGGTTGTGGTGGGCGAGGAACATCTTCAATAGTTGCCACCCTCTTTCCCTTGTTTCTACTAGGTCCCATTATATTGAATATCTATAAATGAATTATCAACATAACACATTATCTTTACTCAAACTTTAACATTCCACATGAATATAAGTCAAACACGACTAAAAACTAAACATTCAGTATAAACATAAATCAGACACCAACATTCCACATAAACATAAGTAAAACATCAACAGTACATATTGATTCATCCTTAATAAACATAAGTAAAACATCAACATAACTTAAATATGGACATAACATTTTGAACAATATAAGCAATTTATTTGCATTTAATCATCATGATCAAGATTTTGAAAATCATTATCATTAATTAGTTATGATTGGATTGTCCAGCACTAATACATTCAGCCAAAGTATCATCATTGTTATTTAATTTATCCTGATTATAGTCTTCATCTGTTTGATTGAAAAAATTGGCTTGGACTTCATCCAATTGTACTATGTTCAGATCAACATATCTCCTATGAAATGATAATATATATGCGTCTTCTATTCGAATGGCTTCGTTATTGAACTCCAATCCAATCTTTTGATAAACTTCGTCTGCATCCTCATTGGATTGACCATTATCCCTTTCACAAAACTTAAAGACCTTTCAGTGTTGAAACTTTTGAATAGCTTTCCAATTGTTACTCAATACAATATCGTTGAGGTAGAAAACTTGCTTCACTTGACTTACAAGGACAAAAGGATCATTATCATATCATATCTTACTCACGTTGATGCTAATAATATTCCCGTTCACTTTTATGTCAGTAAGATTAAATCATTTGCACTTAAATAGAAGAACATTCTTATCCTTAATGTAGTGCAACTCTATTATTTTAGAGATGACACTGTAGAAGTTAATAAATTCGTCGTCATGACATAGCTCAACAGTAACCCCTCAATTTTGGCTTCTAAGTCGACTATCTTGATCTTGTATATGAAATCTCACCCCATTAACAATGCAACCTGTATATTCTTTCCCACAAATATAAGGCCCACAACCTAAACTATCAAATGTTATTGTTGCTTCTTGCACGTTACAGTTATGCAAGCGTATCATCTGTATGACAAAATTAAATTAGAAGTTATTCTAATATATAATTTGTCATATGTTCATAATATATAATCAATATTTAACTTACTCGATTTCTAAACTATGATACAAACTTCAGCTTATGTCTTTCTTCAACATTAATAATCCTTTTGCTACGAATGGACTATTTGTGTTCTTTATTTAAAAAAGTAAATGACAGTAAGAAAATGAGATTCAACGAAAAAAATTCTAATATGATTGTTTGAATTAAAAGGAACATACATACTCCATATATATATATATTGACTTTCTTACAATTGTTCAAAATATACCAATGGGCGATTTAGAATTCATCTTTAGTTAACTCCACATATTTACCCACACCAAGTGGCCTAACTTTTCGGGAGAAAATTGATAGCCTACCCTTTTCATCAAAATCAATGTTATGTTCTGATTTGTTAATTCTTGTCTCCATGTCACTTAATTACATTGAACAAAATGTCAAACATTCATTTGCTAGACAAACCTCTGTAATAGATCCTTCAGGTGGAGCTCTATTACATACATAACGCTTAAGAGAGCATAGAAACTTGAATAAAATATAAAATATTAGGAATTATTACTAACAAATAACTTTGAGAAAAGTAAAAGTTATTATGAATTACCTTTCAATTGGGAACATCCATTGAAATTGAACAAGTCCATAGAGTTTTACTTCATATGCAAGTGAATTGTCAAATGAACTATAACATCAAAAAACAATGGGGGGAATACGTTCAAGCTTACATAGAATCAAAGTTATGTCTTTTTTCATTTCATCAAGCTTTTCAACTTTAAATGTCTTGCAACATTATTACTTAAAAAACTCTTTCAATTGACCCAAATTATGGAAACATCCTTCGACAAATACCCACATATTTCAACAGGAAGTAATAGTTGCAAAAGTACATGACAATCATGGCTTTTCAACCTTGATATTTTTCCCTCTTTAACATTCATACAACGGCCCATATTTGATGTATACCCATCAGGAAACTTGACTTATTGGAGAAACTGATAAAAAGATTGTTTCTCCCTTTTTGACATGTTGTAACAAGCAGGGGGAATAATGTATGACCCATCATCTATTCTTTTCAAATGCAAGTCTTTTCTAATATTCATGTCTTCCAAGTCATGTCTATCCTTAATTATGTCTTTCAATTTCCCATCACATTTTCTAAAATATTCTCACAAATATTTTTCTTAATATGCATCACATCAAGATTATGCTTCAATAGTAATTCATTCTAATATGCCAAATTGAAAAATATGTTTTTTTTCCCAATTAAGTTCAATATCATTTCTCTTTCTCTTTCTATTACTTAGGTGTTTTCCAGGCATAATGTTATCCAAATGTGATAGCTGGTAAACAATATTACAACAGAGCTTCACCCAATCCTGCTTTGTCATTAAACAATTTACTTTTTTTCCATCTATGCCCATGTTCCAAATAACGACGATAGCCCGTATAACATATTTTACTTCTTAGCCTCATTGAATAAGTTTGATGATTACACACAGGACAAGCCATATATCCTTTAGTGCTCTACCCAAACAAATTCCTATAAGCTGGGAAATTATTTATAGTCCACAAAACAGCAGCATGCATTCTAAATGTTTCACTTTGAATAACATCAAAAGTTTGTATTCTAAATTCCCATAAATCATTTAAGTCATCAATTAATGGTTTCATGTAGACATCGATATCCTTACCACGATATGGGACTAAAATAAGTAAAGACAATAACATAAAAGTCTCCTTCATACACTTCCATAGAGGTAAGTTGTATGGGACTAGAATTATCGGCCACAAACTGTACAAAGTAGTCATAATATCGAAAGAATTAAATCCATCTTAGGCCAATCCAAGTCAAACATTACGACAATCCTGTGCAAACCATGGAAACTTTCTATCAAATTCTTTCCATGCCATTGAGTCTGCTTGATGACGCATAATGTTATCATCAATGTGTTTCTCTTTATGTCACCTCATATCCATCACTATTTTTTGTGACATAAAAAATCTTTGTAGTCATGGTTTAATAGGAAAGCATCGAAGGATTTTATTTGGTATCTTTTTCCCTTTCCCTTCGTCCACTTGCAACCTTGATGTACCACAAATTAGACACATCTGAACATCTTTACTTGCCCTCCAAAGTAGAAAAAAAATCATACTTACATGCATGAATTGAAATATATCCTAATCCAAGGTCTCTTAACAATTTCTTTACATCATATTAAGATTTCAGCAATTTGTGTCCAACAGGTAATGCATTGTTAAGTAAGTCAATTAACATGTCAAAATACTTGTTACTCCATTTACTATAGACCTTTAAATGGAACAATTTGACAACAAAAGATAGTTGTGAGAAATTTGAGCATCCTAGATATAATTCTTCTTGAGCAACTTTCATTAACTTCCTAAAATTATCTTCATTTATACTACCAATTATGTTAGGCATACCTGTTTCATTCATAGTCTCCATATAATTCCCATAATCGTCTAACATCTCATTAATCCCATCATCACCGTCATCATCAACATCACAATCATCTACATCATTATTGTTACTATCATCATAACTTGTACCACCACTTCTACTACAACTTGCTCCCTTACATTCACCATGATAAAGTCATAGACTATAGAATTTATATATGCCTCATATTAGCAAGTGATTATATACCACATCTTGACTTTGAAAGTCACCTTTTAATCAATTGATGCAAGGACAATGAATACGACATTCATCACTCATTTGATGTTGTACAAATTGCGTAAAACTCTTAACTCCTTCTCCATATTCAGTGGATCATTTTCGATGAGACATCCAACTTTTGTCCATGTAGCTATATAATTAAAGAAGATAACTGAATTATTTAATGCATTTGTCGTTCAAAATTATGTATCAATAAAAGTTTCTATGAATTAAAGTACGTGGCGTTATTTATACTTGTAAATCAAGAAAGGGACTTCTTGTGACTCCTAGGCTCATGGAATTTTTCACCTATAAGCCTCATCAGAGCTGCATCACTGGTTTCTAGCCTATATACCTTCCAATGTTTCTAAGAATATTACACAGCAGTACATAAAACCAACATATCATTTGCATTAACACAAAACCAGAACACATCCTGCTTGAAGTTTATACAAATAAAATTTGTAAAAAAAGAAACACTACGGTACGTGGTGTTGTGTATACCTATTAATTGAGAAAGGGACTTCTCGCTGTGGCTCCTAGGCTCGTGGAATTTTTCACCTATAAGCCTCATTAGAGCTACATCATCAGTTTTTAGCCTATATACCATCCTAAAGATTTATTATGCCTCAATGTTTCAAACAATACCCATATTAAATGCAATCTTCGTTCAATTGTTATGCGACAATAAAAGTTACTACTAATTAGAACTTTATGTTATGATTAATGATACTCAGAATATCACAAAAAAAGTTTCTCACAAATACTCCAACTAGTAAAGCAAAACATATTGTAAATGGGTTGGACGACTTGCCTGAATCGACAGACAACTGCAAACTATAAAGAAGGAGGATGTCGGAAGATTATAGACGCTCTTTAACACAAAATAGAGCATGTAAAATAAGGGAATTTCGTATTTAATATAATAAATTTGTTCTTTATCTTTTCAGGTTTAAAAGAAACTATTATTAACTGTAAATATAGTTGCAAATTACAATATAGTTTATCCTATGAAGTATTTAACTAAAACTCTAACCAATCTTAAACAAATATGATTTCAAACTTAAGTTACATTCTTTGATTATTATGTACATGAAGGGAGATCATTAAAATAAATTATAACATAAGAATGTAGGTTATATGATTCCTTGAAATATGTAAAACCAAATTGCACAAGGAAATGACATTTTTGGGTAGCTTTTTGCCTAGATTGTCCTCTTATTATTGATCATCAAAAACACCTAAAAATATTATTAGGTTATTTAGATTATAAGCATAAAAATTAAAAAAATAAAGAAGAAGAAAAGAGGGACATGTACATATACATTAACGTTTAATGTACAACTTTACTAACTCTCTTTTCTCATAAGGCAAAAATCCCACATGGGTTTCATAATATCCAATGTGTGCGTACAAAGAAAAGGATAGATGCACATTTCACTTCTTCATTCACTTCTTCATACCCTACTTATATTAAAGCTAGAAAGAAATAGAACATATTCATTCAGGAATTTCTTTTAACACCTAATGTGCAACCACATATCAACCTAAATTAACAAAAACACTTCATTATTTTCCCTTTCTTTAACCACAATAACACATATCCACTACATTTAAGCTATATCATCAGCAAATAGCTCAAACAATTCAACATTTTGCATAAAAAGGGCCATGGTTATCGACATATACATTCAGTTTTTATTGTGAGACCTGAAAAAAGAAAGTAACACCACTTACTAGTTGGAGACAAAGCACAAGGAGACGATGGATGACAAAGAGAGGATAACAAAGTTCTTTCATCGACAATAGGGTTTGAAAGATCAGTTTTGGCAATTTGGGCGATGTGGAGAGAGGAATGGACAAAAATGAAAAAAGAAGGAAAAAGAGAGGAGTCTCACGTGTCTGTGTTTAAACAGATGGGGACGACGTAGTTTGTAGTCAAACAAATGACATTGTATAGCTTAATTTTTTGTCACTCGTTACATTTGGCAATGAAGATAAAATTCATTGTGAAATCCCATATTTACCTAAATTAAATAAGCATCACAAATTTTGCAATATTTTGGTACTAAACTAGATAAACGTCACCAATATTAAACCTTTTTCATAAAATTTTTTATTTTGTTAAAATGATTAATATGAAGTACTCATATTACAATCAAAATTGTTCACTACTATTTGTTTTACAGTTATATATGCAACCAATCATTAACATCATGCTTGGAAATTATCAATATTTAATGTTGATTACCATTTTCAAAAGAATATTGGAAAATATTGCCGCCTAGCTTTTATTTCTTATAAGTTAACTTAATACTATTTTCAAATAATATTTTATTTTGTTAAAATGATTAATAAGAAGTGAACATCCGTACGATCAAATTTGTTCACTTAATGTAATATTTAGCAAATTATTTGTAACAAACTTATAATATTATTATAAATTAAAGTGATTAAGTTCTAATATTTTCAAACAATATTATAGCGGTCATTGAGGTATTATAACAATAATTTTTTCTCTATGTGTAATAATAATTATGTTACGTAAAGGTGACAACGAATATGGCAATGTCTTCAACTTGGCAACGATTTTTTTGTTTCTAACAACATTGTACTATATTTCTTCCGACAAAATGGAAAACGACATTGTTTACCTTAACAAGAAACGACATCGTTTTGTATTAGGTTTTTATCACTACTTCAAACCTCTCTTCATTTTCATGTTAGCTGTTAACATTTGTCTACATTCACAGTCCAATAACCATTGTCTCCTCTCTTGTGCTCGTCAACTGTATTGTGGTCATCACTGTCGAAGAACCATCCTTAACTGTGGTATTGTCTTTTTTCTATTTTCAAACCCTCTATCTTGTACTACGTTTAATTTATACCTTTAGGTATTTATTGTGAGTTATTAATTCTGCATTTGTTGTATGGGTTGTGTTTGTAGTTGTGTTTCGAAGATGATTTATTGTCTTCCTTTGTTAGTTGTATATGGATTGACTTCTTTTTATGACCTTTAACACTTCCCTCAGGAAAGCTTGCTAACTATTTGATCAAAGGTTTGAAAAAGTATTTGATCAAAGGTTTGAAAAAGTATTTAACTTTTTTTAATTTGTATTAATAGTAATATAACCCAATACAAATAATATTATATTTTTGTATGTCAAGAACATGTTCATGTTTAATCTACTTTAAATTATAAAGTTTTGATATGATACAATGGGTGAATAGATTACTGTTATTTTGTTCTAAGTTTACATTTGTAGAATATAACTCTTAACATAATTAATCAAGGAATGTCAACATGGCGACTAGTTTCTAATGGTAGAAATTCATTCCGTTGGGAAGAATGTGACAAAATTGTCCCTACTGAAGAAAAAAACAATGCAAAATAAATCCTCTCTTCATACACTAATAATCATTTGCCATCTATGGCCGATCTTTTTTTACAAGGTTTTTAATATCATCCGAACTATGTCACTTTCCTTATTATGTAGACCTCATATCTTGTTATAAAGCTATTATATATATTCAAATTTGATGGTATATACTATATGTTGTGTTAAGTTTCCTTGAATCTTCAAGATAACATCTATGGCTATGGAGGCCAGGGCGATATCACAACGGTTTGTAAAGGATTAGGGAAATCAGTTATTTTGGAAAATTTATGTTTTCCAAATACTTGGTATGGTCATTCAGGTATGCATATATTCCAATTTAGGTTCGTTAAATGGTTTTATTAAACTACCAATTTAAGTTCTATACTAATTGTATTTTAGGTGAAACGCATCATACTGACAATTTATCAAAAGAAGTTGTCTTTCATACTAAATATGGGGACTCATTAACTGTATTCTCTAGAAGTTTAACTATAGCGAAGAAACCGTTGGAAGAGGGTGTCAACAACTCTACACCTGAGGGAAGATCTTTCACTATTTCAATTAGTGCCTTCGAATGTGCAAGGATCCTTCTTGGGAATTCAGACATAAGGAACTCATTTACCTTTACCAACTCTCATGTCACTTGGAATCTAGAAAATTAATTATATCATTGTCATTTACTAATGGAATCAACTGGGCTCAGCTTTAAACTTTATTTATTATTCTATCTGTAAGAATTTTTCAAACGGCCAAGATACTGGTTAGAGGTAAGGTTGCGTACTATTATTATTGTTATTGTTGTTGTTCTTTATCTGTAAGAATTGTTAACCTTCTAATCAAAAGTTTGTACTACTTACCATATATCATTATATTATATTGATACATTTCCAAAAATTTTTAAAATAATTATTTTACTACTACTAAATATTAATGATTAATACTATTTTTTACTTAAAATTATGATATTTTTAGTATTGTTAAGATTTTCCATTTCCAACATATATTTACTTTTCATATTTTAAATAACCTACCACGTGTTTTTCAACAATATGTTTAAAACATTGAATACAACTTTACAACAAAACATATCTTAACTATGATAGATTATAAAAATGTCAATTATAATTAACCTTAACTACGATTATTACTTATTATTAACAAACTATCTTCCAAATATTTTTAATTTTAACAATATTATCACTTATCAAATTTCATCAATATTCATATAATTTTTTTTGAAAAATCTAAGAACCACTTTTAACGACGACATATTAGATCGTCGTTATATCTTACCTCATTAGTGACGAATTAAGAAAAATGGTCGTAATATGTCCACCAATCCGCGACGTTAAAGAAAATTGTTGCCAAAATTTACCAATAGAGTACAATAATTGTCACCAATAGTGAACATTCTATAACATTCAAGCATTTATCGTCACTCCGTATGATCTAAGCTCAACCTTCTGCGACGATTCATCGAAATCGTCTATAAAAAGGAACGCAATTTAGTTTTCTATTGCTATTTTCCCAACAATTGCTGATGTTTTTGCTAAATCTATGCTAATCACATTGATTTGTCCCACATACGCTGAAGATAATTTCTAATCATCGATAATTGTTTCTTTTTTGCGACGAAAGTACCTTAACGTCATTAAAACGTGTTGCTATTGCAACGAAATTGTAAAAGCATTGTAAAATTGTTACCCCTTACTAATGTTTTGCTTAATCGTCGTACATTCTTTAACTTTTAGCGACGATATTTTTATTTATAGGCAAAGGGAGGCTTTTAACGATGATTTCTGTTTCATCGCCAAAGAAATCATAGCCAATACATATGTCTTTTGTAGTGCCACTTGTCCATTATGCACGCTAATTCTGTCTTACACCAACAGCAAAACTGATGAAACCTTAAGATCATCGGGCTAGGAACTTGTTTGCTATTTCAAACTCTAAGGCTATGTTTAGTTGGACGTAAGTTTTTTAATAGAATGGAATGAAATGGGATGGTTTATAATAGAATGGAATGTAAATGGATGTAATATTAGAAAATTGTTGTTTGGGAGGGATAGAAGGGTTCATAATGTAATATAGTGAAATAGTATTTGAATGAAGGGTTTATAATGTAATATAGTGTAAATTTGTTTATCATTTTACATTCCATCCTAAATCTCCCAAATCGGAGGTTTTTTATTTTTACTGTTTAGGATAGAATGGGATGTAATATGAAACTCTCCTCTTCCATCTCATTCCATTATAAACCCTCCTCCCAAATGATACAATAATATTACATTACATTCCATTCCATTAATAAAACCCCTAACTAAACATAGCCTAAAGGATAATGCTTTAAGAAAGGAGTAAAAGATGAAAGACAGAAAAAAGGGGTTTGTTTACAAAATACTCTAATTACTCTAAGACTCTTTTTGGCCAGAGTTATTGTAGCACCCCACTCCCGCAAGACCAGAACCTGAAATCTTTGATGATATCCGAGCCCGTGCCCCGCGAGGATGGCATGCTAATGCACTCAATCATTTAAAAGTCGGTATAAAATTTTTTTAAAAAACATAACGTGCGGAATATATACTCAAATTGGATCCACATTCATTTATCATCAGTTTCAAATAGCACAATTTTCAATCAATACAATACAATCGTCAGAAATTTCAATAATCATTTGGGCCCTTTTTACAAATACAAAGCCCTTAAGTCAGCTTGACATTAAAACTAACATAATCATTTGTACAAAGTTCATAATACACAATTTTATACAGAAATAAG
>JAOTAY010000003.1:27866401-27898450 GCA_025629805.1 Erythroxylum baracoense | reverse complement strand
GTACGTACTAAATAAAAATTTAAATATATGTAAAAATTTATAAACTAAATAATTTAATTAAATATTAACAAATAAAAATATATAATAATTTATAAATTATGTAACTTAATTAAGAGTAAATATATTTAATTCAGTTAATATTAATAAATTAACGTATGTCTGATACTTAATAAACTTGCAAAGAACACTGAAGGTAGCTGGTTGTTCGGGTTTTGTAAGAAGACTCGGTTGGGGTATCATTACAAGAGTTGAATTGTTCGAATTTTATTATGGACTGCTTTTAGCTTGGGATCGAGACTTACAAATTGTGTTTATTGAATCAAACTCTCTTTTAACCGTTAACAAAGTGAATGACGACCTTTGGCCTACATATCAATTCTATCAAATTATTCGTGCTTGTAAGGTACTGCTTAGCCGCTCTTGGCAACATTGTGTTGAGCATACTTATCATGAAGCAAATATGTGTGCTGACTACTTGACTACTTGAGCTTATGGAGGCATTTTTTATGTTACTCATCTTGATAATTCTCGTTAACAGCTCCACCTTTTTTTTCAGAAGGATCTCTTGAGTATTGCTCGGCCTAAGGCCATCTCTGTTCGAACCTAGCAATCTTAAATTACTCCCTTGTACCAAAAAAGAAGAAGAAGAGTTTTAGGAATTTGTTCTATAATTTGTAGCTCGATTCTCCATTTTTCAAAAATTAAAAAAGGCTACTTGGGGAGCTCTCACTATGAAATAGACCACCCCTCAATAGAAAATGACTTTAATCTTCTTTAGAAATTAAATCCATGACTTACGAGTCTACATAACGTGGTTCGAATTCATAAGGTGACTACAATAACATGCAACATAATATTAAAATCTGAATCCAAATTTTATCTCTGAACTGGGTACAAAATTTTTGGAAGCATGAAACTGGGTGTACTCAAGAGCCCACGGTATCTTAATTGCTTGGTGGGCAGTGTGACTGTCCATTGACACCCACGTCCTAGTGCTTCGAGCCCGCTAGTATAAATGTATTTGATAGTACGGTGAATTTGAAAATTAGACAGAAAATTAATTTTATTTATTTAAAAATTTAAATTTAATTAAAATATTATTAAATAAAAATTAATTGATTTATTTTAATTTATAAGAAATTATTAATATACAAAAATTGACTGAATAATTGATAAATTTATCAGTTTTTAACAGCAAAAGTTATTAATATAAATTGAACCGAAGATTTAAAAACCGAATCAAAAAGTTGAAAGGTTTAGGGTGTGCTTATTTAGTGGGTATGAAAAAAGAAAAATGAGTATGAAATAAAATATTGAGTTTGGTAAGAGATTATGATTATAAAGTCACTATTTTGATTACCTATTTTTTAGTAATACTCCATTCCTCTCCCAATTTAGAAGAATGAGTATCATTGTTATGTAAGGGTGTGCTTGTTACAATTAATTAAAATATAACTAATTAAAATCTAATTATTTATTAATTAAAATATTGTAATTAATTAATTAATTACAATATAATTAATTAAAATATTATTAATAATTAATTAAGATTATTAATAACTAATTAAGTACAATATAATTAATTAAAATATTATTAATAATTAATTAACTACAATATAATTAATTAAAATATAATTCATTTATTAATTAAAATATTGTAATTAATTAATTAATTAACTACAATATAATTAATTAAAATATAATTCATTAATTACTATATAATAAATTACAATATAATAAATTACAATATTATTATTAATTAATTAATTAAAATATAATTAATTAACTATAATATAATTAATTAAAATTAATTACAATATTTTAATTAATCAATATATTGTAATTAATTAATTAAAATATAATTAATTAATTATAATATAATATATTTTATTTTTAAATATTTTTTACAAGCTAAACACTGTAAATGGTAATAGTAATCATTTCTTCCTCTTAACTAGCTATCATAATTATAATGATAATATCTATTTTTATTCCTTATTATATTCATTCTTATTCTTATTATTATTTTCTTGTATGAACCAACCGCCCTTTAAAATATTCCGACTGCATCTTCGCCACTGACTTTGAGTTTAGTCCTCGTCAAAGGCTTTTTTTGGAAGTTTAGCTCGTCAGAGTTTTAGCATAAAAGCTGAAACTTAACTGGGTTTAAAACTTTTTACTTTCACTCACATCCGAAAATATTCTTCAAGGCCTTTCCTACGACTTAGCTAACTAGTAAACACTAGGCTCGGAAATCATTTCACATAAGGTATATATATTCTTCTTCAAAACAAGGGTTTGAATTATGAATGATGAGTTACGTGACAACGGTAAATTATTTAGACAATTGCTGATAATACGAATTAATATTTAATATAAATGCATTAGCAATCAACCAACGTTATAAATTTCAAATAGTACCAAAACGGTACGAAACCAAGCTGACAGAAAGCAATCGTTTATGTAAGTTAGTGAAGTCAACTTGCATTTGTATATCATATAATGCTGCAAAGTAGTTAGTCAGTCGTTAGTAATAATGATCTTGGACTATTGACTTTGAATATAAGATGCATGTATATTTTTGAAGTTCAAGTTGGGTGTATGCTTCTAGAATCTAAGTTGTGTGCTTGTATTTGTTTTGAGTTGAGTGATACACATTGTTTTGATAATAGTTGATAACAAATTTATTAATTTAATTTTGTCATATTTTTTATTTATTTTATAAATAAATGGAGGAAAGTTTAAGTATTCTTGATAATTCAATAGCTTAAAGTTTAAGAAGATTTGATGATCCAATAGCTTAAAGAACCATCTTATTTGCTTGTATTGTAATATGCATTTAAAAGGTCAAGGAATCATCAGATTAAATAAGCATTTAGTTGGGTCAGAGGTGAAGTAGAGCCTTGTAGGAAAGTAATTCATGATGTGAATTGACAAATGAAGACTTTACTTGAAGAGTATCAACATGAGAAAGATAGAAGACAAAGATTGAACTATAAAATTAGTAGTGGAAGTTCTTTTTTTAGTTGTCAGGATGATAGTAGAAATGTTGAAAGTAATATTCCTATACAACAAGAAAGGAATGTTGCACTTGACCTTAGGAAAAGAAGAAGACAAGTATCTTACTTTTGCATCACAGACAACTCTTGGAGCTCCGCCTTAAATCCATGATACCTTACAATTTAAAGAAATGGCTCATAATGTGAACATGACAATGACTAGATGGTGGTATGATTAAGGTACAACATTCAATACTACTTAGTTTTATTATTATCAATCTATAGTAGATGTTATTGCCTCTTATGGTCCATAATACAAAGCTCTTTCAATTTGACTATAGAGGTAAACTTATGAACATCTCTGTTTATGAAATAAAAAGTTATTTAGATAAAACAAGAATGACTTAGGCTACTTATGGGTGCTCAATTATGTGTGATAGTTGGACAAATAGAAGACAAGAGCTTATTATTAATTTTTAGTTTATTTTACAGACGGGATGATGTTTTTGAAATCTATTAATACATATAATCTTATTAGGAATGTTGATATTTTGTTTTAGATATTTGATAAAGTTGTGAATGATGTCAAGCCAAAACATATTGTTACTAACAATAATTTTGCTTATACATATAGTCTTTTATTAGATTCCTTGTGTTATACATTGCATTAACCTCATGTTAGAAAATATAGGAGATATTAGCTATTTTTCTATTATTGATGAGACTATGCAAAAAGTAAAAAAAGTGACCGTGTTCATCTACAAATATACATGGGTTCTGAATGTAATGAGAAAGGGTTTCAACAATGGTAGAAATTTGCATCGTCTACTATTACAATATCTACAACTATTTCTTATTACTTTTGTGTTTTATTCTAATGAAGGAGTTGAGACAAATGTTCATAAGTGGTAAGTGAGTTGTCTCTCAACACGCCAAGTCTAATGTTAGATAGGAGGATTCTAGAGTTATACTTAAATATCATGAATTTTAGTCCCAATATCAATTTGTCATCTGAGTTTATGAGTCTTTGGTGAGGTCACTTCATTTGGCTGATAGCAATGAGAGGGCAACAATGGGATATTTTTATAATGCCATGGAGAAAGCGAATGGAGCAATCAAAGCTAATATGAAAAATAAGTCTTCTTTGTACATTCCTTATCTTGCAGTCATCAAAGAGAGAAGGAAAAGATAACTTTACTCTTTTTTGTTTGCTGATAGGGAATTTTGAATCATATTATCTATTTCATACTAAGTTTTACAAAAAAAAATGACTTTAATAAAGGAATGCTATTAATTATTATAATAATTGTTGCCATCAGATGATGTAAGATCACCTAAGCTCACAAATAGAGAATTATAAGGATGTTTTTGGTAATTATGGGATGCCCATTGCTATTCATAAAAGAGACAAACTTAATCCAGGTATTTATAATATTACTTTTATTCTTATAGTTACTTAGTAGGATCAATTCGAAAGTGGTGTTCTACAATAGCAAAGATCTTTAATTTGAATTCTGAGTCAATGTGTGAGTGCAACAGGGAGTAAAAAAATTAGAGCATATTTTAATTCATTTATTTCAGGAAAAGGAATAGATTGGAACATAAAAGATTAAACAACTTGATATTTGTTTGATACAATTTAAAGCTTCGAGAAAGCTTTTCTATTATCATTATTAAATTGAATATAATTTTTTAATAATTTAATTTTATTTGTTTACTATGACTCTTAATAGAACAAGTAATTATGTAGATCTAATTTGTCTTGACCATATCGATATTTTGATGGACTGGATTTATGAGAAACTAAGTTTGATATATGAGAGTAACTTGAAAGATAACTTTGGATGAGAAAGTATTTATATGTCATTTGGTGCAATGAATTTGAATGATGGCGATGATGAGGCTCCTCTCAATAATGAAGATTTTGTACCAAATGAGAATTAAGGTCAGTATGATTTAAGCGGATATTTGATGAATAAAGGTCTAGGTTTTTATTTCTTTTCTTCTTTTAATTTCACTTATATTTGATATATATGTTAAGTTTTATATGCCACATAAATATCATTGTAAAGATTTTTTTTGAAAAATTAAATATAAATAATATTAACAATAGTCAAGCTATTACAAAAGCACAATAGTACACCAATCACCAAATCCAGAGAGGTCACTATCTATGCACTACTATACAAAGTTACGTAATTCAGAAAATGATGACACTATCTATTAACTGGCCACTATCCTCAGATATTCCATCTCATTTTCATCTATTATGATAACATCTTGTCAACACCCCTGGCCAGCAACATTTCTCTTATCCAGTTCAACAACTTGTTTACTACTTGGTCCTTTTCTGTAGCTACATTTCGATAGATATGGTAATTTCTCTCTTGCCAAATCATATAAATAGTTGATATAAAACCAACCTTGATAAGGATGGCATTTACAGAACCTATTTTGATGCGGTTAATGACCCCTCTCAAACTAGCATCCCATTTGTAGTCAACGTTCACAACATCAATCATTTCTTGGATACATCTCCAGATGGCTTTGGAATAATCACATGTGAAGAACAGATGGTTTCTGTCTTCTACGACATTCTAGCAGAGTACACAGCAGGTCCTATCCGAGTTAAATTATCTACTTTTTGTCCTCAACCTATTTTTAATGGCTAACCACGTTATTACCGATGCTTTGGAGTTCAAAGACTTTTTGCATACCAAGTTGAACCACGGGTCTACCGATAATTTGATAGTAAGCACTATCAGGGATAAGGAACTTCCAGAAAAAAAACCAGAGGAGAGGAGAAAGAAGAAGAAGAGAGACAGATTCAAGGAAAATATTCTTTTCTATATCCCCTTCATCGTACTGACATTACATTATATATTTAGCATCATTCTCAGATCATGTGAGTAAATGATGAGCTGTTAATAACAAACTGGCTAAATAACAAACTTGTCAGGAAAAGAGGTAACGGTTAAAAAGGAGAGAAACCTGCGAGCCATGCTGGAGGTTTAGCGGTGCGTTTGGGTCAGGCATACCCTATGCCATTGGTAGTTCCAGCATTGTGACCCTTCTTTGTAACAGTACCCTCCCCTTCTGGATCAACCTTGTCCTCAAGGTTGAAAGTTGGATAGTTTTCTCGAATGTCATCCTCACATTCCCAAGTGGCTTCGTTGTCAGGCATATGCTTCCATTTGACCAATAATTGTGGAGTAGGATGCTCGCGGACTAGAAGAGTGCGTTTTTGAAGAATGGATTCTGGTTTAAACACTGGTTGTCCTTCAGTGTTCATGGCTGGTAGAGATTGTTCTATAGGTGGAATTTCTCCCTTGTAGGCTTTGAGCAACGACACGTAGAATACCGGATGAATGCGAGACTTAACAGGTAATCTCAGTTCATAAGCCACTGACCCCACTTGCTGGGAAATTTGATATGGTCCAAAATACTTCTTGGCAAGCTTCTGATTGGCTCGACTAGCCACAGTTAGTTGTCTATAAGGTTGGAGTTTGAGCCACACCCAGTCACCCACTGTAAACTGTTTTTCTGTCCTGTGTTTGTCAGCCTGCAACTTCATTCGGTTTTGTGCTTTGGCAAGGTTAATCTTGAGCTTTTGATAATAGGGACTGGCGCTCTCTTAATGATGCATCTAATTGTGCCATCTTGCTCATACCTGGCAAGTATTCTGTAATCGTTGGGGGAGGATGGCCATAAACAGCCTCAAAAGGCGTCATATTGATTGCAGAGTGGTGAGCAGTATTATACGACCATTCAGCCCAGTGCAAAACGTTACTCCACAGCCTAGGATGGTCACCGGCAAAGCATCTCAGATATGATTCCAGGCAACGATTGAGTACCTCTGATTGACCGTCAGATTGAGGGTGGTACGAGCTAGAGAGGTTTAGTTGAGTTCCTTGCAGTTTAAAAAGCTCTCGCCAGAAAGCACTTACAAATAAAGGATCTCGGTCGCTCACAATGGATCGTGGAAGACCATGTAACTTCCCAATTTCTAGAGAGAAAATGGAGGCCAACTGTGGAGCGGTTACGAAATGAGCGTATTTAGACAGTCGATCAACTACCACCTATATTACTGTTTTTCCCTGTGAATTAGGCAGATGCGTGATAAAATCCATGGCTATATCTTGCCAGATATGGTTTGGGATAGGCAATGGTTGTAGAAGCCCTCCTTGCTTAGCCGGAAGATATTTGACCTCTTGGCATGTCTGGCAAGAGCCCACAAATTCTGCTACAGACTTTCGCATTCCCTCCCAGTAGAAATTGGAAGCCAGTCTTGTGAGAGTCTTTGCTACCCCAGCATGGCCTCTAGTGAGGGTAGAATGGTACTCTGTGAGTAGTGTCTGTTGCAAAGGGTGATTGGTGGGAACCACTAGCCTCTTGTGCTTTAATATTAGACCATTCGATACAGTGAAATATGGATATTTGTTTGGGTGTAAAAGGATATCGGCATAAAGTTATTTGCCTTCACTATCTATAGCATAGTATTGCCTGAGCTCATCTAAGAATTTGAAAACAGGACCCGATATTGCTAAGCAGGCACCATCCACATTTGCGACTCTGGACAAAGCATCAGCAACCCTATTGTGGATTCCTGGCTTGTACTGCACTGTAAATTGATACCCCATCAGTTTTGCTACCCACCGTTGTTGCTCAGGCGTTTGGATAGTCTGATGCATCATATTCCTCAAGCTTTGCTAATCAGTAAAAATGATAAAGGGCCTTCCTAATAGGTACTGTCGCCATTTACAGACAGCTTTAGTGATGGCGTACATTTCCCGAGCATACGTAGAAGCAGTTTGAATCTGTGGACTTAACTTCTTGCTGAAGAAAGCTATAGGATGACCTTGTTGAGAAAGCACGACTCCAATGGCTATGGAGGAAGCATCAGTCTCCAAAATGAAAGTCTCAGAAAAATCAGGTAAAGCCAATACTGGTGCATTAGTAATGGCATGCTTGAGCCTTTCAAATGCCATTGTGGTCTGTGTTGTCCATTGAAATGGCTCGTGCTTTAGTAGATTGGTGAGAGGAGCTGCAATGGTGGCATAATTTTTAACGAAACGCCGATAGTAGCCAGTGAGGCCAAGGAAACCTCTAATTTCCTTCTGTGTGGTTGGAACTGGCCAGGCTAATACAGCTTCGACCTTGGAGGATCTACTTCTACCCCGTTTTTGGATATAATGTGCCCCAGATATTCAACATTTGTCTGGCCAAAATAACATTTTGCAAGTTTCACGTAGAAACTAATGGACGCTAAGAGTCCCAAGACCAGGTCAAGGTGATGAAGGTGTTCCTCATAGGAGCGACTGTAGATTAGTATATCATCAAAAAACACTAGCACACATTGCCTAAGATATCGTTGAAACAAGTCGTTCATCGCTGCCTGAAATGTAAATGGTGCATTTGTGAGGCCGAACGGCATGACGATAAACTCATAGTGACCATCTGGAGTTCAAAATGCCGTTTTATAAACATCCTCTGGTGCCACGCGAATTTGGTGATATCTGGCCCTCAAGTCAACTTTAGAAAAAATAACAGAACCATGTAGTTCATCCAACAACTCATCCACCGTTGGAATGGGGTATCTATCTCTGACGGTGACTGCATTTAGGGCACGATAGTCGACACAAAACCGCCAGCTTCTGTCCTTTTTCTTGACTAATAAGACTGGAGAAGAGAATGGGCTGGTACTTGGCCTAATTATCCCCTCTCGCAACATTTCCTCTATCAATAGAGTCATGCCTCGTTTCTAAGAGTGTGGGTAACGGTAAGGTTTGACATTCACAGGTGGAACTCCGGGTTGTAGATGAATGTGATGGTCATAAGCTCGTGGAGGAGGAAGCCCCTTAGGGGTGCTGAACACCACTTCAAATCGCTGGAGAATTTCTTGGATGCCTGGTGGATAGGCGATCTCTCGCGGACTGTCATCTGTTGGAGCTGCGTCTGCTAGGGCCATTAAGTGAGCTGATGCTATAGCCTTGGTTCGGGTTAGGCGTTGAAATTGGGCTAGTGTGATTTCAGCAGATTGGATGTGGTCTGTCCCATTTAGTGTGATTAATGAACCGTTGTGGGCAAAGGTCATATGCAAGCCCGCAAAGTCCACCAGTATCGGCCAGAGAGAAGCTAGCCATTTCACCCCTAATATTATATCTGCGCCAACCACATCTATCACCAAGAAATCCAGAGAGAATTTATGGTGTTGCAGTGTAAGGGTAACCTCTGGCACCCTCCCTTTACAGGTGAGACTTTCACCATTTCCTACAGAGACTGACAGTGGAGGCGCTACTTCCAATGGGAGGCGTAAAAATTTGGCAACCCTTGACTGCATTAAATTGTGGGTACTGCCAGAATCAATTAAGACTGACAGAGGTTGTCCTAAGATGCTTCCAGTAAGGCGCAAGCAACGTTGGTCACTGTGGCCATATAAAGCGTGGAAAGAAACTTGGAAATCATGGGCTTCTTCGTGGAAGAACTCTTGTGGCTCAGGGGGTGGAGGAATAGCTGTCAGTGGAATGGTAGGTTCCACGTGATGGCTAAGTTGCTCTGAGAGGTTCTCCTCTTCCACTTGAAGGAGTAGGAAGGGTGTAGTTCGACATTTGTGATCGGGTTTGTACTGTTCGTCACAGTTGAAACATAGGCCCTTGGCCCGTTTGGCTTGTATCTCAGTGGGGGTGAGGCGTTTGACTAGATATGTGGAGGACGTGAGTAATGCAGGTTGGTTCGGGGTAGGTAAAAGGGGTGGTTTGACAGGTGGGCGTTGGAGTTGTATGGATGGAGGGGGTGGAAATGAGGCAGAGGCTTGGGAATAAGGAGCTCTAACGCTGGGTGTTCTACTGTGGTTAAGTTTAGCTTCTATTAGTTTAGCAAGGGCTAGAGCTTGTGTTAGGGATTGGGGATTGAAGGTGAAAATCTCTCTCTGAATATCCTCACGGAGGCCCGAGATGAAGCAGTTCCGAAGATGTTCATCGGAAAGACCCACTACCCTGTTTGAGAGGTTTTCGAAATCGACTTGGTAGTTTGACACACTGGAGGATTGTTTGAGTTTGAAGAGGGAACATTGGGAGTTAACAAATGAAGAGGGACTAAATCTGATTTCTAGATCTCGGCTAAAGGCATCCCAAATGGACAATTGCTGATTTCGATGCATCCATTGGCACCAAGAAAGGGCTTAGCCTGTCATGAAAAAAGCGTCAATAGAGAGACGCTGGTGGTGTGGAACAGAGTAAAAGGAAAAATACTGCTCCGCCTGGAATAGCCAAGCATGTGGGTTTGAGCCATCGAATAAGGTAAGAAAAAATTTTGGGGTTTTGATATGCAGGGCTGAGGAGGGTTGTGGGAATGTATTAGCTTGAGAAGAGGTAGGCGTAGAGGCGAAGAAGGGGGTGGACGGGTTCAAAGGAGTGGCTGTTTGTGACTGTAAAACTGAGTGGCTAGCTTCAAGCCGTGCTACTTTAGCATTGAGTTCAGCAAGAGCTTCAAAACGGGTATCCATGGAGGCTGTGAGTTCTTGAATGGTGGAAGTGAGGGCACCAATAGCTGTTTCTGCATCAAACTTAGGAGGCATTGCTAATGGTCAATCGACTCTCAATGAAAGCACCAATGATAGTAAGCACTATCAGGGATAAGGAACTTCCAGAAAAAAAACCAGAGGAGAGGAGAAAGAAGAAGAAGAGAGACAGATTCAAGGAAAATATTCTTTTCTATATCCCCTTCATCGTACTGACATTACATTATATATTTAGCATCATTCTCAGATCATGTGAGTAAATGATGAGCTGTTAATAACAAACTGGCTAATTAACAAACTTGTCAGGAAAAGAGGTAACGGTTAAAAAGGAGAGAAACCCACGAGCCATGCTGGAGGTTTAGCGGTGCGTTTGGGTCGGGCATACCCTATGCCATTGGTAGTTCCAGCATTGTGACCCTTCTCTGTAACATAATTCTTGTCTGAAAATTCGGTGACAAGACTCATTTATAAATGAACCACTTGTATTAAGGGTCTGTGATATAGAATCATCTTCTCTACTTTCCCTAACTGGAGGTAGAAATTCCCGTAAATGGGAATAACACCAAAAGTTTGCCTTCTACCCTCCTTCCTACAAAAGTTCAGAAACTTTAGCATCTGCCTACAACCTTTTACACAAATGTACTATCATCGAGTTGTTGATCAAAGGGCTAATTGGTAGCCAATTATCGAACCAGAACCACGTATTTCTTCCTCTATGAATTCTATGTTTGATGAAGGGATATAAATGTTGCCTCATCTTCAATAACTCATTAAAGAATCTCGAGAATTGTCTGGACACCGTAACTTGCCTGAAGTTTCTACCTTGAAGATAAACAGTATTGACCCATTTAGTCTATATATAGGGCCTCTTTATCTGAAAATAGTCATCATATCCTTTTGCTGATTAAAACTTTCTGAATTGTGGCAGTGGATTGAATGCTTAGTCCTCCTTGTTCCTTCAAATATACTACTTCCTACCATTTGACTTTAGCATTTCTGGCTGCTTCATCTCTTCTCGACCATGAGAAGTCTTTTAATAACTTATCAATATTCTTTACAATCTTCTTTGGTAGAACTGCATGCGCTAACCAATGCCTTTGGAGACTCGATAGTACCAAAATAATTAGGGTAATCGTACTTGCGTAAGATAGAAACCTGTTTTGCCAAGCCATGATTCTGGATTTTATGCGCTCCAGGATGGGTGAGCTATCTGCGTACTTAAGCCTTACATAAGCGATGGTCACACCTAGATAGGATAGTGAAGGGGGTTTTAGAACTAACCTCGTAATTCTACTTAACTTCCTAGCGTTCTGCATATCCGATGAAACATATATATAGCTTTTCTATATTAATCCGCAGTTCAGACCATTCCGAGAAGATCTATAATAATTGCATTAGAACATTCATAGATGTTGTGTCAGCGACACAAACTAACGTAAGGTCATCTGCAAAGATGAGGTGGGTTAACTTCGTTATAGAGCATTTATGGTGATAGCGGAAGTTGCCATTTGCAGCTATACGTGAATTCAAGAGCCTGGACATGCCTTCTATGATCAAGGTGAAAATGTAGGGGGATAAAGGATCCCCCTGTTGAATACCCTTTAAATTCTCAAACAATCTTGATGGGATGTCGTTGACCAACATGTTGAAAAAATATCATTGTAAAGATTTTGTTTCAGGTTTTACTTCTAATTGATTATTTCCTCAACATGAACACGTGTTCTAATACTTAGACAGTCATGGATTTTTATCATTCTTTTTATTTGATGTTTTGATATAATTTTTTAATTATATATCAAAATTGTAACATTTTAAGTAATTTGTATTGCCCTTAATTTTTTGTTTATATGATGATTAATTGATCTTTTATATTAATTGCGATTATTAGTTGTACGTGAAATATATGAAACATAATATTAATAAAAATAAATAATTGTTGTTATTTTAAATTTTTATTGTTATAATTTTTGGAGAGCCAAGGTTGATGTAAAATTTTAAATTATATAGTACAATATATTGAAAAACTACTTTATAATTTTAAAAAATTCAATAACTATTCTATAATTTTAAAATTTTATATGAAATGGTACCCAACATTCACTAGTATCAGTTCAGTACTATACTAAAACTAAATTCAGTATCGATACTAGTATAGTATTTACAACATTATTATCAATTTAAAAAACTGCTACAAAATTTATTATCAAGATAGTACTTCAGCAATTGCATAAATATTGAGGATTCAACATATATGTTTTGATATTTCTAAATTTTTCAAATACTTGGAAATAATTTCTTTTCTAGTTAGGAATAAATCTAGAGCTTCCTAGACCACAAATATCAGTCGAAGTTGATGCCATGAATCTGCTAGGTAAAGCATCGTTCTTTTAAGAGGGAATTCTAAGGAAATGTGCATCCTCCGACAGGCCAAAAGACCATGAGAAGACAACAATGTGCAAATAGGCACTTGTACAAACTTCTTTTGTCTCTAAAACAAAGTGCACATAGCACCAAACATATTGATCAAATCCTCACCCATACCATCACAACTGGTCTAGCCCATGCCACTCGCACTTGGAACTGCCTTATTAGAGCCTATTCTAAATCTCCCACACCCATCAAAGCCGTTCTTATCTACAACCACTTCATTACATTTGGCTCCGACTTTCCTGATAATTATACCTACCCTGTTTTATTCAAGGCTTGTTCTCGTCTCTATTGGCGTTCTACGGGAAAACAACTGCATGCCCATGTTGTCAAAATAGGCCTACAAAGTGATACATGTGTGCAAAATGCTTTAATCCATTATTATGGTGCTGTGTCACTTTTAACTGACGCGTGCAAGCTGTTTGATGAAATGCCCATAAGAGATGTTGCAAGCTGGAATTCTGTCATGTGTGCTTACAGTACCAATACACGTTCACCGAGTAAAGTTGTGGTATTGTTAAAGAAAATGATTAATGATTACATTAGACCTGATCAGATAACTTGGGTGATTATACTGTCAGCTTGCACACAACTAGATGAAAACGAGTGTGGAAGAGCTATACATAGTTACGTGTTGAAATTGGGTTTAGCATGTGTGTTGAATGTAAGTAATGCCCTGCTGGGTTTTTACATTAAGTGTAAAAAGACAAATGAGGCGTTAAAACTGTTTAGTGAATTGGATTTGTGTAGAGATTTGGTGTCTTGCACAATTTTGATCAATGGTTATGTTGAGATGGGATCTTTAGACATGGCTCGGGATATTTTCGATCAGATTGCTGATAAAGATATTGTCTTGTGGAACTTGTTGGTTCATGCCTATGCTAAAGCTAAGCGTCCACATGATGCTTTGGACCTCTTCATGAGAATGGAAAATGAGCAGGTGATACCTGATGAATCCACAATGGTAAGTGTGCTTACTGCATGTGCCAGCTTAACGGACCTACATTCCGGCAGGTTAGCTCATCAGTTCATTAACTACCACAATATAAGACAAGATATTGTGTTGAAGACAGCTTTGATTGATATGTACTTTAAGTGTGGGAGTATGGAGGAGGCCTTGGTGACTTTCTACAAGATGGAAGAAAAAGATGCTTTTTCGTGGACTGCAGTGATTGAAGGGCTGGGGAATTTAGGTTATGGGAATGAAGCTTTGAGTTTATTTTATCAGATGGAGGCTCAAGGTGCTTGGCCAAACGCTGCAACATTTGTTTCAGTGTTGAAAGCATGCAGTCATTCGGGATTAATTAATGAGGGTTGTCAATTGTTCAAAAGAATGGTGGAAGCTTACCAAGTACAACCAAGGATCGAGCACTTTGGCTGCTTAATTGATCTTTTGAGCAGAACTGGACTTTTGCATGAGGTAGAAGATTTCGTAAAACTGTTGTTGCCTGAAGACAGGCTTGTAGCTTATAAAACCTTTTTAAGTGCTTGCATAAAATACTCGGAATTCAACCTTGGAGACAAGATTGGTGATGAAATTATGAAGTTGAGTTGTGACACATATGAAACATTTATTCTGTTGTCGAACTTTCGAGCTCTAGCAGGGCAATGGACTCAGGTTGCGAAAACGAGAAGAATCATGGAAGATTTTTGTACAAGAAGGAAGCCTGGCACAAGTTCTTTAGCCTTGGAAACATGAGGTCTTCATTACATACAATATAGTTGATGAAAAAAAAAAACAGAAGGTATAGTACTATATCCCGATTGAGATGAGGAAGGCAAGGAACCAATCACAAGAAGCGAATCGATATTGGGTCATTTAACCTTTTTGGTTCCATTTAATTTCTTCCCATATTTGAAGCAACACAAGCGGAAGCTGCATTTGGATTTTGGGACAGAATCGTATGGAATGAAAGGGCGAAGTTGAAGTGTATTATGTGGCCATAGATGAAGGTGTGAATAGAAGGCAGAACTAGCAGAATACATGGCAATCAAATCCTTGTAGCATCTATCCAGCGAAAGGTTTACAGTTCATGACTCTCCATTCACATTCTCAACTTTGGTCCATAAGCATCAAGTTCATCGCCTACCACTTTCATTTGCAGATAAAAATCATCAGTAGTCTATACCGAAGAGAGTTAAATGTAATTCAATTTATAGGCAATCATCTGGAGCAGTTGGTAACACAGGTTTAGAAGTCCAAATTAGCAAGAAAAAGACACCAAACAACCTCATATTAAACTATGCTGTCCTCTCAAATATAAGCATGCCTGCACGAAGCTAAACATTTGTGGCTAAGAAACAACTGCTAAGGAGGCATGAGTATTTAGAAAGACTTAGATTCATGAAATCACCCGCTATAGGCACCGAAGTATTTGTACTGTTTTTGTTTTCTGTCTATTGATTTACAGTTCAAGATGAACTACTGAATTTGGACTACCGACGAAAAAATTGGGATGCTCTATTGTACAGTTTTTACATTCTATCCAGACTCAGGAATACTTCATTATAAGTGTACACTGCAGTATCCTCTTGGAACAGAGTAACCAAGAGTCTAGTTTCAGATTCGCTGGCTTTTTACACACCGCCTGCATCTCATAAACAATTTCAACGCTAAGCACCATCCAACTGTAAGTGAAAAGGCCACGATACGACCCCCCATAAGTCCAGCAAGAATGATAACAAAGAACATTGGATAACTTATATTATCCTTTCTTTGAATTGCCATCCTTCTCTCCAAAATTTCACCAACTAAAATCGCCTCAGCCTCAGCCTCCACACGTCTCCTAACATGATCAACAACTTGTATTTGTTTCTTAGTTTTTTCTTTGTCACCTTCTTTTTCTTTTGTTAAAAGAAAGGCTAACGACTTGCCTGCAATTTCTAAGCCTTGAGGATCAACAGTATGCTCCTCTTCTCTCACTTCAACTTTATCTTCTTCCAAGCATCTAACGTTGCCTGCATCTGATTCTTTACCCTTACTCCCTTTCCATTTCTTTCCTTCACGCAACTTCTTAGGAACCAACATCCTCATCTTAGTTCTGATTTTGGCTTGTCGGCTACACTCCTTTTCGCTTGTTAAAATTGCAGTTCTATCTCCATCTACCTCCACAACTCTCACCAATTTCTTGGCTTCTAAATTCCCCAAGTCCTTGTCGTTACTAAGTAAATGCATATTGTTTTCCACGTTGCTGTTCACTTCAACCTCTGAGATGAGAGACTCCAGAACCTGAATTTCCTCTATACAACAATTGAAGTGATCAAGGGCATCAACCATATCACCCGAATCAGATGAAAATCCATCTTCTTCAAGAACAATTATTCCTTTCTCCGCACTTCCACAATTCTTCACCTCTTTCGAAATTGGCACAACCCTCTCAGGTGGAAACAAGAAAAACAACCTTCGCATCCAAGTACCCGAGACTGTCCGCCGACTCAAACACGGTTTGGACAAACAAAGGACGCAATTTCCAAGGTATTCAAGAAAAATAAGGACAAAGGCAGACGTTGTGATCGCAACAGCCAGCTTCTTGGTGGTCAAACCCAAAGCCAACGCCATAAACATTACCAAACTACTCAACATAAAAACCCGTCTCCCATTCTTATTCTCATTCTCATTAGCATGCCCACCATGCAGATTCTCGTCATCATGACTCACCGGCTCTGACCCACCAAAATTTTCACGTTCTTCCTCCATATTCCTTGCTTCCAAGGTCTGGCTCTGCTCCAACACATCATCCAACTCTCTTGAGATTGTCACCAGTACAGGATCAGAGATCACTATCTCGTCTTCCTCGACCAAACGCTGGTTCCGTACCTTTTGCTTCTTCCTCTTAAAGGGTCTTTTCAGCTTATCACGGTTCTTGACAAAGAGATCCACAAGCGAAGTGGGAAACCCAGTTTCGACCACCAGAGAGTTCCCGCGTTTCGGGGACTGAAGATCTGCCACAATCCGCGAAATCCTGGAAACTCTTGATTTTTTCCACGGGAAAGGCATGATTGCAACAAACAAAGAACAACCCTTTAGTTGTATAGAAGTGGTAAAGGGGGGGACTTTAATAGAAACCAATTCCTAGGTAAAACTTTGATGCTCGTAACACGGACATGGCTGTCAGAGGAAGTTGGAGACCAGAAACTGGGCATAAAAGGGATGTGAAAACAGAGAGAAGGAAAACGTGAAACAAACGGTGAGGCGCGTGCTATTTGGGGTGATGACCCGTTGGACTTTCATCCATTAATGAATGAAGAAAGTTTTCACTTTTTGTTTTGTTTTGAATTTTCAGAATCGGTGGAATTTAAATAAAAAAAGTTAAATTGCTTGATGGAAGGCAAAGGGCAAGAGAAACTGTGAATAACATGTAAATATCTGGCTAGTAGGGTTTGTTGGCAGTTTTGTTTCCAGTTTCTTACTATAAATAAGAAGATTGTAGTTTTAGGGTAAGACAAAAACATAAGAAGTTGCGGGTATGAAACAGAAGGGTTCGCCTATGTGAGAATTTTGTGCATAACCAGCAAAATCGTTACTCTGGTGATTGCTTTCTTTCTTCTGTCGGTGTCTAATTCTCACAATCCTAACCTTTAGAACCGGTCCGTGTACGTTCAGTTCCAAGTTCCAACTTCAAACTGTTTCAGTTACTTTTTGTGGACGCGGTTTCATTTAAGATCGGTTTGATTTACCCCTGGCATGCGAAAATCACTCTCCACTTCTTAACCAAACATTTTAGACCTTTTATTTTCCTTGTTAGGCTGCAATTTAACGTAAGATCGATAATTATATGCTTATTAGCATTGAACAACCACAGGCAAGTGTCATAGCTTGTCCTAACCTATCGTACGATTTAATTTAAGTGAGCCCTCTCCACGGCAATATTCCGACGTTATGTTTACTTTGAACGACAAAGACACACAAAAGGAGGAGGACACAATGAGATATAATCATAACAAAGAAAACTAATAAAGACGCACACTTCGCCCTTTACTTACTGTTTGTCACATCACATGTCCAGCACTTGCGAAAAAGGTTCCCTGCGCAACTGCAGCAAATATTATCGTACCACAATCCTCATAACCTATGCGTTCCCTGTAGAATAGCATATGAAAGCTTACCCTTCCATGTGTCACTGTAACTTGGGCATTATCTCAACCACTTTCAGTGATCTTGTTAAGCAAAACACTAGCCGCCCCAATTTAAATGCCACGTTGAACACAATTTTGTCTGTTTCCTTTATGGATTAAACTTTGAATTTTTGTATATGGACCCCCAAATGGTGGAGATTCTCTCAATACTAAAGTTTTAAAATAAAAGTTTGATTGTGTTGGGAGGCTACCTACCAGTGGAAAGAGACATGCTTCTAAATTGCGGTGGGAACTAAAAGATGAGAATATGAGATTTTATTAGATAAAAATATATTTGTGAGCATTATGGGAATGCAAATTCACCAAACTTCACGGACCAATAATTACTTATTAGAATAGGGACCCCATGACTTATGAACCAACGGAGCTTGCTTCAAAATTCATAAGCATAAGCAAAGAGAAGCACTTGGCAGAGATGATGCCTGAAAGTGCTTGCTTTTGCATCAAAGCTGTTCTTTTGGTTTACGAGGGTAAATTGCAAGAAGCATGTAATGTTAAAAAATCTTGTGAAATTAAGGAGAAGTAAGTCTTTTTCATCCTCTTATATAATAATAAAAGCTTGAGGACTCATCCATAATTTAACGCTTTCTGAAACATACTTTATGATTTTGAATTTATAAATATAAAAAAAAATCCTCTTTATCTCAAACTTTTGTTATATTAATACACAAATGTTTATTGATGTGACATAACCTGTGCAATTTTATATTTAATTTTTAAAAAAATTATAACTCATTTCAGAATTGTTCTTAGTATTTTAAAAGGTCGTTCTTAGTATTTTAGAGGTCTTAGATAAAGTAAAAAACGAAGCTCTTATTTTTACTTATTTTTGGGCTATTATAAAGAATAAAAGGAAGTAAAATATAAGTCTTTTTTGTTATTTTTTATGAAATCAAAAGTGCACCCTATTTTATTTTATTTATTTTTTATAAGAGTAAAAATAAGCCATATTTTATTATTTATAATAATGAACCCTAGGTGGATGCCCTCCTACCCTTGCCAAAGCCCAGGGCCAGCCCGGACTCATCTTATACCTAATTTTTTAACCCTAAATATTATTTATTTTTCCCTCCTTTTCCAACAAAAAAGAAAGAATGAGAAACTTTAAGTAAATCATTCAAGAAAATCTCTCATCTTGATATGAAAAGGAAGATGTTGACATATTTTACTTTTGTCATGCATGCATTTAGTGATTATCACATGTTTATACTTTTATATTCCAAAATTTAAGTTAAAATTTGTTTACCAAGGTGTATAGCTTAAATGATTGAGGTGGTTGCTTTAATTTTACAAAAGTAGGTAAGACAATTATTAGGAATGAAAAGTTAGCCTGGACTTATTCTAATCTAGTTTTAATCAGTTTAAGTCAATAAATTTAGGTCAAATTAATGGTAATTTAGAGCATGCTTAAATGATTACAAAAATTTAAGATTTCGAGTCAAATTTAGATTCAAATAATTATAGTTATTTATACTATCTTCTTTTATCTTTATCGCAATTACTTATCCCATCTTTTGTCCTTAACGCTTTCTGTTTTTCTTTTTATTCTCTTTTGATTTCTATACTTGTTTTTCTCTCATTTCTTTTTCACTATTTTCTTTTAGTTTTTTTCAAGTGATGTTGCCTCCTCACTGCAATAAAATCGTATTTCGAATTTTTTAATTTAATAAATAATGAATATATAGTGAATATTACTAATATGTTTTAATGGTTTGTGAGTTAATAAACATAGGGATTACTGGAGTATGTGAGTTGTTACCGGAAAAATAATGATCTCATGTTGGAAAGTACTAGAGGCGTTTGTAAATGGAAATGATGGAATGAGTTAAGTTGAGTTTGACTTAAGTAGATTTGAGCTTAAGACATGATTTAGGCTACCTAAAGTCTAATCGAGCTCGAGTTCAGACGATATGAGTCGAATCCAATATGACCTTGCATTAAACTTAGGTCGCTTATAAGATACTTCAAGTTAAACTCAGTCCACCTTAAATTCAATCCGACCTGGCCTATTGTCAACTTTAACAATTATATTAAAATAATAAATGTTCACCAATAATTTATAAAAAGAGTAGGCTTAAAACCTCTCTCCTTCACTTTTTTTTCCATTTTTATTCACTTTTTGAATCCTTTAAATGTGACAATATGCTTGCCTTACACATTGTCTGATTCCTTTCCTTTTATGGAAATGGAACCAAAACAGGAATATATACATTTAGAGCTCCTCCAACTTATAATAACTATTTGTGCCACCTCTTCACTTCCTTTTCCTCTCTTTCCTCCTTTCAAACTCTTTGAAACTCTAACACTTTTGACCCTAATTCTTTTGCTCCTACTTCTTCCTTATTTCTTAATAAAAATCTACCGAAGAGCCTCGAAAAAACAGCTCAAAAATAAGTTGGAGCTAGGTTTTAGGAGACCATGTTCCCTTAGAAAAGCTAAAGTATATACCTTTTTCTTCTTCATAATAAAGCATTTGTAGCTTCATCTTCAATTGAGGTATTAAAATAGTCAGAGCACAAAAATGGACTTCTGCTTTAGTAGGCTATTTTCTTGATAAAAGACCCTCTTTCTATTTGTTCAATCTTGGGTAGAGAAGAATTGGGGTAAGCTAGAATTAGGGAGCATTCTAATTAACGAAGAAGACCTTTGTCTTCAAATTTGAAAGTAAGGCAAATAAACACAAAGAAGTCAATGATAATGCAAAAAATAGAGATATGGTATGCCTCAAGAAAGGTGTAGCATAAGAAAGATCAATGCCATTTGAATATTGGTCCACTTTAGGTTTAAGTTACCTAGCTAGTTTGATTAGGAGACTATTATGCTTGGATAAGCACACAATAAGATTAAAAAGGATTGGATATGCTTGAATTTATGTAGGAGTTGAGCTTCAAAAGTAGCCATCATACACACTGAAACTAAAATAACTAAATAAGGATAACAATTTAATAGGTACTGAAATTACACTATCTTAACACTGGAAGCCAGAGGCTATGAAGGTAAATAAGTAGTGGAAACCTACAGAGAGAACCTTTATTATAAGGAAAATTGTAAAAATTTAAAGCTTCAAATAGGCTAATCCATAACATAACTTAAGGAGAAAGGAGAGTCAATTATAAAAGCAAATAAAATACTCAATAAGTTCTCACCAGAATATATCTAATTTCTTAAATAACAACAAACCTCTTAAAAATGAGAGTATGGCACTTAAATTATTAGTTAAAAGACTTAAGGAAGCTATAAATAGACCTAGTGAACTCACAAGAGATGGGACAATGCCTTATATGAATGCAACAACTAATTATAATCATGCCTCAAAGATCAAACTCTAATAGTAGAGGAAAATGATGAAGCTAAATCCACCTCCAACCCAAGAGTATCTAAGAAGATTCATGAAGGGAACTCAATAAACAAAGCTGGTGTTATAACTACCCTAATGGACAAATCAAAGAGAATGATTGGAAGGAAAATAAGGAAAGAGACCCTAATCCCTATTCCAAACAAATGATTATAGCTTGGAACATGAGGGACATTAATTGCCTTAATAAAAGCACGTAATCTATGACTACTTACTAACCAAAATACCTTGTATAATAGGTATTCTAGAAACTAAATCCATGAAAAATAAAATTCAAGACAACAAGTGGATCTTTAGGTAGCATTGGAGGCCACTTGGTAACCATTAGCTTCATTATAAAAGAAGTTTTATGGTTGGCTTTGACCTTGAAATTGTCCAAAGTGCATCACTGTAAGATCTCCGACTAATTCATACAACTAGAAGTATCCCTCGATTAGCTCCAAGTTAGAATTATATATGCTGCAAATTTTGAATTCTAGAGGTACAACCTCTTAAGGTATTTGATCTTTATTAGTTCCTCTATCCAAGTTCCCTGAATGATTTTGGGTGACTTCAACAACATTATCTTAGTACAAGAAGTTAGAGGACCTAAGCTTAAGAGGATTGAAAAAAACAAAGGCTTCCTTAACTATTTAAATACCATAAGATTAAGTTATTTAAGATATGATGGAGATTATTATATATGGAGTAACAACCTTGTCAATGATTAGCTTATAAAAAAATTTGGAAAGAGATGCCGTAAATCCTCTTCAGCTCTCAAAATTTTTTAAGATTAAGGTTCACTTTAAAGTACCCATATGGTCTGTCTGTAGTCCCATTGAAATAGAATTAGTCATAGTCTTGGAGAAATTGAGCTACCTTTTACATACTTCAATTTCCTCTCTAAGATTAAGGTATTTAAAGAAGCTATAAAAAGAGGAACTAATAATCATATTGAAGGTTGTGAAGCATACAAATGTATAAGGAAACTATAATCAATGAAAATTGAATTAAAAAAGTTCTACAATGAGAAAATCTAATAAAATGATGAAGCTATTAATAAAGCCAATGAACAGGTGAGATTTGCCTAATTAAAACTTTAAAATCTCCCAAGGATATGGATATAAAAAAAAGGAAATGAAAGCCCTTAGATCCTACACATAAGCCTTAAAGAAACATTATTATATTTTAAAGTAGAAGGCTAAAATCAATTGGATAAGAGATAGAGATAGGGATACTAATTGTCTTCACAACTTTATCTTAGGGAGAAGGAATAAGAACAAAACTTGTTCTTTGAAGAATAAAGATGGAAGGAGTATTATTGACCCAGATGGATAGAAAAAAATAGTCTTTAAATAATTTTAAAAAATTAGGTACTTTAATAAAATTTTCTTTCATATGAAGGTATTCATGAATGTAATCATTGACTCCCTCTACTAATAACAGAAAGAAATTTTAATGAAACCTTTCACTACTTTAGACATCAAGACATCATTCTTTATTTTAAAAAAATATCTATAGGTCTTAATAGACTAGGTACAGGCTTCTTCCAAGAGACATGACACATTATAGAAAAATGATAATTAATATTATATTGAAATTCTTCTCTAAGGACAAGTTACCCAAGGAGCTAAACAAAAATTATGTAACCTTAGTCCCTAAAAATCCTAATCCTTGCTCTCTGAATGATTATGGAATGATTTCTTATTGAATTTCACTTATAAAACCATTTATAAGATGCCTGCTATTGGGCTCAAAGAGGTGCTAAATGGCATAATCATTCCATGTCTAGGCCTTTTTATCCAAGGAAGAAGTATAGGGGTGATAAGTCAAATTATTTATATATGACTTTGGGATGAATTGAAACTAATTTGACTTATCTTCATGTGAATTATGCACTTTATTTGGTTAATTCTCACACATTTCAACTCTATTATTTTATAGGTACAATTAGAGAGATTTTGGGAAAAAGGCATAACTTTCATTGTAGATATCATATTAGAGTCGTTCAAGTACGCTTTTGAAGATGACTCCGAGCTCTACAACCTTTATGAGACCCCGAGGAGTGATTTGGCTTTTTGAAGGGTCAAAAGTGCATATTTCTAAAGATGCTCAGTGTATTTCCGCTTAACGGACATCATATCCCTCCAAACGGACATGAGCGGAGAAAAAAGGCTAATAGACCCGTGAATGTCCGCTTAATGGACATTCAATGTCCCAAACTATTCCAGAGACCCGAGAAGGTCTGCCTAAGGGAGATTAAGTCCGCCTAACGGACATTGACGGCGCAGAAACGATTTTTATTACCCTGTTTAGCAAAAACTAGGTTTCTTTGATCCCAAGACACTATATATATTCGTTTTGAAGACCGAAATGGGAGTGCTGGCACTGAAAACGAGGTGGATACATAGGAGGCACCTAAAAAGAGGAAAAAGAGGACGAAGAAGGAGGATTGAAGCAAGCTTGTTTTGTGTTCTTCAACTTTCTCTCTCTACCCTTTCTTGGATGTTGGTTATCTTTATTTGTTCAAATTCTTTTATCATGTTTTGGAACTAAACTCCATTTAGGGTTAGGGATGCAGCTTATTTTGGGGATTGATTGATGTTTTATGGATTGATTGGTGTTGAATGAAAGTTCTTGAGTTATATTTATCTTCTTTGAGCTTCATTGTTGTCTCTACACTTGATCACCATAGATGCAACCCTAGGAATCATATGATGGACTGAGAGGTGAAGTGTGGTTTGTGCATTAGGAAGATAAGCACGTTAGATTTAGAGATAAAGATATTCTAAACTAGTGTGATAACTTAAGGTTGCTTGTTCTTAATGAATTTGACTAGTTAGGTTGCACATTGAGAAATGGTAATCAACTAATTGGGTATTCTTGTATGTCTTCAGAGAGAATATAAGTGAATTTGTGCAGCTGTTCTTATAACTTTTCATTCAATCAATTCCATAATTTATCGATCAATCTTCTAAATTGGTGAATCCTGAAGCCCTAAATCTCAACATCAAATTTTCTCTTATTTGTTTACTTACATTCGTCACAATTAATTGTTCACTCAAATCCAATCATCTTTTAAATTTCTTGTTATTTTTGGTTCAAGTAATTAGGATTAAATTAGTAGTGAGTATTTTAGTCCTCGTGAGATACGACCTTGGAATACTTGATGTGTAAGTACTAGGAAAGACTCTGTGCACTTGGGGGATAACTTGCTACTAGTTGAATAGCTTTCTCAAAAGATATTAAAGCAAAAAGGCCCTAAAAAGTTGCTCAATGAGGAAAGATTTTTAGAAAACTTTTAACTCAATTGATTGGAGCTTTATAATTGATTCCTTAAGAGGCCTTTGGCTTACCGATAGAGCAATGTATATCCACCTCCTCCTTTACCATTCAAGTAAATAGTGGGCTCACTTATTGCTTTAATTGTGCCAAAAGTTTGAGGCAAAATCTCCTTACCTATTTTCCTTAGGCATTAAAATCCTTTGTCGATCGATGGCATATAGAACCAAGCACATCATGAATGCAAAAAATTGGGGCTGATCAATCTATCTTTTGTGGATGACCTCATACTTTTATATGGAGATGATGTTAACTGAGTTAAGACATTAATAGAAATATTAAATTTGTTCAACTTCATGTTTGGCTTAGCTATAAGCAAAGCTAAGAGCGTGTTTGTCTTTGTAAATAAGCTGGAGATAAGGAACACACTTTTATAATTTAGGGTTTAGAAGTCAGGAACTCCCATTCAAATACTTAAAGATTCCAATCTCAACTAAGAGAATGACATATAGAGATTAACAAACTCTTTATGTTGCAATTCATAAGAGGATTGATCATTGGAATAATAAATTCTTAACCTTTACTGGAAGACTACGACTAATCTATTCAATCTTAAACAATCTCAGTAATCACTAATGTTGTCACTTATTCCTTCCTTAAAACTAAACAAAGTATATAAAAAAAGATGTTGAAGAATTTGTTGCATTTTTCACGTAAATGCATATAAATCATAATTTTAGGTACAATATCATTTTAGTTAGGTTTTGCTTTGGTTTAAACAATGTTAACACATAAGTCAAATTATAGATACATGAGTTACATTATTTGGGCTAGTTTACATAGTTTATGCCACATCAATCATGTTATATTAATCCACATGTACTCAAGCTTACTACATATGCATTGCCACTAAGTAATATCGTAAAAGTATAATAACGTTTTCTTTTGATAAATTTAAAATTATAAAAAATTAAGATAACTTTGCAGTATATAAGATTTTTTTATAAAGTGTTAGACAAAAAAAAGTCTCATGTCCTCAAACATAAATAAAATTTAATTGATCAAGTTGATATAAAAACCAAATTGTTATAGAAGAAAATTCACTAGTCTTAACAACATATGAATGTATGATTTTTAAATATGAGACATTGAATAAGGGCAGCAGCTGGTAAGGTTTTGATGTTAGAAAAAGTTGGATGTTATGCAGCAACATCTTTATGCATCATCTTTGTTTTTCTCTTTTAGTTTTTGAATGGCAAAGATCACAGATGGAAACTTAGAATCAAATGTGTTCTTGTTTTTTGTTGGGTCTATGGGCCTGATTAAATTAGTATTTTAGTCCAGGTGCATAAATTCAATATGTGGGCCAATTAAGTTAAACGAGGCTTAGCATAAATTTTCAAATTCAACCATTACTTTTAATTATTTTTTGGGTACAAACACTTACTGTCTACTAAAGTATGCACAAACTGAATTTCAACACGTCTACTATTCAAAAGTAGAATACCATATAAAGGGATAAGAGACAGGAAATCCTTATGCATAGGAGCTAAACTATGTGCAAATCCTAGTTGAATGAGAATTTTCGATTTTATCTTCCAGCTACCAACTCATTATCTATACCATTTGGACCTTCATAAGACCATTTACCCTCTTATAAAGCTGCATTAGTCTTTTAATCAGAACCTCTTAACAAAACTTTCGATCTCTACCTTTCTCTACAAGCAACCCAATCTAGCAGAAAGGGAAGGAGTAGGAATAGTATCTGATTGATAATTTCTAGAGCACTAGTGATGATACTTGGAGATGCAAAAGCAAATAGTAGTTGTGACCTACTAAACTACTGGATATCGTTTGGTGGCACATTTCTTTCTCCGCTAGTGAAGCAACTAACAATTTTCTTGCACAATTCCATGCCCATTTCTTCCAACTTCTCCTTTATCTTCTTGCAGGGTTATCTTGTAGGTCAAGACATGTCGTTTCTTCAACTGAGATTGCTGATTTGGACAAAAGACAAAGGATTACAAATTCTCCATCTTTCACTCTCTTGCTTTTGTTTCTCTTGAGAGTCTACTAATTAGACTTACATTTGTTCTAAACATGGACCAAATTGATGTTACAGGATTCTTAATCACTTGCCTTAATGGAAACGGCAACATTAATCCACCAATGAATTTCTACATTCCATTTGTTATTCCCAACAAGTCTCTTAGTGCTTGCTTACAACAGCTACTTAAGGAGCTATTTTTCAAAAGCAACGCCTAACCTTAATCATATGTTTCGTAGATATCATAGAAAGATTGGCGTCACCTGCAATTACTTTCATTTAATGTTCAGACGTTTCTCGAACCATTTTTTTATATCAATCAAGAAAATCATGTTCGGTCTTTTCTAATAATAATTAAATAATGGGAAAGGACTTATGAAAAGGATAATGCATTAACTCTTTATTTTTGGAATAAATACTAGATTTAATTTGAATTATGTACCTATTAACTTACAATTATAAGTACAACTTTTTTCTATCACGAAAACAAGTTAGCATTTTGGCTATTTCTTTTTTAGCTATATTTTAAAAATTCTAGCTAAAAGTAAGCTCTTAGTGACAATTTTAAAGATCGTCATCAAAGGCTAAACATTTGACAATGACTTTTGTAAAATCTTTGTTAAAATTAAGTCTTTGGCGTATCCAAAAGGTAAGCCTTTAGCGACAATTTCACAAAAACACCTCCAAAGGTTTTTTAGAATTGTCGGCAAAGGATATGAATATATTTTTGGTAGTTTAGAAACCCAATAATATATGATTTGACAATTTTATATGGTATGACAAAAATTTCAAATAGTTTTAACATGAAGTTTGTAATTCTAATTATATTCAAATGTTTTTTCTATCAATTCTATTTATATATTCTATTTAATTTTTGTTAATATTTAATATTTAATTTCCATTTTTAACTATATTGCAATTTTTTAAATTATATTGTAATAATATAATGATATATGACTGTATAGATAATAATTGTAAATAATATAATGTTATATGGTAATTAATATAATGATATATGAATGTGTAGATAATAGATAAAATTTTCCACATCTTAGTTATTATATTATTCTATTTAATCATATTTCTCTATTTATTATATATAAATTCCATATTATTATATAGAATTTGTATATTATATATAATTAAATCGTCGTCAAAGGCTAAACATTTGGTGACATTTTTGTAAAATCATCGCCAAAATTTTCCCCTTTGATGACAATTTAGTGAAATCGTCATAAAAGGGTAACCCTTTGGTGACGGTTTTGTAGAAGCTTCTCCAAATGATGGTCCTTTGGCAATGATTTTGTATGGAATTAAAAGGATCAACCTTTAGCCACGATTAGTCAAGTAACAAAGGCAAAGTTTAGTAGGAAAGAGAACATTTTAACCAATAGAGTCATTATAAAGGCTTTTATCTAATTTCATAAGCAGGGGAACGAACACTTACACGAAGAGCAGTAACTAAGACGTATTATCGTCACTAAAGGTTGATCCTTTTAATTCCATACGAAATTCTCACCAAAGGCCCAGCATTTGGCGACGCTTCTACAAAACTATCACCAAAGGGTTACCTTTTTATGCCGATTTCACTAAAGCGTTGTTAAAAGGTTGCCAAAGGTTGATCCTTTAGTGACGATTTATGAAAGCATCACCAAATGAAGTGTATATGCACGAAAATGACGTCGTTTTTTTCAGTTAATATGACATCATTTTCATCATATACAAAACCTAATACCAACTGTCTCCTCCAGTGTCATCCTCTCTCACACATTGGCAGCCTCCTTCACCGTCCTCCTCTCTCACCTTTCTAACCTCCTCATCCACTGTCCTCCTCCCTCGCGTTTCTAGCCTCATCCCCTGTCCTCCTCACTCATGTTTCTAGCATCCTTCATTATCCTCCTCTCTAAGTTTTCCAACCTGCTCCACCATCCTCCTCGCATGTCCAGCTCCTATCTCGTGTTTCCAGCCTCCTCCACCGTCCTACTCATGTTTCCAACCTCCTTTATCTTGTAAGGAAAAACATTTCATTTTAAAGAATTGTGTTCCTAATATATCATTATGATGATCAAGAAGGTACAAAATTATGATTTGTCTCTTAATTCAGAGTGATTTTCTAACAAATGGTTAGTAACATATGATTTATTATAAATTGAAGAAGATCACTAAAACATTTTATAGTTTTTGAAGTTTTTGGTTTTTTGGTTATTAATGATCTTGTCAAATGTAAAGATTCTTCTTGATTAGATGTAGCACCCCACTCCTATAGGGCATATTCCCGAAGATACCGTTGGTATTCGAGAACACACTCTACGAGGGTGAAGCACTAGAACGGTCAGTCAAACTCATCGCACGCATTTTTTGGAAAACCAATAATCATTATTGGCCTATTTTTATTTATAACACATTCAATCATAATTGTTACAAACAATATACACATTGCATAATTTCAATAATCATTTGGGTCCTTTTCAAATTTGAAACATTTTCAGTCATAAAGTCATTACTCATCAGAAATTATTCACATACAATGGTACAATATTTACGGAATACATTCTTTAAGACAAAAATAACAGAAAAATGTATGCAAATGCCAACTGATCCCGACCTCTATCTCTTACTCAAAAGCAGCGGTTAGACTTCAGTTGATATAATTGGGTGTCTCTTCTGAGCCTGAAAAATATGTTACAACTTGAGGTGAGTTTTGCGAACTCAGTTGAGTAACCATCCTCGATGGTTCACTCTTGTCATGCAACACAACAATTCATGTTATCAAATAATTCACATCATCTTGATTATCATGTGATATCGCGAAACACTTTGTTCACAATTGTCACATTTTAAAAATCATATAATTCATCATTTCATCGTGATCATGGCAAACATGTTCATCAATAAGTATTCACACATTTCACATAATAAAAATCCTAAAAATATTGCAATCATTCAATTTATTCATATCACATATGTATGCAATGTTTATGAGACTCGAATTCATTTATTACATTGTTGTGACTGAGTGCCTTTTTCACTGTCCCATATCCATTATGAATACTGGGCTCTATCATACTGTTCCTTATCCATTGGAGATACAGGACTCTTTATACATTGAGCCTTAGGCTCTTACCACAAATGTATGAGCTTTAAGCTTTTTTTCACTGGCGAATCTGGTCACAACTGCCTTTATATTTCATGCATTCGTGGAATAAATGCATTTCACATATTCAATTACCATGTTCAGTCTAATGCATTCACATTCACTTTCTTATTCACATTGATCATGGGACTTGGTCCGGCATTCAACATATAAGTTGAGAACACATTTATTCAATCACATTCACAATCAATGAGCACTTCCAATGTATTATTCATGCACCAAACACCTCGAATATTTTATTTCCGAAAATTAGTACACACATGATATGTTATTTCAATTTAGAATCAAACAAATAATCAAGGTGAGACCATCTTAGGTTACTCACAGTACGCTCCAGATTAGCATTAACTTCCATGATCCGGAAACAACTGGATACTGATGTTCTATCCTATATATCAATATAATGCAATACACATATTGCATACACATTATTAATTACACAATCACATAAGCATTCAATTATACACATATGTATATGTGTAATGTATAATGCATGCTCATATTGACAATCCCGGGTATCTTTCCTTTATTCACATCTCATAATCATTTACGAACATCTTTTAATCATTCTTTAATACCTAATACACTTTACTAATCACCTCGTTTCTCATCAACTAGGGTCATTCAAATTCACTATCTCATTTAAACCTATTTACATCATATGGAAGCACCCTAGTAATGATTTGTTCATATAACAATCAAAAGACAACTCTTTGCCTCCATAATTCTAGCCATGATTGTGGTATCCTTGCTACGGTCGTGAAAGAAACATTTTCGAGCTAGCCAACACGATCATGACAGAAACTATTTTTTCAGGTCATGATCGTGGGGTGAGGGCCACGATCATGCCCTGCAAATTTCCTCCTCCATTCATCCGAATTCAACACATATTTTAACACCAATTTCTCCATATTTCACTTCCTCTAACACAACATCATTCCACACTAATTCAAATACTAATTTGACTGCATTAAACTCTCAACCTCTAATCATTTGATTTATCACATTAAACTAAATCCCATAATTCATGCAACCTTATCCTTTTTCCATAATATATCTCATTCATAAAGCATCAAACAATTCATTCACTATGTTATGTCTTCATTTAATACTCTAAACATTTCATATTTAGATGCATTGCCATCAACAACATTTTCCTTAAAGTATAACATCAAGATCAATCAAACTTATCACACATTTAACTAACTTTTTCTAACATCAAATTATGTTCATTATAAGCCTCAATTAAGTCCAAAAGCATCACAGATATATATCTCATCCTTAATTGATTCAACCATTGTATAATCAAAACATTACCATGAAAAATCCTGCCACGATCGTGACAGAAACCAATCTCCTCTTTATTATGCAGTTTTCTAGTTTTTTCAGGACAGATTTTTAGATCAGTTTTGTATAACCATTATGACCTAGAAAATAAGGTTTTTAGGCCACACCTTCTACTAATCAAATGTTCCTATATTTAGGTTTCTAATGGCATCAAATTCATGGATTTTTGTTCATTATCATGCATGTTATAATCAAAATACTACAGACTATTCGTATACCTTGATAGAACATAATGCTCAACTTCAAGACAAATTTCAAAAATCTTAAGGACATATTTCAAATTCAATTCCTTCATAAAAAATGTAGTCATACGTCTCTAGTTTAATCTTAACAAAAAATCATCCCATTTGGATATTAATATATCAAGATATGGCCAAAATACATATGCATGCTCAGTGAAAACACTCCATCTAACATATTTCAGCACATATTTAACTTCATTTTCATCCTAGTTCAATCTCTTTTGCTTCGTTTATCATTTCTAGCTCATGTACTCATTATTTCCTCTTCATTCCTACTTTCACTTCAGCTCAATATCAATCATAACCAAAACATATTCTATAATTGATCATTAACACCAAAACATAATAGATATACATATACTTTCATCATCAATTTTCTGCACATATGTTTTACTCCATTATCACCTTCATTCCATTTCTAAGCTATCAATCCTCCCTTAAAACAACTAATGAATGCCATTTATAAATTAAAATAGAACAAACACCTATTTATTTCAACATCAATGTGACACATTTTTCAACTCCTCTATCATGGTCATTTACCACTAAACTATCATCATAC
>JAOTAY010000003.1:27847593-27866301 GCA_025629805.1 Erythroxylum baracoense | reverse complement strand
AATTCACATTATAATCACATTAAAACAATCATTTATACCCAGAAATGTCAAATGAGTGCATGAATAAATTATTGTAAAGTGTGTAATGATCAAATTCACATGTGTGTATACTAATATTGTGCATGAGTATGAAATGCATTTTTCTAATATCTCGATAATATTTCTCATATACGGTATTCCCATGCTCTAACCCTTAGTATAAGAACGAGATGTTACATTAGATGAAGATGATGTTAGCTATTCTTTTGACAATTAAGGAGAGAATTTGTGTTTCACCTATGATTTTTATTTGAATGGATACATGGGCAATGATTCAAAGGGATCACTAGGAATGTACCAGAGAATGGATTTGATGGTGATATATATGGTATGATTGATTATAAGTTCCATAAGAGGAAACAAATGGAACCTTTAAAATGTTGACTTATGTCAATGCGTACTATTGATGATTGACTTATGTTAATGCATATTGTTAATGATTGACTTATATTAATACGTATTACTGATAGTTGACCTATGTTAAAGCAATGAATGTTAATGATTGAATGTGTGTTGATAATGATGATTGGATATATTGTAATGTTACTAAAATTTATGTTTTTGTATATATATCAAATATAATGGCACCTGGTAGAAACAAAGGAAAAACGTGGCAACTATGGAAATTGTAAAACAAATGGATATGTAACTTTGACCGGATTAATCAGTTGGTGTCATCAATTCAATTTCTAGCCAATAACACCGTTCTACCTCAGCCACCAATGAAATTAGTCATACACAACTTCATTCTACCTCAAACAACAATGAATCAACTGGTTCAAGCTTGTTAATTTTTAACACCTACAAATAGACTTATGCTGAAATATATATTTATATATTCTAATATTTCCTTATCATTATTAATTTGTTGTCGTGTTCTAATGCTAGTATTAAAAAATATAAAGGTAAAACTAGTAGTTGTGAATTGCAACGAATGAATATTGCAATGAATAGCAAGTTGTCAATACAGATTGATACTCAGCAAGGTCATCTTGTAAACAAGTTCTAATATGCAAAATTTTCAAGTGAGTTAGAGCTTATTATGAGAACATAATTACCTTGTTTGAAACATATTAAAGACTTGAAGGAAACTTGCTTAAAAAAATGTTTTGGATAAAGTTGCAGTAATGTTTCAATATATTGAACTATATGCAATACTGTTTCTATTATTTTTAGATTAATTACATTTTTACTCGTTGTTCATAGTTGAAACTGAATATTGTCGATATCGAGAATCCTGATGTTTTGAACTGTGTGACTTCATTATTGAAACAAAGGACCAAGAATTGTCGTTATAAGTTGCATCGGTACTATAAATCTTTTCCTTTTGATGCAAAGGCACATATAAATGTTTTAGAACGAATGTCTCAAGAAAATTGGAATAATTTGTGTGATTATTGAGTTGACCCAAAAGTTAGGTTTGTTTTCTTTCCCTTCACATTTGCTTCCATTAATCTTGTTAGATAATTTAATGACTACCTAATCTTTTTTTCATTATATAGGATAATTGAGAGAAGGCAAAGGTCAACCGAGAAAAAAAAAGAAAACATCTCATAATCAATGGTCTGAATCATTTGTAGTCGTTCGAAATGAATATGTAAAATCTTTGTTTACAAGTTATAATTATATTAATAAGCACTATATTATTTATTGGACCTTATATTTTTCTTTCATAAAATATAGTGAGAAGGAACTACATAGACAAGAGTATGATAGGATCACACTATACAAAGTCACTTACCATAAGGAAGGTAAAGGGTGGATGTCGGAAGAAGCAAGAAAAAACTATGTAAGTATACAACTTTGTTTAATATTTAAGTTCATTTATTAATGTAGTAGTAAATAATAATATTTACATTGATTTTTTTTAATTTTAGAATAAGAAGCAATATTTGTTGAAGAAATTAATGTCTGAGGGGAATGAGGTCAATGTAGAAGCATTTGCAACACCATACTTAGAACATATTCTGGCTATATTAAAGGTCTTGGCTTTGGCCCCAAGCCAAAAGTTACAACCTCATCAAATCAAACAGTCGTTCAACAACTTTAAGAGGAAAATAAGACGCTTAAGGCTGAATTACAATATACTCGAGCAAAATTAGCCAAACATGATAAGTTATTCAGCAAAACATTTGGCTCGGATTATGATAGCAATGAAGATAAAAGTGAATGGTATTAATTACACCCCTTATACTTTTTTTCTTTTCATTCCTGTTTGTATTATAATTTAAATATAATACTATTTTTTCTTAGATTACAAAATTGATGAAGAGGTAACTACTGAGTGATTATGTCATGAATGGTAAAGTAATGTGATGTTTGCTTTAATTAAAACATATTGTTTCAATACACACAATATTTTTAGCATATTTTAGCTAAGCTTTTTGGATTATTATGGATTCATCGACATGGAAAAACCTAGTTAGTCATTTCAATTATGATGTAATTTTTTTTGTTATCTCGACATTTATAATTTGTAAGCTAGTTTCTGTATTTATTATTTTGTTTATAAGAATTGTTAAAGTTGTAATTAAAATCTTATATGAAAAATATTCTTTTTTGTATTAATGATATTCTTTTTTTTGTATTAATGATATTTTACTTTTTATATACAATGCTTCAAATAATCAACTATTTTTGTACAATTTTTATATAATAAGTTTACAATAAAAAATATATCGAAACATTATATATAATAATATGGATTAAAAATGTAACAAATAATTTATCTTAAAATTGTATAACATTTGATTAAAATGTAGCTAAAAACATTTGACTACATTTTATATAATGTAGCTAAAAATATTTGCCCATATTTTCAGAAATGTAGCTAAAAACATTTGGCTATGTTCCAAGAAACGTAGCTAAAAAGTTTTAACTACATTTCCAAAAATGTAGCTAATCATATTTAGCTATGTTTTCATAATTGTAGCCAACCTAAATCTGAAACCCTAAAGCTTAAACTCTAAACATTAAACCCTAAATTTTGGCTATGATTTTAGAAACGTAGCTAAATATTATTAGCTATAATTTTGGAAATATAGTGAAAACATTTGGCTACGCTTCGGGGCTACGATTATGGAAATATAGCTAATAGTTTTTAGCGACGAAAAAGAAGCGTAGTCATAAATTTAGGATTACCTTTTCTATATTGGTGCATTATATTTAGAGGATTAGAAATACTAAAATCTTTGGAAAGGCAGAAGAGTTCAAGCAATACGGATGGATGCAATTTTACCTCAAGCTAAGAATGACAATCATAGTTACTGCTGATCAACATTGCATTTCCAATCATATTAAGTTGCAATTGAACTTATAAATAATGCTATTATTTTATTTCTTGTTATTGTAGTTACTACATTTTTGTGTTACCTCCTCCCCGTGGAGTTGTAACTTTGAATTATTATGTAATTTCTACCTTTTTGAATGAATGAATTACTTACTTTATATAAAAAAACTATTGGCGAAGATTCCTAAAAACGTCACTAATAGTTTTTTACTACGAAAAAAATGCGTAGTCAAAAACTATTAGCGAAGATTTTTGAAAATGTCACCTATAATTTTTAGCTACGACGCTTTGATGACGTTTTGGGTGACGAAATGAAAACATAGCTAAAACTATAGGCGATATTTTTTACACCGTTTAACAACGATTTTTTCGTAACCAAAGATTAATTTTGTTGTAATATATTTTGTGCGATTCACTTGTAAACCTTTACTTTATAATTTGAAATATGTCACAATTTAAGGAAAACAACTATTTTCAAATACATAATGGTAGGATATTTTAAACTCTTGAGAATCAAATTATACAAACATCATATTCACATTCATTTAATGTATATAATTCATCATATTTACATTGAAATCAAGATTTAACCTTTTGTTTTACATATTTGGATTGAAGTCAACTTAAAGATATCTTAGCAAATAAGCTATCATAGGTTCTCAATGGGTCGGTAAGTAAGGTTCTAGGTTGCAAAGAATAACTTCCATAATGCATAACAGTACATTCGTCTATAGAATCTAACAATCCTTCGGCACTAACAAGAGAGCATAACCCGATATATTGATAGTTTGAAAACGACTACATGATACCCTAATTATGTTCATTCTGGAGTCAATCTTGATCTTTTTATAGACAAAATAAATGTGAGTTCTAATTTGGGTGATTACAGCCTCTGTGAAAAGCCCATTACTTTTGGCAATATTTTGAAGGCATGGCCATCGGTAAAATAAAGCAATTTTGTAAATCCTTCCCCTATCTAAGGTGTTATGTGTTGTTTTGATGCTCCATATGATTATGTCTTACTAAGATTAAGGAGGATTATGCAATCAACATTTCCAACTCACCACTTTCCATGCCCTATTCGAGTATGAGCACTAGAATAAAAGATGATCTATAGACTCTTCATCTCTTCTACGCAGATGATATATGTTAGAGATGCTCAAATACTAGTTTAATATGTTAATTGTGGAAAAAATTTTCCCTAACTATTAGCCAAAGTAAGTGTGAGGCCCTTAGCAAATCGTAACGGATCATTGTAGGTTTAAGATTCCAAAGTAATCTCCGAGCTGATATATTTGAAAATTTCTCATTCTTTATATGTGTCCAGACCACTGCATCAATCTCTCTCTAGAATTAGTCCTAGTCTTTTGGAGAAAAGACTTCATGTTATGATCATTTATCCTCTTGGATAGTAAGCCTTTGTTAATTAAGACTTATTGTACTATTGCATCCTTTTAAATGCTATGTTTTAGGTCATATAAAGCTGGCTAATTGTCCACGATTTATAAATGTGGACCACCTATCGTACCAAAAGGAGATACTACTCCCATTCCCAACTTTATAGAAAAAGGATTGCTTGATCCTTTCCCTTAATTTCAGCATGCTTTGCATGGTGGCAGAAGTCTTATAATGCTTTCTGTGATCTAAATGTTAGACTTTTTGATATAGTGGCTGTTAACCTATTTGACCTAAAGAGAATTCCTATCCTTGATAAGTCTCTGTAATCTCTTTACTAACATTTTCAAATTACCACTTTTATGAGTGTAAAACCCTATCCACCTTTCTTTCCTTTTTTTGAATTCTTGCTTAGGTTCCACCACTAAGACTACTACTCCATAAAAGCTTCCTAAAAAGTTTATCAATTGATTTGATAACGAAGCTAGGTAGAATTAAGTGAGATGCCTAATAGACATTTATGGAACTTAATACTAAAGCAATTAGTTAACTCATGCCCACTATGAATAAAGATTTAGAGCCCTAGCTGCTTATCTTTGATGAGATTTTCTCTAGTAGAGTTTTGAAATCTGAGTAGGAAGTTCTTATGAAATTCACTGGAATGCCTAGATAGGTGAATGGGAGATCCTGGAGATTGAATAATGTTAGAATAGAGAAACACTGTGCATTTTGAGATGTATTAACTGAGAGAAACATTCCACTTTTCTCCTTATTAATTTTCAATCCTGAAATCTTTATGAGGATCTTTAAGGAAGTCATAAGAGTGGATATTGAGTGTTAATCAACCTATGAAAAAAGGAGCAAGTCATCTGCAAAATTCAGGCTTAGAATTTCATTCTTTTTCAATTTATAGTGGTGCTTGTAGAGCTTAGTTCTTTCAACAATTCTTGGCAGTAGTCTATTGTAAACCTTCATTAAAATAAAGGATGGATAAGGTGAGATAGGATCTTCCTGACTTAAGCCTTTCAAACCCTTAATCATTTTACAAGGTTCTTCATTAATCAGGACATTATATGAAACCCTTGTAATGCACTCTTCTATAAATTAATCAGAAAATTATATGAATATTTCTAGGGAGCCATAGGTTTTTAGGTAATTAATGATGAATTTCTAGTCTATAAAATCATATGCCTTCTAAAAATCTACTTTTAGACTACAATTCCTACCTCCTCTCTTCTTTGAATAATTTATGAGAACTTTTTGCAGAAGTAGGATGTTGTCTCCATCTTGTCTCCTAACTATGTAAGCTCCTTATTGAGAGCCAATATGTGTTGGTAAAACCTTATTCATCCTTTCAGCTAGAATTTTTTAGATCAGCTTATATATGGAGTTGTAGCAAGTTATGGGGTAAAAATCTTTAACTGAAACCTATTGTTGTCTTTTAGCAACTAAGTAGAAAAATTTTATGTTTATCTCCTTTAAGAACTTTCTTTCTCTGAAAAATTCTTCTGTTACTTCTAAGATCAATTTTCCAATGAGATTCCAAGTCTTTTGGTAGAAGAGAATGTTTATACCATTAGGCCTTGGAGTTTTCAGAGGACTTGAGGATTTTAAGGCAATCTCTATCTCTTGTTTAGATGCATATTTAGAAAATATCTCAATATCAATAAGAGAGAGATGGACTTAAATCAACTCTCTGATAAAACTGATATGAGAAAATAACATTGGATGGAGTTTCCAAAGTACTGTTAAAGTAAACTTCCACTTTTATTTTTAGTTCTCCTTGGGATGTTAGTAGTTTATCATCCTTTTGAAGTGAAATTATCCTATTTGTTGAATTCCTTGTAATTACTCTTTTGTGAAAGTTGAGGAATTCCTATCTCCTTCAATTATCCACAACTCCCTTAATCTTTGCTTCATTATGGAGCACTCAAATTTCAAAGATTAGGAGAATTTCTAAAAAGCCTATTTTTCAATATCCTGAAGGATGGGATTAGTAATGTTTATGTACAGGTTTGTTTGTAACCTTTTAAGAGCTTTTTAGTTACATATAAAGATTGACAAGTATTGCCAACTCTTTCTTTATTGAGGATCTTGAACTCCTTTTTAATCATCTTAATCTTCCTCATGCATATGAATTTCTTGGTGCCTTCCATTATTCCATTGATTCCACTGTTGACAGCTATATCAGGGCCAATTATATAAGATAAGAACTTGTATAGGGAACATTTGGGTTTGTCCATATATGAAGTGTTTACTATAGTGGGTGAGTAATCAGAGTAGCTTACGTTAGGGAATATTATGATTTAGGAAAAGACATAAACCATTCTAAATTTTCCATACTCCTGTCTAATTTCTTTTTAAAAAACTAAATCCCTTTTTATTTATTAGACCATGTTTAAAAATTAACACCAAAAGTTAGGTCCTCTATCTAAATATCTTTTATACATTGTTTAAAGCCACTACAATAACTCTTTAAACTACTCTTTGTTTTACTACAATAACTCTTCAAACTACTCTTTGCTTTTGTTTTTCAGGATGTAACATAGAATTAAAATTACCTGAAATGAGCCATGGAAGTTGGATAGTTGATGATAGTTCCTTTAGCTTACTTTAAAGATCTTTCCTTTGGAATATGTGATTAAAGCCATACACTGTTGTGACATATACTATTATCTGCTTTGTGTTGTGCTTGATCGTTATGTGAATCATTTGTCTATAAGTGTCAACTATTTGCAGCTCCACATTCTCCTCATTGTATAGAACCAAAATTTTTCCGTTGTGATGACATAAGTAATTATCCAACATTCTCTAATTGTTAGACAAAAAGTTGAGAAAGTTGCAGTTATCCTTTTTTATTCTTTTCTCCAAAGTGCCAAACAAGTGAAGCTTATTTTCATTTATGAAGTCTTTAATAGATAAATAATTTAAAGGGGAATTTAAATTCTTTATATTCCATACAACTATTATCATAAGTCCATTATGGAAGAATTCTTTTTTCTTTTTCCTGTTGGATTTGCTTCATTGTTATTCTCTTGTCATTGACCCTTATCAGTATCAGTTTGTTCCCTCTTCTTGTTATGATTACCTTCATCTTCATTATTAGTTAGTTCAATATAATCACTTGTTCTAAAGATCTACCCTATCGGCTTCCATATCCTCTTCAAAGAGGATCAAGGCTTCCAAGCATATATTACTTTGACCATATCCTCCTCAAGCTTAAGATCAACAATGAGCCTCATTATAGGGATTTCATTTGGTATGTTTTTCATAGCTTCAACCAGAATAAAGATCCTTGCATAATTTTATTCTTTAATTTCAATTGTAGCATGATCTAAACATAAAGGCTTACCCCATAAAATGTGCAATGTATCTTAGGCTACTGGTGGTCCAATATTCAATTGGGACACCATGCACACACATCCATGCAAGTATGCTGGTGGATCTGATAACCTATATTGCTATTCTATGTCCCTATTTTTGAAGTAGGATAGGCTTGTATTGAACAAGCCAAGGACTATCTTCTAAGACTTTCATGGCATAAGCACTACTTGAAAACTTGAAAAATAAAATGTCGTCTTCATTTACCATGTTTTGATCTCCTACAACTTGGAGTCATATGCGTCTAACAGGTGAAGATGTTGGCTAATATGGAGATCTTGTAGGAACTGTGCTTTGAGCTAGGTTACCAAACTACTACTATTAAATGCCTTGAACAAAGCTAGGAGGTTGTGAACTTTAGGTGGAAAGGTAAGGGTTCAGAGGTAGGAAATCTTCAATATTTCCTGATATAATTCCTTAAAAGAAAATTTATCAAGTTGATAGTGGGGTTAAAAAATGGCTAAAGAGAAAAAGGAGAGAAGGTTGAAGAAGGAGAAAGGAGGAGGAAATGTCCAATGATTGAGAATTAAAGAGTGAGGTCTAAATAGCATGAGTGCATTAAGGAAGCAAAGGAGAAGCAGGAGCTTCTCACTTTATAATCAAGTCTTTCATAAAGCAGTATTAAATAAGATCATCAATTTTTATGCATAATTAATATTTTATAAATATTTAACAATTAATTTGAGTAAATTTTATTATTAACCAATAAGTTATAAAGATGTAATAAATATTAACAATAATAACTATCAAACACTAGCACTAAATCCACCTTATTAATGAGATATAATAAATTTAATAATAACGATAATTTTAATTGACCAATACTATAAAAATATTATTCAGCACTAGCAATATTTTCAATAGATTGATAAAATATAAAAAATTAATTAATATTAACATTGAGTATAAGAGGCTAATATGACAGAAAATTCATTAGTCTTGAAATTGAGTACAAAAAATTAATATGATATGAGAAATTGGACATAATTATTTATTAATAATAAAATCATTTATTAATTTTACGATTTTTAGAAATAACTATAAAATAAAACGTAAGAACTTGAAACATCTTACTTTATTATTCAATAATAAATAAAATTTAATAAAATATGTAATTTAGTTTTTATATTAAAACTGAATTTCATTACATGTTAATAATATAGATTAATATTACATATTAAAGATTACTATTCTATTATATAAAAATAATACTATATAAGTAATAATTTATATAGTAAATTAATTTATTTAGTTAAGCACAATATTTACATGTATGACTTGTAGCAAGCGTGACAATAAAGGCTGCAAATACAACATGGCAATATTTACATGCACGTTAAGCAAAGTATGATGAGCACATGCTTGAATGGTCCAGTCGCATGTGAGTAGATACTTACTTGCTGCCGTTCTGCTCAACTAGCTGGATTCACCACCATTTCTTTTGCAATTACGGCAGCAGCTTGCTTCACTGCTTTGGTCAATGGTTCTGTATATCCACTTCTTCTTCTTCTTTCTTTTTTTGCTTTATCTAGCGAGTAGAAAATGACCATTTAATGATCGTACTGGTTATCATTAACATTTTTCATTTGTCTCTTGTAAGCCATTTATGACATTCCACTCCTAATCTGCTAGATGAGTTTGTGGACTTAAGTCCCTCCTCATTCAACTCCATTTCCCTTTTTCTTTTGTAGGAAGTATTAGATCTTTGTGAGTGTAAGAGGTCATAGAGTTGCGTATCCATCAATCCATTTTGAATTCACTTCTTCATGTTGAGTTGGATGATGGAAATTTTAGGTTATACATTAACAAAACAGAACCATTATAAGTTTACTTAAATCTGTAAATTACTTATTCAGTTAACTATGAGGATATATTGATATTAGACATCATATTTCTTAGTCTTAACTATCAATTCAACGATGATAATAATAATAATTATAATAATAACACAAGGGCTGAGGCTGTGATTTTTATATATCTGTTGACTTAGACATGATACTGTCCTCTTTTAATGAATAGTTTTTACATCAGAATCTGACCTCAGACGACACCATCATCAACGCTCCTAAGGGCCTAATGAATATGACATTCGGAGTAAAACATCCAATCCCAACCCTGCTGCAAATGTGGTCCTTCTTGTAACCTGGTTACAGCTCATCCAACAAACAAAAACCCCAAAACACCCACCGAGCAAACCATAACACAACAGTACAATCCCCTTAAACCCCTAATTTTAGACGGAAGATGAAAATGCCCGCCTGACAACCCTATTTTTAGACAAGAAATAGGAAAAACAAATAAATTGGAATAACACCCAACTGGACAACTCACTCACCTTTATATTCCCTCCATTTTCTCCCCCTCCCTTTTTCTACTCTCATCCACTCTTCTCTATTCCCTCCTCGTCAATCGTCATTATTCTTGCGTCTAAAATCCTCCGACGAACCATTTTCTCCAGAAACTAAAGGAAACCGAGTTACCAAATCATCGAAAGTTATAAACTTTACCCAAAAAAATGAGAGAAATCCTCCATATTCAAGGTGGGCAATGCGGGAACCAGATCGGAGCCAAGTTCTGGGAGGTGATCTGTGACGAGCACGGTATTGACCACACCGGAAAGTACAGTGGCGACTCCGATCTTCAGCTTGAGCGCATCAATGTCTATTACAATGAGGCCACTGGTGGTAGATACGTGCCTCGCGCTGTTCTCATGGATCTGGAACCTGGTACCATGGACTCGGTCAGATCGGGGCCGTTCGGACAAATTTTTAGGCCTGATAACTTTGTATTCGGTCAGTCTGGAGCTGGTAATAACTGGGCTAAAGGTCATTATACTGAAGGGGCTGAGTTGATAGATTCTGTTCTTGACGTCGTAAGGAAGGAGGCAGAAAACTGTGATTGCTTGCAGGGTAATGATGGATTTTAACGTTTTCTGTTTTCTTTTTCGTTTTGAGTATTGGTTTTCATTAGTCAGATCTTTATGTATTAGGTTTGGTTATTTATTTGTTTCATTTTTTTCTTGCATTTTTATGGTATAGTTTAATGGTAACATGTCCGAGTGTATCTGGGTTTGTTGGATCTGACATTTTTCTGGTTGTGAGTGCGTTTACTTTAGTTTTAGATATTCCTATCTGCGTGCTTTTTAGCAAACTTGGTGTCTTTCCATTCATTGTGATGGTATCTTGTATCAAATGAAAATGGAATTCGTTTATGACCGTCGGAATAGTAAACTTGTATGCTTATTAAACATTTTAATTTCAGGAGGCTAAACATATAGTTATATTAGGAAGACTGCGGTTTTGTTTTATTGCAGAAATGAGTTCAATTTTTTAAACAATTGGGCTTTTCAAGACTAAACGGGATTGAGGATCCGTTTTTATTGCATGCTCTGTTTATATGTTAGGATATGTAATTTGTATATTGTCTTTTATGGCTTTCTATTAAATTGGCACTGAAGTTTTTCGTTTTCATGTAATCTTCCTTTGTACATTTTCATATTACAGGATTCCAAGTTTGCCACTCATTGGGTGGAGGAACTGGTTCTGGGATGGGAACTCTCCTTATTTCCAAGATCAGGGAGGAGTATCCTGATCGTATGATGTTGACCTTCTCTGTATTTCCTTCTCCTAAGGTATCCGATACAGTTGTGGAGCCGTACAATGCTACTCTTTCTGTCCATCAACTTGTGGAGAATGCAGATGAATGCATGGTTTTGGACAACGAGGCTTTGTATGACATTTGCTTCCGTACTCTCAAGCTTGCCACTCCCACTTGTAAGTGTTTTCGTTAAGCTTTGCTTTTCTGTATACCTCATGAAACCAAAGTTGAAATTCTTTTACTTTCTTGAGACGTACTCCATGTTCTCTTCTTTTAAAAACTCTAATTTATCTCCCAAAATGATCTGGCTTGAGAATTTGAAAAAGGCAATAAGAGCGATTGGAAAAGTATTCGATACCTTTTTGCTTGATATTCCTGTGTAAGTCCATAAATGGTGGCTGGTTGTTAGCTAGTCATTTGCATTGGTGATTAAAGTGCGATGGGTTGCTCGTGAATGTTTTTCTTTATGGCAGGTAGCATTCACATGATTTCTTCCTTCTCTCCTTTCCTTTTTTTTTTTTTCCAGAAAAGCACACAAGCGCATATGATTGTAGTCTTATCTTCTTAAAAATAAAGTTAAGGTTGGCCTGTACTAGTGGTCGCTTAAAACATAATCTTTCTGTTGTCCAGATTTCTGATTGACTTTTGCGCTACCTAAACACGCTCTGTGTTATGCACTTATTATTACACTTTTCATTGCATTAAAAGAATTGGGAATAACATAATCTGACCATTATCTTGTGTTGCCAGTTGGTGATCTTAACCACCTCATTTCCGCTACCATGAGTGGTGTCACATGTTGCCTCCGGTTCCCTGGTCAACTCAACTCTGACCTCCGAAAGCTTGCTGTTAATCTCATCCCATTCCCTCGCCTCCACTTCTTCATGGTTGGGTTTGCACCCTTGACATCAAGAGGATCACAGCAATACCGTGCATTGACTGTGCCTGAACTTACCCAACAAATGTGGGATGCTAAGAATATGATGTGTGCAGCTGACCCTCGCCATGGGCGCTACCTAACTGCCTCGGCGATGTTCCGTGGTAAAATGAGCACAAAAGAAGTGGATGAACAAATGATAAATGTCCAGAACAAGAACTCATCATACTTTGTTGAGTGGATTCCAAACAATGTTAAGTCCAGTGTTTGTGACATTCCACCAAAGGGTCTGAAGATGGCATCTACTTTCATTGGGAACTCAACTTCCATCCAGGAAATGTTCAGGCGTGTGAGTGAGCAATTCACAGCTATGTTCAGGCGCAAGGCTTTCTTGCACTGGTACACTGGTGAGGGCATGGATGAGATGGAATTTACTGAGGCGGAGAGTAATATGAATGATCTGGTGGCTGAGTACCAGCAATACCAAGATGCAACTGCTGATGACGAGGAGTACGAGGAAGAAGAGGAGGAGGTTGCTGCCTGATATATACCTTGATATATTCAGTGACGAAGTTTATATTGTTGGCTCTCTTTCTTCGAGTGTTTTATGTTTCTGTTATTGAGGGGTCAAAATGGATTGACGAACTTAGTGAAGTGGATGTGGGTCCTTGTATCAGGGAGTGGTTATTCGTGGCTGCTTTTTATTCCCAAAACAGATGGATGTATGATATGAAAGTTGAAATTAATTATTGTTACTAGGCAACCTAGTATCGTACTTGATTATTGCGGGTTAAAAGGACAAAACGATTCACCGTTTTACTGCTAAGTTGTCTGTTCGTAACCTCAAAAAAATGCCGAAAGAATTTCAGTAGTATTCTTGTCATCGTTGGCAAATATTGGTAGTGGCTCCCGTGCCCTGGGGAAGTTTGATGCAGTGAGCCTTTGTCGTGGCCCTTACCATTTTCGGTGGCAATCTCTTGAACCCTTAAAAACGCACGCCTTTATAGGTGCAAAATACCAACCTTCGCCTTGGATGATTTAGACCTGACGAAGGTTCTGTTTGAACTGTCATCGAGCAAAATCTAGATTAATTAGCTAAGTGTGCTCGAAGCACAGATTTTGAGTAGATTTGCCTGGGTTCTGGTTTGACCTGAAATGTTATGTTGGGGTTTAGGTTGATAAGAAAATTTATGTTTGAATTTAGGTTCAACTCGAAATTGATTAAGCTCGAGGCTTATGCCTAAGCCAAAACTTGATAGGATCTAAGAGTTGTAGTCCTACCTGAGCTTAATTTGATCTAAATTATGCTTGATTAATTTAAAATTTAAAAATGTTGTTATTTTATTTAATATGTTAAGGCTTCGGGTGTGGTTGAACTAGACACAAAATTAAAAATAAAAAAGCTCAAAGTCAATCTAAATTCCATTCAACTCAAACTGAACTCGTTAATTTCAAATTTGTAGGTAAATCAAGTGACTCATTGTAATGTTGTTTTTACAATTTTTGCTACTATTAATACAATTCCTTTCATTTTAAAAAAACTAGAGAGAAGAATTGATGAGAAGTCGATTAAAGCAACTGGGATCTAGGGGAACTGTTAGAAAAAATCAAGCACGAACATAATCACATAGATCATGTTAAAAAAATAGGATCTTTGCATATGCATACAAAAAAAAAATACATACTTAGATTATGTTGAATTTCCACTGGTAAAAGAACACTGTAGATCTTTGCTTTTCTTTTGTCCTTCGTATGAAACAAGAAACAATATTAAAGCAGAAAACACACGCAGATTATCTTATATGCTTTTCGGTTTTGGTGTTTTGCATTCAAAACACATAACTACCTTTAGTAGTTATTGAAAGCATAATTACAACACTACTCCTCGTGGGTGTAAAATGATGCAATATCTCCCACTCACACATGATAGGTTTTAATCTAAAAAAGAATACTCTGCATTGCTCATACTTGTTCAATAACCAGTGTGACCAGTATACGACGAGAGCACATTGCCATATATCTGTTAGGAGTATATGATATCTTGATTAACAAATTGATCCTAGGAATTATGTGTCTTTGAGTAGATATTGTATGTTATACCCCAAGTCATATCTCGCATTTGCACTTTCCTTTGATCTCATTTAGTTTCTTGTGTCATGATTGTATTCAAATTTTCTACTAAAGAGACAATGACCATTTATGAATACTTTTCATGCGAGTCAATGATCTAAATAAATGAATTGCTCTGTCTTTAATTCTCTTTTGAATTAAATTTAATTTGCTTTCCTAGAATTATTCCATAAGATCGCATCTTGCATGATCTTTTAGCAACAACCTAAAATAGCAAACCTTAAATTCAATTCTCAGGAATGAGACAATAGTCATAAGAGTATATGACGACGTTCTTCTCAACCCCAAGGGTTTCACACAATGTAAGCTGAGATCTGGAGACTTACATTAATCCCTTTTGTGGTCAGTTTTGCACACATGGTACGAGTCATGTGCTACGGTATTTACTCACTTCATTTAACTTAAACATCTTACATTCAAGAAATACTGTACAGATGATAGTTCAAACATACTTAATGTTTAACTTGAATTCACTTTTCTACTCAAAAATTGTTCAAACTCATATCTGGCAACGTAAGGTAGATATAGTGATCATTAAATCACTTTGAACCAATTTCCTTGTGACATTTATGATTTAAATTTCTCGCTCTCAATTATCACCTAGATAATAAACTTCAAACATGTCTCATCTCTAGGGAGCATAAACACTAGAGATGATTTCCTGTGTGAGAGGATCAATCTCTAATCTATCTTATATACTTGTGATTCATCCCAAAATATATTTGTACAAAACATATATATTCATGAATCAATTAATACACAATGGATAATCTTTATCATACATTATATCCAAAATATGACATTATAATAAGTGAACATACACTGAGAAATGTTTATCAATACATGTCAACATGTTCATAGTCCTAGTGACTTTACATGCCCAATGAATACATCTCTAGAAATTGGTTTTGTCATTGGGTTTGCGATCATATCTCGTGTAGAAATGTATTTCATGTTCACTTCTCTTCGTGCAACTATGTCTTTCATATAATTATACTTGGTATTTATGTGCTTTGTCTTATAATGAAATTTGGGGTCTTTAGTATAAGCGATTGCAGCTTGACTATCACAATTAATGGTCACTAGATCAATTTCGCTTTTAGTGAATCCCAAATGCACTAAGAATTGATGAAGCCACACAGCCTCTTGTACTGTAATTGAGAATGTTATAAATTCAGCTTTCATTGTGGATAATGCTACGCAAGATTGTTTCTTACTTTTCCATGATATTGCTCCATGGTTTACTAAGAATACATATCCTGAGGTAGATTTTCTTTCATCTAAATCTCCTCCCCAGCCTGCATCTGTATACCCTTGTATACGTAGATCATTAACTTGATAACATAATGCATAGTCCACAATTCCCTTTAGATACCTCAGTATTCTCTTTACTGCTTTCTAATGTGCTTGGCCTAGATTTGATTGATATCTGCTCACAATTCCAACAGTGTAACAAATATCTGATCTTGTACACATCATTGCCTACATTAGACTTCCAACTGCACTAGTATAGGGAATATTCTTCATTTGTTCCCATTCTTGTGGCGTTGACGGGCAATTTCTCTTACTAAGGCCTTCACCTTTAGCAATAGGATTATCAATTGGTTTACAATCTTACATACGGAATCGTTCAAGAATTCTTTGAATGTACATCGCTTGTGAAAGTGATAACAATTTCTTCGAACGATCTCTTGAAATCTTGACTCCAAGAATGTATGCCACTTCACTCATGTCTTTCATTTCAAATTTAGATGATAACCAATCTTTGATTTGCTTAAGGAACACACAGTCATTATAAGCAGTCAATATATCATCCACGTATAAAGATAAAATCGTGAATTTATCTTTGGATCTCTTAAAATACACATAATGGTCTTCATCAATCATTTGAAAATCATACGAAATGAGTTCGTTATGAAAACGAATGTACCATTGTCTTGAAGACTGCTTCAGGCCATAAATAGATTTTATTAACTGACAAATCTTATTTTCTTGACCCGCCTTAATGAAACATTCAGGTTATTCCATATAGATTTCTTCTTCTAATTCTCCATTGAGAAAAACAGTTTTTACATCCATTTAATGTAATTCAAGATCCATACTGACTACTATAGCCAGAATAAGACGAATTGAAACAAACTTCACAACAGGTGAAAAAGTTTCCTCATAATTAATTCCTTCTTGTTGTGTATATTCTTTCGCTACAAGGCGTGCCTTGTATCTTTCCATAATGCCATCAGCTTTTCGTTTGATTTTGAGAACCCACTTGTTTCCAATTGCTTTACGCCCTTCAGGGAGGTCAACCAAGTCCCATACTTGATTAGAGCTTAAAGAAGTCATTTCTTCATTCATTGCTTTCATCCATTCTTCTTTAGCAGGGCCAGTAAGAGCCTCATTTACATTCCTTGGCTCTTCTTCCTCTAGTGGACCAATCATATTAATTTCTCCTTCAATCTCAAAATGACGTCGGGGAATTATCCTTCGATTACTTCGTCTTAAACGAGGTTCATCATAAACAAATTCATGATTGATCTGATTGCTCCCACTTGGATCAGTCATCATAGAGAACCTTTCTGTGGAATTGCTCTCACTTAGTTGAAGTTCCTCATCTTGATTCTTCATAACAAAATCATGCTGATCAAGCGTCTCATATAACAATAGGTCTTTACCTATTTCGCCTTACTTAAGAAATCATTCTCTAAGAATGTTACATCTCGTGATTTAAATTCAGTTACACCTTTATTACCTTATTCACTAATGAACACATATCTTTTGAGTGTTCAAAATATCTAATAAAAATACTTTTTCTCCCTCTTGGGCCTAATTTTCCATGTTTGTGAGAGAGATCATGAACATAGGCTGCACACCCCTAAGGTTTGAGACTTGACATGTCAGGTCTCCTACCAGTCCACAACTCATATGGTGTGCTAATAACTAATTTCGTGGGCACACGATTAAGTACATAGATGACCGTTAGCAACGCATCACCCCAAAAGGTGATTGGTAAATTTGCTTGAGCCATCATGAACCTAATCATTTCTAATAGTGTCCCATTTCGCCTTTCAGCGACGCCATTTTGTTGTGGGATTCTAGGAATTGTTAGTTGCCTATCTATTCCTTTCTTATCACATAAAGCCTTGAACTTGTCAGACAAGTATTCTTATCCACAATCAGTTCGTAATGCTTTTATTTTCTTATCTAATTGATTCTCAACCAAGCTCATATATTTTATGAAACAATCGAATGCTTTCGATTTATGAGAAATCAAATAAACATGATCATACCGAGTATAGTCATCTATGAAGGTGATAAAATAAACGGCCCCACGTCTAGCCCATATATTCATTGGACCACAGATGTCAAAATGAATTATTTGCAATAGATATAACGCTCAAGTTCCCTTTCCAAATGACTTTCTTGTCATTTTACTCGTTAAACAATGCTCACATGTAAGTATATCTACTTGACTTAGATTACCTAAAAGCCCTTCTTTAACTAATCGACTAATTCAGTTTTGACCAATATGACATAGTCTAGTATGCCATAAAGTTGCATCATTGTTGGAATTACTATATGTAAATAATGAATAACTAATATTATTATTTTCCTTTAACACATCGAGTACAATAAAACCATCACATAAAAAACTATGACCATAATAAATAAATCCAAGATACAAATCCATTCCACCACTGTGGAAATTTACATTGAAACCAAGTTTAACTAACATCAACACAGATAAAAGATCCCTACGAATTTGTGGAGCAAATAATACTTCATGTAGGATGAGGTGTCACCCTCCATGCATGTCCAATTTACATGTGCAAATTTATTGTACAGCAACTCTAGAATTGTCACCTACATAAAGCCATTGACTACATGTGGGAGTTCACAAATCTCAACGAAGGCATCACGATCCTTCACTACATGGTTGGTTGCTCCTGAGTCTGCAATCCACAAAGGATGTGATTCAGTTAGAAAAACAGAACAAGAAACATTC
>JAOTAY010000003.1:27817684-27835293 GCA_025629805.1 Erythroxylum baracoense | reverse complement strand
AAATAAGAAAAATATAAATAAAATAAATTTAGTAAATAAAATATTTCATAAAAAATATATTATTAGTCATATAAATTTAAACATGTGACTTGCTTTCTACTAGTTAAGGGTATAATGGAAAATAATAATTATCAGAAGGTTATTAATGAAAAGTAGAATTCCTACCGCTACCTTCTTTCTACTTATCGATTTCTGCAGTGGTACTACACTTTCCTCCAATCTTCGGTTGTTCACCCACAAATCCAAACATGTGACGGCGCTTGGAAACTGCAGTAGATAAGTACTTATCTCCATCGCACCGCCGATCCAAACACAGCCTAATAAGACCATTATAACTTTCATAAAAGAAATAAAAAAACGTTTTAGACTTGTAACGATTAAACAAATAAAGCAAGATTATTATTCAATTAAAACTAAAATAACTAAGGCACAAGAAATATTATTATGAGTAAAATATATAATACAAACACTTAAGAATTTATTAGTCATAAGTTTAAATTTAAATTCACAATGTATAATTTATAATATTTGATCTTCTAGGCTTTATTATTAAAGCTTGTTCGAGTTCATACTACTCAAAACGATATCGTTTTAGTCTTAGACGGACAAAGAAAGATTATTACTTAATTGAAATTAAATAAATAAGACGTATGGAATATTATTGTGAGTAAAATATATGTTATATTACAAGCACTTATTGATTAATTAATTATAAGTTTAAATATTAATTTATAAAGTAGAATTCATAATGTTGGATCTTCTAAGCTCTGTTATTAAAGCTTGGTTGAGTTTAAACTACTCAAAAGAATGTCATTTTGAATGGCAAGTTGGACTATTTAGTAGGCATGTCAATGGGCCACAGTGGCTGGCTTGCAGCCGGGCTAGCCAATGGGCTAATCGACCCGTGGCGGGTCTGGCCCGCTATTTATTTTTTAAAGGAAAAAATTAGACAAAAAACGTCATTTTGGGAAAATTGGGCTGGCCACGGGCCGGGCTGGGCCATTATTGCCATCACTATTATTTATGTTTCAAACTAGCCTCCCAGGTCTAAGTTTGACCCGAAATTTGGTCAACCAAGGTACAACTCATTAACTTTAAGCTGACTTGGACCCAACTATTATCCCTAATATTGAATACTTGAATTTTTTTTGATATTTGAAATAAAAATAAATGAGTATTTATAAGTGAATCAAACTAACTATAACCATACATTTTGATTTGTTTTAGTTACCACATATTGTTATATTTTCTTTGTTACTATGCATTATTTATCTTCATGCAAATTTTTTCATGAATAATCTTTCTTCTTCAACAATTATTTGTCTTCAACAAATTTTTTTAATATACGTAAAAAAAATCATTCACAAATAGATTTAGGCTAATTTTTCTCACAATCTTTTATTCAAAGATTTAGTTGAGAACCAATCAATTCTCACATTACCTTATTATTGTCAGGTTGCTTATAATTTTTGTTTGGTTGCATGAGGATTAAACGAACTTATCATTGCTAACTTCTTTTGTTATAAAATATGCTAGATTATCTTTATTACGAACTTTGTGCATATCTATAGTTCTTTCCTCCATTTTCTCACAAAAAGTAAAATTAAACTCACATTTCTTGATTTTTTGATGAAAAGTTAAATTTCTTACTAGATATAAGGCATTTTGGCTATTGAAAATTAATAATCTTATATTGCTTTTCCTAAGTTGTTTCAACATCAGTTTCAACTATAGCACTTCTTTACTAGCTTGGGTAATTGCTATATATCATATGCTTCTATTGACATTATACCCATAATTGATTGTAACTCTATGACCTATCTTGCAATCGTATCAATAAGTGAGAATATATAATATATAGTCGACCGGGTTGTATCAAAATTACTTGCATAACCAATTCAACATGTTCTTCGACAATAAAGTTCGATCGTCCTTATTGTAATGCAACTTTAAAGATCTCATTAATATATATTAGGAACCTATATTCTAATGATCTCAACTAGGATTATTTGTGTAGTGATTAACCTCTCCAAGTGCATGTGCATTATTCGATCTTGTACAAATTATGACAGATATTAAACTTCCCAATATAGATGCATATTGTACTTATGATATCTCAATATTCTTATATTCATTGCTAGGGATCAACTAGAGGATACATTAAACTTAATAGGAAGATGGTATACATTAACTTATAGTTTTGCATATCAAAGCTTCATCAAATCTTTTTCCAGTAGTTTTTCAAAGCATTCCAAATCTTTATGTTAGTTATGTCTTAGTAATTATGTATCCCTATAATCTTATTTTCTAGTCTAAGTTCTTTCTTCCAATTTTTCTACCTAACTATACCTTTATTTCTTCAATATTTGTTGGAGCTTTCAACTAATTATTTAGTCTATTATAAAAAGATAACAAAATCATTATTACCAAATCTCTTAGAATTTGTACAATTGTCATCATTATTTTTGTATCCAATGATCATGATAAAAGAATAAAATCCTTTGTAGTTACACCTCGACACATATTTAAGACCATATAGAGGTTTATTCAATATGTAAAATGAGTTCTTTCTATTTTCTTCAAAACCTCCTAGTTGGATCATATATATCTCTTTTTTAAAATATCTACAAAGAAAAGTAGTTTTTAGATCTAACTATTCTATATATAAGTTAAACACAACACATATATAATAAGTTTAATAACAATGGAATATTTAATTAAACTCAATTCCTTATTTTAGAGAATATCCTTTCACCATAATCTTGTACAATATTGTTCCACTTAATCATCACTAAATCTTGAAGATCCAATTAATAGGCTTCCTTCTTTATGTTGTGGTACAAGGTCTAAAGTTTTGATTTTGTGGAAAATGATTTAATTTCTCCTTATATTACTATCATTAACTAAAAAGCACCCAAATTATTCAGTTCTTTTTAAAGAGTTATTGTCTCCCTATCCTCTACTAAATGATAGGATGCTATATAATCCTTCATTATATAACATTCTTTCTAATTTGATGATCCTTTCTGTGGTATAAATAAGGAATTTACAAAATTCTAGACTCAACTAGTTCTTATAAATCTTGCTCTGGTGCTGTTTTATAAGAAGCCTTTTGTTAAAATTACTTTCCCACATATATTATAGTATCTAAACTTCTTTATAAATTTTTTTGTCTTCTTATTTTCTTTTTAATTTATTTTTTTACAAATGTGCCGTCCTTAATGATAATAAGCTTGTGGGTAGCAAGATCTTACTAAAGATACTCCTTCACTCTGTTAACATATCCTAAGAATAAGTATCTTTTGAATTTTGGATCTAATTTTATGGTTTCTTTGACATTGTAAATTACTTACACATGACTTTCAAATATATCAAGATTAGAATAATCTATTGACTTTCTAGTTCATATCTCCATCGATATATTTAAACAAGCATTATTAACTGCATCCGAGAAAGCCTTATCTAGGATTGTAGCTCGTAACATTGCTCTTATTCTTTTTTATGGAGTTCAATTCATTCGTTATATCAGTTTGTTTTGCGGAGGAGTGTATACAACAATAAATTTTATTTTAATGCCTTCTCACTTACAAAATGCTATACTCTCCATTATTTATCGTCAAACACTTGATCTTTTTTATCATAATCAATTCCAATGCACACCTTGAAAAGTTTAGAGATTGAGAACATATATTCTTTACACTTAATAAGATACACCTAATACCTCCTAAAGTAATCATTAATTAAAGACACAAGGTATTATGATCCTCCTAAAGATGGAATTGAAGCTTGCCATAAATCAAACTAAACTAATTCATGAACAATCTTGCTTTTGGAATTTGATATATTAAATTTTATACAATATTTACTTATAATATAATGCTCACAAAAGGGTGGTGATACTTCTATAAGCCTATGAAGTTCAAGAAGGATATTCATTCCTTATTTAAATATATTTCCAAGTTTCTAATGTAACAACATTGCAGATCTTTTCCTTGGACTAAAAGTGATTGATACTTTTGCTTTTAGCAATGTCTGTCCCTTTAACATGTACAAGTTTGTACCTATTTTTCTCCCTTTGTAAGTATAAGCATGCCTTGAATCGTCTTTAAAATATTGTTATGAAAATTTTTGTTTTTCGTCTAAGATCATCCTATTGTCCTAAAGGGAACAAATTCTTCTTCAACTTGATGATTCTAGTACTAACACACTTTAGAGAATAATCATAATCACAAAAATCCTCTTTACTTATTTTTATAACGATGGAACCATTCTCTTCTAAAGGAAATGTGAAAATTAGCTCTTGAGTCGAAGAGTCATATATCAAGTAGCAACTTTTCACTTTTCAATTGTTGTGATTATTTGACAACACGGAACATTGTCATCATCTAAAGTACTTGTATAATTTTCTTAAGGATTGGATATTTCTTATTTAAATTCTAATAATCCTTTCTCAAGTGGCCCTTCTTGCAATAATTGTAACATTTTTAGTTTTTCTTACTTCTTGATCTTGATTTTCTATAAGTTTAGCTCTCACTTAGGTCACATTTTATTAATCTCTCTCTTGTCGCCATCAAGGTTTTGACTTGTTGTGAACCAAACAGTTTGTCTTTCTTATACTTGTGTTGACTTTCTTTCTATAGCATTATGACTACAACATCATCAAAGAATAGGTAATTTATGAGAAGATTATGCGTTATGTTGATTTTGAGTTGATCATATGAATCTATTAGACTGTGAAGTAATAGATCAATATGTTCATATGGCTCTATTCTATAATCTAATGTTAAGATATGAGACAATAAAGTAGTCAAATTATTAATGTTTTCGGCCACAGGTGGATTATGACATCCATAAAGTATAAAATTTTCTTTTAAGAAAAAATTTATTATTGACTTATTGGAGCTTTTACAGCTTTATGAGATCATCTTATATCTTTTGATATTTTCTTCCTTTTTACACTTGATAAAACTTCATAAGTTAAAGTTATAAAAATATTGGCAATATTTGCTTCCATTTCATTCCATTTGGTGTTATTTATAAAGTCTATCGAACTTCTACTAAAGGTTGACAAGCAATTATCCTTTGTAAAAATAATTTTCATCTCCGACTTTTACAATAAGAAATTATTCTTGTTGAACTTATCTATCTTAAATTTGGTTGTCATTGGTTATATCCTAGAATGCTTTGATCTAAGAGAAATAGCTCTAAATATTTTTACATAGGCAATAAGTGTATATATGCATAGTACCCAATATCTTCAAAGGGAGAATAATATTTAAGTTATTTTTATGCAAAGGATATAATTATAGTGGTAAACAAATAATGTAAGATAGGTAGATATATACATCCCAATTAATCTCTAATACCGGTTGTTGGAATGATTAGATGAATAGAGTAAGATCATAGTTTAATTTAAGATTGAAATAAATAGGACAAACATAATATTATTACGAGTAAAACATAAACTACTCTCTGAAATTGGATTCTCAATAGCTCTACTTTTGAATGCTTGGACAAGTAGTGAATTTTTAAAACATTCAGAAACTCATTATGCCTTTGGCTCAGGTCAATTAAGTTACTTTATACGTAATCAATGGAATAAAGGCACAGTTTTATATTGATGCTTCAGAGTGTTGGAACTCGGGGTAGGTCACATCTCAACCCTGAAAATCAATAGCAGGTTACTCTAAAGAAGCAAGGAAAAAAAAGAAAAAAAAAAGGAAAACACTTTGACTTTGGATCAAGGAAAGTTGGCTCTGCATGGCTTTCAAGTTCCTAGAAGACAGGTCTACTGAGTGATGGGTAGGGAATGGGACTATATAGGACTGTTATAGGGAGTTGACTATCACACTAATTCGAATTTTGTTTGGATTTGTGGAAGATAAGGCCTATATCACAATATTTCGAATAGGCCATAAGGAGTAAGATCTTTTTCTTGTTCAAAAATTGAAATTTGTCGGGATTTTTTGTCAAAACATAAATCCATCAAGTCTCATTTTCATATATATAGGATTTTATGTCAAAGCAACAACTCTTATCAACTCAAGTTTGCCATTAGCATTTTCAAACCATAGATATCTTAAGATGGCTGCTTCTACTCTCCAATTAGGATTCCTGTTGGCAATATTTTTCTCCTTTGCCTTGGCATCAGATCCAAGCCCTCTTCAGGATTTTTGTGTAGCAGACCTTAGCAGCAGAGGTTTAGACTTTATACACAAAACATATTAGATAAATAAATTTTCGTTTGTTTCAATTAGTCTTCTGTTTAATAGAATAGCTACTAACTGTTCTCTAAATTGTTTTCTCGTGTTCTTGTGCTAGTGAATGGCTTAGTTTGCAAGTCCCCAAAGACGGTCCAAGCCAACGATTTCTACTACAGTGGACTTCTAAAACCAGGAAACACATCAAATCCAGTGGGATTAGCTGTAACCCCAGTTACAGTAGCTCAATTGCCAGGACTCAACACTCTTGGCATCATACTCGCACGTCTAGACTTCGGACCACAAGGTATCAACCCTCCGCACACACACCCTCGGGGCTCCGAGATTTTGGCAGTCCTTGAAGGAACACTGGAGGTTGGATTCATCACGTCAAGCCCCGAATATCGGCTCTTCAGCAAGGTCCTCAAATTATAAAGGCGGGGACGTGTTCGTATTCCCTGTCGGTCTCATTCATTACCAGAGAAACGTAGGAACCACAAACGCCGCAGCAATTGCTGCCTTGAGTAGTCAGAACCCTGGTGTCATAACCATTGCAGATGCAGTTTTTGGGTCCAATCCTGGTATTCCCAGTGACTTCCTGGCAAAGGCTTTCCAGGTTGATAAGAAAGTTGTCACATAGTTGCAATCGAGGTTCTAAGAACAATTTTAGGAACTCGGATGTTATCACTGAGGTCTTATATTTCTTGTGTTACTGCAGGTTGTATCGTTTTCGTTTGAATTCACTGTTCTCCTGTTGTTCTATGTTTATTATAAATGTTAATTGCATGGCGTTGTGCCTCTGCTTGCTGATGCGAAGCATATGTACATAATGCATGCGTGATAAGCGGATCTAAAATTCAATTTTTTAAAATATTATTGACTCACTTGTCTTTTCTCAAATTATAATTCAATCGCAGACTCACAGATAAATAATACATATTGCCAAAAACCTACCTAATTATTGTATTTATTTTTTATTTCTGGATATAATTTGTTTATAAAGACGTAAAAGAATAAGAAAAAAGAAAAGGGTGAAGCAATTTCTCTTTCCATAGTGGACTAGAGTGTAGTATCTTTACATCTAAAGGGTATTATTTTTTGCTTTTTTATAACAAATTTAAAAATGTCTAAAAGTTTAGAGTTAATTTAATTCAGTGCTCAAATTTTAAGGATTCTAATTTAATTATTAATTTTTTAAATCAAATGTTGTTTCTGTTAGTTAATATTTATATGATATTTGCTATACACATAAACTTTCATATAGATTTGGATTCTAAATAACTCATAATCCGTATCCCATTTCTCATATCCTATAATTCATGACTCATCTAACCTAAAATAACCCATCTTTGTTCGTGTCTCCATCTTTACAACTTTATTTTTTTATTAGCAGTTTTACTCTAAAATCATTAAAAATTGCATGTAAAAAGATACCGTAACTTGACATGTGTTTTGATTTTTCCCTCATCTACGTCTGTCTTAGCTAATATTTTAAAAACCGGACCGGATATCAAATCGAATCAAATGAAAGGTTTAAAGTTTAAAGATTTAATTGGTATTAAATTGCTATTAAATCAGTATATAATAAATAAGAAATAAAATCAAATTTTTAGTTCGATTCAATTTATTTTAATAAATAATAAACCTTATTGTTAAAAATTAATTAATTTTTATAAATTAATCAATTTTTAATAGCCTTTTAATTAAAATTTGATGAATAAAAACAGTCTCTTTTAATTATATTTTAAAAATTTCAATTCTTTAATATTTATTCGATTTTATAATAGTGTAATACTAAATGAACATTTTAAATCTTTTAATTCTGTTTTTAAAATATTAAAAAAATAAATTTTGAAAATTTTCATTGCAAAACATTAAGGAAGAAAAAAAAGTGAAACTTTCGTCAAAATATCACCAATCAATCTATTTCTGGCCAAATAATTAATCCAACAACACATTGACGACTTGACCTTACCCATTGACAGAGAGTGATCTTCTAACATTATTTATCAATTACCATTATCGTGAGCGTGAGGAGATGAGCTCATCTTTTTTCTTTATTTCTTTAATATAGTCTTGGAACTTGTCCCAAGTTGGACACTCTCACTTTCTAACGTATTACTCTGTCTATCACGTAATATACTGAGCTTGTTGCCTTGTTCCTTCTAGTCTTAGACCAACAAATAATAGAATATAACAAACTGTGCTTCTTTCGTTTTTCGGTCTACCCACCTAAGCAGAAGAAACCATACAATGCCTAGTATTTAACTTCAAACTTTCCATCTAAGAGTGTCTCTGCACAACCCAGTTGATCAAAGCTGTAGAGTCAAAAAAGTCAATGGAACTGATTCTTTTTGGGCAAAAGATGAAATCTTTCTGGCTGTTCTTGAACTGTTTTTTCAACTCCAAATTCTTCCTTTTGTTCATCATCTCTATTTTGGCTTTAATTTTTGCAGTCTTTATTTTCTGGTTCCAGTTGGTCTGTTTGCTCAGTCTACTCTCACTCTCCTTCTTATTGTAAGACGGTTTTTTGGGTTGGACCGATTCGTCAAAAACTGACTGGTTCTCTGATGAACCGATTGGTTTTTATACATAGAGGTTATTAGGTAAAACCGAACCGAACAACTGACCGGTTTAGACGGTTGTCGGTCGGACCGGTCTATTCGGTCCTATTTTTAAAACCTTCGTCTTAGCTATTATTTTACAAATTATATGATTATTTTAATTATATATGATTATTTTAATTAATAAAGGCGTTCTTTATGTTTATGTATTTTGTTAATTACATTTGACATTTTGATACTAAAGGTAAAATCCTTGAAATAATCATTATGCAATTGAAATTATCGTGAGATCATATTTTTTAGATTCAATTTGTATTTGTGCATTATTCTTAAATTATTCTTAGTTGTAATTTCATCAAGATAAGATATTATATTTCTTTCTTACGAAGAAAGTAATTGATCTCATAAATTAAAATATAAAAATACTTAAATAAACGTGTGAATGCTTATTAGAAAATTAGTTCATTGAACTGACTTGATTATGAGGATCTCAAATGAAATATTATTTATGTGTCTGTAGATTTCCTTATTATGATGGTTGTCTAAGATTATCAAAGTATCTCGTATGAAAATTATTGTATTTTGCTACTTATGACCTATTCTAATTAGGGTAGCTCCGATAGTATTTGGATATAGTATGAACCATATGGAGATAGGTGAATAAGTTAATAAATAATTCATCACCCTAAAGTAATTATAGAGAAAGTTCTATTGTTTTTTATTAGTAATGATCTAAGGAATTCTCCACCCAAAGTGAATTGAGATTTCAAAATATTTTTCAAATATCAATTATAGAGTATGGATACTGTGTCTACTCAATATTTTCAAATATCAACTATAAATCAATTACTAATTAGTAAGATTGAACATGATTGAATTTAAAGGAGTAGACACAGTATCTATACTCTATATCCAACTGAAATATTGGATGTCAAAATGATTAAATTAGACATCATAACCATATATGGATAGGTTGAGTTAAACTACTTTGATATTAAATATTTGGGTAGTCATGATATATACATCATGACCATGTATTTGGGTAGTCAAACTACTTTACCCTATATTTTTCTTATAGTGATACTCTTCAAATAAAGTCTTTATTTGTCATTTCACATCATGACTTGCTTTTTTACAAGGCTTCACATCATCTTTACCCATCTAAATGCTTCTTTAATCTAGTGATCCCCCACATTTCAAATGCTTATTATAATACAAACAAATGATATGGTTCTTCATTCTAAGAACCAATATATTATGAGCCCAAGCTGAATAATCAAATCTTCCTAAACCTTAAGCAATTGAATTATTAAGAATACATAAACTTCCATCTATTTATCTGTAAAATAAATAAAGATATGTGTCAACAACTTCTTAACAATCATATGACATAGGCATGCAAGTGAACTTTATGAACTTATATAAATGAATCTTTAAGAAAATTCGAGGCTTAAGCACATTAGAAATTCTCATGTTGTGTGAGCACGATTCAACCATAAAGTCATAAATAACTCATTTTATAGGATTACATAACTCAACGATAAAGTTAAAACTGTAACACATTTTATATGATTATATAATTCAATCATAAATTCACAACTATAACCTATTTTGTGTGAATATAGTTAAACCATAAAGTCATAACTTATTTTGTAAGATTACATATTTCAACCATAAAGTCATAACTATAATGCATTTTTTATGATTATATAATTTAGCCATAAATTCATAACCATAAATGGGTGAGTAAAATTCAACCATAAAGTCATAACTATAACTCATTTTGTAAGATTATATAATTCAACCATAAAGTCAAAACTATAACTCATTTTATATGATTACATAGTTCAACTATAAATTCACAACCTTAACTCATTTTTTGTGATTACAATTCAACCATAAAGTCATAACTATAACTCATTTTATAAGATTACATAATTCAACCATAAATTCATAACTATAACTAATTTTGTATGGTTATATAATTCAATCACAAACTCATAACTATAACTCATTAATGACAAATTACCTTAGGTTAACTTAAATATAATTAATGAGAAATTAAATTACCTAAAGTGTCTCTTTTCAATTCCCATGAACTATTTTATATCATGTGTTTAACTATACATAAAATAAGATAATGAAAATGAATGTGCTTTTGAAATTTTACCATCATATTAGAAATATTCCTTTCTAAAGTTTAATTTTGTGTGTTTGTAATGTTATTTTCTAATGAAAATAATGTAAAATTGCAAACATTAATTCAATAAACTCAAATTTTATCTCATTTGTATAATTATTAAAGTAAAAGTTAATCCAAATTGTGTTTATAAAATCACCTTTAATCCTTACAAAACCAGGTTAATAAGATATATAAATGTATAATGAGTTAATGGTACAAACAATTTCCAGAAATAAGTTGAAATTTAACTCTTAAATAAAGTGTTACATAAAATTATATGTACCCTTAATTTGTAATTTGTAATCTACAATACATAATAAACAGACACAAGTAACAAACAACACAACCTCACAAATTCACAATTCACGAATAATAATCCATAGTTCCATACCATATGGTCCACACTCCATCCCCAGCATCCATCATCTAAAAAAAAACCATTCACCCACGACCACGAGCCACAACAACCATCCAATCGAATGTATCTACCAATTATGAATTACTAGTTTAGCACCAAGGAACCAACATAAACTCACAATTCAGATTTTAGAAACCAACTAACTAGTAATCGCATAAATGAAAATTTTTAAAAAATACATCTGAGTACCAGCTGACAATAGGAGAAAAGGCTTAACCGTTGAAGTAGCTTTGAGCAGCGAAAGAGTTGCAGACAGTGATAACAGTGGTGGAGTATATTTGAGAGCTAAGAAGGCAAGAGTCAAAAGAACAAACGGTTATGGCAAGGGCAGAGATGAGCAGATGAAGAGGGAGAGCGGTGAGAGACAAAGAGTGGGCTAACGATGACGAGCTGACGAAAAGGGAGAGCAGTACGAGACGAAGAGTAGGCTGACAGCGATGAGCAGATAAAAAGGGAGAGCAGTAAGAGACGAGAGCAGGCTGGTGGCAATGAGTAGACGAAGATGACGAATAGATGGCGGGTCGACGAATGATGAGAACTGAACTAAACTGAGAAGAACAGATGAAGAGTGAGCTATAAGTGAGGTGTAAAGTAACGTGACAAAGGAGTGAGGAGGAAAAACTAGAGGCTGAGTCAGGATTGGGGGTAATTAGGGTTTTTTTAATTTAATGCTCAAAGTTTTTAAAATTATAATTTGACCTCAGTAAAAATTTTTTTGAAAATCAAACAAAAAACTAAGCTAATTCATTTGTCGGCGATATAAAGTCCCTTGCAGATCATGATAGAGAAGATTGGTAATCAGATTCAGAGGCTCCGGGATGAAATGCAGGCCTGGACCTAAGAAGACTGCTAGCGCTGCCATGCAATCTGTACACTGGTTGCCTTCACAGTAAACGTGCTAGATCTTCACCTCCCAGTTACGGTAGAGCAGCTCCCGTATACTTGCAATCAAAACGTTAGGCTCAGTCAGAACTAGAGGGGAGGAGGATAGAATATTAATGACTTCGAGCGAGTCTACTTCGACTTCGATGCAGTGGTGACCCTGCTCCCAAGCGATAAGAAGCCCCGAGTGAACGCCCAAAAGCTCAGCAATTAGGGGTGACCTCTCTCCAATGTTGTGGATAAAACCACCACACCACCGGCCGTGGCTATCCCTGAGGAGGCCCCTGGCAGTGATGAGGTTAATAGCCCGGTTGACTGCCCCATCAGTGTTTAATTTGACCCACCCTGCTGGTGGTTTACCCCAGCCGACTGTCTACCCCTAGGCCATCCCCTACTGTGGAAACACTCTAGATTCGAGGATGCGCGCCCGCTCGATCCACTCAACATAGTCCCAAACATACTGCGGTCCATGCTCCGACCAGGTAAACCCATCCTCAAATAGGCATTTGTTTCGCCATTGCCACAAGAACCAACATGCAACACCATATATCCTAGGCCAACCGATGTGATTAGCGCGAAACCGTTGCCTAAGGTTCGTCAGCAACCACCGCGCCTCCCCTTGGTGAAAGAACCCCGTATTTACCACGGTGGCAGGGAATTGACGCTAGAAGGCTTGCACCCATTGGCAGTCTCTTAACACATGCAAGATAGATTACTCCTGTCTACAAACGTGGCAAGTGCTATCATCTGAAAGATGCCTGGCCACTTGTTGTTGGATGGTGAGCAGTTTAGACTTAGCCACCAACCAGAGAAAGGTCCGAATGCATTGGGGCCCTGGCCATTACCAGATGAGATTCCAAACCCTGGGTTTTCTGGCAGAAGCTGTGCCTCAATGAGGCTATATGCTAATGCTATGGTAAAACCCCCATGTGAGGTTGGGCCCCAGACGACCGAATCTTCCGCCCCAGCTAAACGGCTTGGGTGGATTCTCGCAATATCCAGATACACGGTATGGGGTAGGTAGTGATGGAACGAAAGCCATTGCCAATCCCCAGTGTTAGTGATAAAGTCCGGCACTGTAGCAGTCAAGATGCTGTCCGGAAGGGAAGCCACTGCTAAATTGATAAGGGGACTCCATGTTGCCACCCAGTTGTCTGTCCAGAAGCGGATTCGTTTGCCATTACCCAAAGTCCATGATAGCCCCTAACGTACAATAGGCCAAATTGTGGCTATTCCCCGCCAACATGCTGAGGCGAGGCCCCGAGCAATCGAACAGGGAATGGATTTTTTTCGGATAATGAATTAACTGTTCTATTCATTATAGCTCAGCTATCACAAAATTTAAAGAATATAAAGATAGACTCATTATTGACGGCTTGTCTATCTAATATGGATGGAAGTACAAATACCTAGGAGCAGAGTGCTAGCTATCTATCACATGACTAACTAATTAACAGCTAGCCCCAGCCGACTGTCTGCCTTTGGGCCATCCCTTGCTGCGGAAACACTCTAGATTCGAGGATGCGCGCCCGTTCGATCCACTCAACATAGTCCCAAACATAACGTGGTCCATGCTCCGGCCAGGTAAACCCGTCCTCAAATAGGCATTTGTTTCGCCATTGCCACAAGAACCAACATGCAACACCATATACCCTGGGCCAACCGATGTGATTAGCGCGAAACCGTTGCCTAAGGTTCTTCAGCAATCACCGCTTCTCCCCTTGGTGAAAAAACCCCGTATTCACCACGGTGGCAGGGAATTGACGCCAGAAGGCTTGCACCCGTTGGCAGTCTCTTAACACATGCAAGATAGATTCCTCATGTTCGCAAACGTGGCAAGTGCTGTCATCTGAAAGATGCCTGGCCACTCGTTGTTGGTTGGTGAGCAGTTTAGACTTAGCCACCAACCAGAGAAAGGTCCGAATGTGTTGGGGCCCTGGCCATTGCCAGATGAGATCCCAAACCCTGGGGTTTTCTGGCGGAAGCTGTGCCTCAATGAGGCTATATGCTGATGCTACGATAAAACCCCTATGTGAGGTTAGGCCCCAAACGACTGAATCTTCCCCCCCAGCTAAATGGCTTGGGTGGATTCTCACAATATCCAGACACACGGTATGGGGCAGGTAGTGATGGAACGAAGGCCATCGCCAATCCCCAGTGTCGGTGATAAAGTCCGCCACTGTAGCAATTAGGATGCTGTCTGGAAGCGGAGCCACCGCTAAATCGATAAGAGGACCCCATGTCGCCACCCAATTGTCTGTCCAGAAACGGATTCGTTTGCCATTACCCAAAGTCCATGATAGCCCCTGACGTGCAATAGGCCAAATTGTGGCTATTCCCTGCCAACATGCTGAGGCGCGGCCCCGAGCAATCGAACAGGGAATGGATTCTTTTTTTGATAATGAATAAAGTGTCCTATTCACTATAGCTCAGCTATCACAAAATTTAAAGAATATAAAGATAGACTCATTAATGACGGCTTGTCTATCTAATATGGATGGAAGTACAAATACCTAGGAGCAGAGTGCTAGCTATCTATCACATTACTAACTAATTAACAGCTAGCTTCAAATGTTAACTAATTAACAGCTAACTTCAAATGTTCCATCTAGTTCTTATGCAAGGGGTTATTAAGTGATTAGCTTTTCTGGCTAATACAGTTGCTCGAATTCAGTTCAGTATCTTGTCTGCTAGGTGATATTTACCTTCTTTAGCTTGGTTGTGCACTCTCCGATTTCTTTCTTTTCATAGCATATAAATGGTAGTGACAAACGCAACTTTGAGGAGTACAACGTTTTCTTTACCCGATTGCGAATGATTAATAATCAATGTCAAAGTACCTCCCATCATAAAGATGGTTCATTGTCCCCACCATATATTGGATCTTACTCCATATGGATTTGGAATAATCACAAATGAAGAATAAATGGTTTCTATCCTCTTTTGCATTTTGGCAAAGGACACAACATATTTCGGTCAGATTGAACTATTGACATTTTGTCCATAGTCTGTTCTTAATGGCCAGCCAAGTAATAATGGACACTTTGGGATTCATTATGTTTTTCCATATTAGATTGTACCAAGGGATTTGCGTATTATCGTTCTGAATATGTGACGACAAGATTCATTAGTAAATGAATCTCTTGAGTTTGTTATCCAGCATATTGAATCGTCTAAGGTTTTATCCTTAGTTAAGGAAGATGGTCCTATAGAGAGGAAAATCCCCCGAAGTTATCCCTCCATTTCCCATCGATAATTAGATCCGATCCTTTTTTTTATTACAAGAAAGACAAAAACAAAAAATAGACAAAATGAAACTAAACACCACTAGCGGAGTGTTCGATGATATAAATATCCTTGCATGTCACATTGTAGAAACGCCTTAATGACCCTCAGAGGCTCCCAAAGAATATGCAGTCCTGGGCTAGATAGCCAAGCGAGCGAAGCCAAGCTATCTGCACTCTGATTCCCTTCGCGGTATATATGTTGTAATTGCACCTCCTATACTCGGTGGAGTAACGCTCAGATAACTGCGATCAAAGAATTTGCCTAAGAGAGAACTAAATGGGAAGAAGAAGAAGAGAGAATGTTAATAACCTATAGAGAGTCCACTTTAACTAGCACACGTCTATAGCTGAGTTCCCATGCTAGGGTGAGGCCCGAATGAATGCCCCAGAATTCTGCAATCAAAACCGAACCCTCTCCAATATTCTGTTAGAAGCCACCACACCACTAGCCTTGGCTGTTTCAAAGTAATCCTCCAGTCGTAGCCCAATTAGGCCTCAGTTTAAATGCACCGTCTGTATTTAATTTGACCCATCCTTCCGGGGGTTTGCTCTACCCAACAAAACTAACCATAAGGATGCCCTGAGTCCTGAACACTTGGTTTTCTATGATGCTCTCCCTTTCAACCCCACAAGCGTAGTCCAGAACTATCCTAGATCCTTCCTCCAGCTAGACATAACCCTCCTTAAAGAGGCATCTGTTACGCCATTGCCAAAAAAACTAACAAGCAATGCCATAAATAGTAGACCACGCTATCTGACGAAGTTGAACCTGCTTCATTAGGTTAGACTGCATCCACCTCTCCTCAGTCTGTTGAAAAAAACCCGTATTTACTATTGCGTTAGGAAATTGATTCCAAATGGATTTCACTATAAGACAATCCCTTATGGCTTGCAAAGTGGACTCTTCTTGTCCACACACTTGACAGCGACTATCTACTGATATGTGGCGAACCACTCGTTAGTGGTTAGTCAGTAGTTTTCGTTTAGCCAACAATCAAAGAAAAGACCGAAATTTCTGTGGCCTAGACCATTTCCAGATTAAGTCCCAGAACTTGTTTGACGCTTCAAGGGAATTACCTTCAATGAGGTCATAGACGGACGCCACTATGAAGTCCCTATGGGTTATGGGTCCCCATATCAAGCTATCTTCCCCTCTGCTTATTACATTAGGACGGATTGCCGCAATAGCCATACAAGCCGTGGAAGGAAGATAATGTTGGAAAAGATTCTAGTGCTAGGAGCCTATTTTGTTGGTATAGTCCGAAACTGTAGCAGAAATAAAGTAATCTAGAATCTGAGAAGTCGCCACACAAACTAGTGGGCCCCAATCGTCTAGCCAATTATCCAGCCAAAAGAGAATGCGCTGACCATTACCCAATTTCCATTTTAAACCTTGAAGTAAAAACCACCATACCGCTAAAATCCCCCGCCAAGTTACGGAAGCTCCTGGCCTAGCTAGCGTGTGTGGGATGTGGTGGTCATCCATCCGATATTTTGCCCTGAGTATTTGGACCCAAAAGGCAGTAGGCTTGGTAATCAATTCCCATCCTAGCTTTGTGAGCAAACCATCATTGGAGGAAATAATGCGCTTAATACCAAGGCCCCCTGCCTTTTTTGGTTGGCACACTGCTTCCCAGTTGACTAGATGTAGTTTTCGCTAAACATCTGTTGATCCCCATATAAAATCCGGCAATTGATTTCTCCAAATCATTGCAAAGTTTCCCTGGTATTCTCACGGTCTGCATCGTGTATATTGGTAAGGATGCTATGATAGATTGGGTTAAAGCAACCCACCCTGTTAGAGACAAAACTAGAGCTCGCCAGCCTGCTAGTTTCTGATGGGCCTTGTCGAGAATGTACTAATAAGTATTTCTCGTGGTACGCTAATGGATCAACGGGACTCCTAAATATTTTCCAAGATTCGTTGTACATAGAATATGAAGGGTTTGACTGAGCTAACGCACTTTGGCTCAAGGAACATTCTTGGAGAAAAAAACTCTAGTAGCGGTACTAACTTTTGCCCTGACGCCTGGCAAAAAGAGTCCAATGTTCTTGCAATCACCTGCGTCTGAAATT
>JAOTAY010000003.1:27785607-27817674 GCA_025629805.1 Erythroxylum baracoense | reverse complement strand
GGATGAGATCATCGGCAAAGAAAAGGTGAGATATTGGAGGCCTTGTAGGACTCAACTTTAGCAGTTTCCAATGTCTTTGTTCCACCTCGTGTGAGATAAGGTGACCTAATCATTCCATGCATAACACAAACAGATAAGGCGAGAGCGGGTCGCCTTGCCGTATGCCCTTTGAAGGAGTAAAGGGATCGGACAGGGTGCCTTGCCATGCAACTTGCATTGACACTGTAGTGACACATTTCATAATGACACTGAGTAAATTAGCAGATCCCAATATCCTTTAAAGTATCTTGAATAAAGTCCCAGTGATGCCGATCATACGCTTTTTCCAAGTCTACTTTGATAGCAAGGTACCCTGTCTTTCCCTTCTTCTTTCTCATCGAATGAATAATCTCTTATGTGATGATAATATTATCAGTAATATGTCTGTCAGGAATAAAATTGCATTGGTTGGCTACCACGAGATGGTCCAAATGGGATTTCATTCGATTAACAATGACCTTAGAAATGATTTTGTAAATAAGTATATAGAGGTTCATTGGGCGGAACTGAGACATATTATTCGGAGAGGGTATTTTGGGAATTAATACCAAGATAGTTTGGTTCAGTTCCTGTTCCCGTCGTTCAAGTTGGAACACTTGCTGAATAAACTCCACCACTGCTGGACCAACTGTACTCCATTGATGTTAGAAAAAATAAAGCATTGAACCCATCGATGCTAGGGGCTTTATTGGGAGGCATTTCAAAAACCACATGTTTGATTTCGGTGTCATGAACTGACAAATTGAGATTAAAAACCCCCTCGGCTGACAATCCAGGGAAAGCTCCTGCTATCAGAAACCAGGAAGAAATCCCTTCGTCACTAACATAGAGCTAAACAAAATACTCCCTGGCTAAGAGCTGCAGTTGAGTAGGATCAGAGATTAGCGAACCATGTACATCACGGGGTTGCTCTATGGTGATTTTCTTCCTTTTGGAAAGCGTTAGAGTATGATAATATTTAGTATTCCTATCCCTTTTAGATAACCATTCACACTGAGTTTTCTGGTGTCAAAAAAACTCCTCATCACACAACATCTGTTGTAATTCGCCACTCAGTTGATCCTCCAAAGCCAAAAGCAAATCGATATTGCCATGCGCCATTGCTCGCTGAATACCCTCCAACTTAGCTAGCAAGTGTTTTTTTCGAAAGAAGATGTTACCAAAAACTTCCTTATTCCAGTGCATTAGGTAGGTAGAAAATTGGGCTAACGCTGTACTCAGCTTCTCCTCTGCAGGAAGCCAATGTGTTGTAACCTCCTTACCGAAATCTGCGTGAGTTAGCCAAGAAGTTTGGAAGCAAAAAATGGGGAAACCTATGGTTCGGGGTTTGGGTCGGTCAAAATGAATCAGCAGTGGCCGATGGTTTGAACTAAGAAACGGTAGATGACGGTTCACTGTGTGAGGAAATTCCTCCAGCCAGGATGTGGATCCAAACACTCGGTCCAGTCGAGCCTGGATCAATCCTCTTTGCTAGGTAAATTTCAAACCAACAAATCCCAAGTCATGTAGACCACACCCATACACCCAATCTCGAAAATGTTTATTCACCACTTGAGCTAAAATGGCTCCACCACTTTTATCAGAAGCTTCCAATTTAGCGTTAAAATCCCTTCCAATTAACCAGGGTCTATGGATAGAACTTCCTAGCCATCTTAAATAAGGCCAGAGCATGTTTTGGGTAGCAGACTGAAGGCTAGCATAAATGATGGTAAGGTCAAAGGAAACAGAGGCATACTTAACAGTGGTATGAATAAAATGACGATGGGTTGCTACAACTGAAATATGAAAATCCTTCTTCCATAACAGCCAGATCTGTAACACCCCACTCCTGCAAGACCCGAACCTGACATCGATGGTGATATCCGAGCTCGTGCCCCGCGAGGGTGGCATGTTATAGCACTCTACCCTTCCCATTGGTAATGGGATGTTACAAGATCCCACCCAAAAATCCTATTGCTTCTACTCTGAATGAATAATCAAAACCAAGTCGACAGACAACGTCTGCCGCGCGGAAGCCACTAATACGAGTCTCCATCAATGCCAAAATACTAGGGTTATAATACTGAATGTAATTACTCAGAATCATATTGAAACTATACCCCCTGCCCCTTGACAATTCCATAACATTAAAGTCATAAAACACAAAGAGGGAGAAAGGTTACGCTAACACTGAGTGGGGGCATAACTTTCTCCATGGTCACCTTGATTCCTTTCATGCAACATCTGTGTCCCATTCTCCTCATCGACTCCCAAATCTGTCAACACTCCCATCATCCCCAATGCACCTGCTCCAGGATCTGGCGGTTCAACTGCAAGAGGTGCAATGCCACTTTCCCTGGTTCGATAGTCTTCTTCGGAGCCCTCGACTCCTTCCATTAGTTAAAGTCGCTCCTTAACCAGCTGCTCCTGCTCCTCAAAAGCCGGCTATCGCATACCATTTCAGTGTGGGCATCGATGATAACCACTAAATGCTTCCCCAGGTCGGTGGGTTGGAGTTAGATTGGAGGGAGAGCATCTTTTCCTTTCCTTTGAGAGCCTTGAGTCTGCGAAATTACCCCCCCCCCCCCAACCAGCTGTTGAGATCCTCCAATGTTGCCTTTTATTCCAGTCTGCATGTTCCATTTAGGACCAGTAGAGGAAGCATCCCACACATGGTTCTTGTGCATGGTTTGGCCCACTGGTATATTTAGGCATTGTTCGAACCTTAGAGTAGAGCTAAGAAGAAGCGGCACTTCATGACCATTAGGCACATCCCCCTAACTTTCCTTGTCTGTCAGAATTGAGTACCTCGAGCCTCCCAATTGATTAGCCTCCCTGAGCCTGCGATTGTCTCTCCCCTCCTGTTAGTGCTTTGAATTTTAGGAAGTCGCCCTTTGGATGTGAATCCACGGGCCATATCCGTTATCAGTCACTGCTGGTTTTGGAGGGGCAGGTAGCACAACCATACTTGACGTCTTGGTCATCCCTGCTCCCGCAATGGTGGTTGGGGTAGTATTGACTGTTGGTGTGCATGGCTTCTTCGGGCACATACTGGAATCATGACCCACCATTCCACAGGTGAAGCATATTTGTGGGAGCCCTTCGTATGCCACCATTAACGTCTCACCATCTAACTCAACATTGGAACATAACGGTGCACTTAAGTCTACATCAACAGCAACTCTCGCAAACTTGCCCCTCTATGCCTGAATGGTGGCTTCATCTATCTTGACCATGTTACTCACAAGGTTCCCTAAAGCTGTGAGGATCTTGGGGTGGTACCATGCTATGGAAAATTCAGGGGACCTAATCTAGGCCACCGCTCATGTTATTTTCCCTTGCGATGGCCGGAAGGTAGGTGTCCAATGTTGAATCGAAAGTGCTTGGCCAAATATTACCTAGGGGCCATGAGTCAGAGCATGCAGGAAATTAGTTTCATCGATGAAGCTAACCAAGAAATGGTAGAAATCCAAGTCGACAATCTTCATGGGGCCTCGTGGGTTCCACAGAGTCTTCAGCCTGGAGCATAAGATCCTATACCCTATGCGACATCCGAGCAATTTCACTATAACAGCTTGAGACCATTGTTTATCTAGTTTTTCTTTGAATGGTGGGATAACGTAACTCCCCCTAGCTCCCCAGCCTGTATAATATCACCGTCTTTGGTCTCTATTGGCTCTTCATCAAGCCATGCAGCGTCCTCAACAGCTAGATTCCCCAGAGAGTCGTCGATCACGGTTGCACTATAAGAGGGTTTCGAAGGCGATGGCGGTTCCTCCTCATGTTTTCGAGTGTGGACTTTCTTACATGAGAGAAAAAATGGTGGAAGATACTGTATCGGAACCAGACAGTTTGCGACAGAGAAGATCTAAAACATTACTTGCAACTTTAATGTCAGCGGGCTAATCTCCGATCAATTGTCAAACCACACCAAGGTACTTTACTCTCTGTTAATTCTATTCTTAATATGAGTGTTAGATATATGTTTATTTTTATTTTGTTATATTTTTTAAATTGGCATTTTTTATCATCTTGAATTCAAATACCAATTGGATATTGTTATAGATAGAATAAAATTCTATCTTGAATAGGAGTTAATTTGGTGAATGATAGCTTAAGGATATCGTTGGAAATTTTGTTGAGAATTAAGTTGTCTCACGTGAAGGCAGTGGCAAGAGGGTATGGTTGAAAGTTTGAGTGTGAATAACATAGCTTTTACGTGAATGAAGTGAAGAAGGGCATTGTCGTAAGTCTCATTGAGAGTTAAGCAAATTTCTAGAAAAGACACGAGAGTGTTCTTTTTGGTGCGTGTATCCTGCATGGTGTCTAGCAGTTAAAGGTGCAGTAGGTGTAAAAAGTGAAGATGGCATGTGTGTGCAGTAGATGTTAAAGTGAAGATGATGTGCGGGCGTTGCTTTTCTTAGCCAAGGAAATTATATATATGCTGATCACACCAACCTGAGATGCTTGATGTGAATGTTGCGTTTTTCTCTTATGTTTCAATTGTGGATTAGAGTGTTGATTTTTGGGATTGCAAATATCGTGGGTTAGTGTGTTGATTTTTTCAGATTTGTTTATCTGTGATTGTGCATATGTTTTGAGTGAAAAACTCTGTGGTTTAGCTTCAAATTTTTAGATTTGTTTTTATGGGTTTGTGAGTAAGATATACATGGTGTTTGGAGTATCCCGTATGGTTTAATTGGAGTTGTTGAAGCCGGAATAAATCAGTTTAGTTGGGGGACAGATTTTCAGATCCAGTTCAGAGAAGCAGAACTCATCGTGAAGTTGTTCTTGTCTATCTCAAGTATATTTAGTTTTCATTCCTTATTATTTTAATCACTTGAGTTATTTGTTTATTGTTCTTTTGTTAAAAGATTGATTTAGAAAATCTTCTGTTGAGGTTAACACTCGATCGTGTTATTAGGTGTGAAATTCTTTCACGGAAAGTAAGGTTGAGTAGTACCGACTCAGTAAAGTCTTGGGTAAATCTATTGTACTTCGGTGAAAGTGATTAAGCTAAGTGAAGGCCCCGCAGAAGTGGGCAAAGAGTGTTAAACTGCGTTACCAAATTTTTTATGTTCTTATTATTTCATTTTTGCTTGGCTTTATTTTGTTCGTGCCAAAGAAGTTTACGGAAAGGTTGCAAAAGTATTACCCCTTATAGTTTTTCAACGGGGATATAACCGGTTCCTTATCTTCAATACCTCATTGAAGAACCAGGAGAAATGAATAGAGTTATCCAGTTGCCAGAGGTTTCGGTTTTGGAGATGAACTTGATGGACCCATTTTGTCCATAAAGCTCCCTTATCTGAAACCAGCCTCCACAGGTTTTTGCTCAATAGAACTTTTTGCGTTGAAAAGGTTGATTGGACGCTCAGTCCTTCTTGTATCTTCGGGAGCGTGACGTCACTCCACTTAACTTCAGTATTTCTCCTTGATTCACATCGACCAGACCATAGAAAAGCTTTAAGCAGACGATCAATTTCTTTGATAATCTTACGAGGCTGAACCGTATAAGCTAACCAATGTGTGTGCAGGTTGCTCAGTATCTAAAGTGATTCTCCCTGCGTAGGATAGAAATCGGTTTTGCCCAGAGAATACTTTAGCTTTTATCTTCTCCAAAATTGGAATACAATCAGCATACTTTAATTTGGACGGAGAAATGATCACCCCTAGATATTTCGTAATAAGGGGATGGATACTCAACCCTTGGTTCTGTTTTCACTGGAATTTTGCACATCAACTGAAATAATCATACAACTTGACCTCAGTATTTTATAGGTAATGTGGTACCAATTCGTATCGTTTGGTAATTGAAACTGGTACCGTATTTCGACCATATTATACAAAATTCCAAACACTGCTTGCTGCCCTCCACTATTTATATCCTTGAATTTCGGTGGGCTTAGAAAAAATTATACCACAAATTACAAAGCTTCCAAGGGAACCTACAAAAAGTATGGCTGTAAACTTTTGTACTAAAATATATAAAGTTTCCTTGACAAGCTAACAAAGTTCGGGGGTGAGAGTTTTTTCTAGAGAGATAAAGTTTTGAGGGGAGAGTCATTAGACTGTTTTAACATATTCGTTGATTGATAATCATATTTAATAAAATTCTCGTATAGGATGATTGTGTTCCCACCTTGAGAATTCCTCTCGCCGATTCACTGCCGGCATATATAATGAGCGTAGCAAAATTGAGCATAACTTTTGCGTTAATATATCCTTACGCTGCTTTGAGCACAGTGAACGTGTACTCTTTCAACAGGACGGCCATGTTCGTTATCCCGTAAGCTTTCACTTAGCGTTGCACCCTTTGCATTATATATATACACTCGGTAGGTCTTGCATTTTCACACCTCAACGCTCTAAGCTAATTCTGGCTATCCATAACATCGTACTTATCTGTGATAGGTGGGACTTGAACATGGCTGCGTGGAGATTTTTTCTATTTGCTTTTCTAGCTTTGTACTCCTCCGTTGCTCTTGCATCTGATCCCAGCTCGCTCCAAGACTTCTGTGTGGCAGATTCAAGAGGCAAAGGTAGCTTAAACACTCTACTACTATGACATGTTTATAATGTTTCTGGTAATGATTTGTTTAACGTTTTCATGGCAGTCCTGGTGAATGGTGTAACTTGCAAGGACCCCATGATGGTTGGAGCCAGTGATTTCTCTTTCAGTGGCCTTCATTTAGCAGGCAACGTAGCAAACGCTGTAGGGTCTCGTGTAACCGCAGTAACAGCAGCTCAAATACCAGGTCTCAACACTCTCGGAATCTCTCTGGCTCGCATCGACTTGGCACCAAAAGGAATCAACCCTCCACACACTCACCCTTTAGCCTCCGAGATCCTGACAGTCATTGAAGGCTCTATGGAAGTTGGATTTGTAACCTCTAACCCCGACAACCGCCTTATCACAAAAGTATTGAACAAGGGTGATGTGTTCGTGTTCCCCCTTGGTCTCGTTCACTTCCAGAAGAATGTCGGATATAGTAATGCTGTTGCTCTGGCAGCTCTCAGCAGTCAAAACCCCGGTGTCATTACAATAGCCAACGCAGTGTTCGGTTCGATCCCAAATATTCCTAGTGACGTTCTTGCTAAGGCTTTCCAGTTGGATTTGAAGGTTGTCGATCACCTGCAATCCAAGTTGTAGCGAGAAGCAAGAAACTGAAATTTAACTTGCAAGCGGACATGCATATCATTTAGTGTGGAAAACCGTTCAATGTTCTTTTTTATTGTATTAATTAGGAAGCTTAGTAGATTTGTCTATTTCATTCAAAAAGATTCTATTCACCTTAATCTCATCTCAACTGCTTATATCCACATTTATCGATTCATGGTCTCACGCTCCACCTCAAGTGTGACCTAAATAATTGTTTATAGCAGCTTAATTTATTAATTTCAATATGAATAGAAACACCTTCAAATTCAGTGAAATCTATTAGTATAACAAACATAAGTTGAGCTCCACGTAAAGATGGATTAGCTTAGTAAGGTAATGGTTGGTATAATGCCATCTTTTTTAATTAAAATCAGACACAAATTTTTAATTTAAAAATCCAACGAAAAAAATCATTACCTATAATATAGACTAATTTAAAGAATTCATTTATTAATTTCCAAAATACATCTAATTTCAAAATAAAAATAAAACACATCTTATTTTATTGATAATTAAATCTTTTTATTTCTCGAAAAAGTGATTAAAATTTTAATACAATGCACTGTAATATCAAATTTAGTGTCTTCTCCTTAAAGAAAGACTTGAATCTTTAAAGTAGTTGCATATTCTTATAGATTGTCTCTATTCCAATTATTGATATACAAATGAAAACTGATAAAATTTCTTTATCAAAATATTGACTACTTTGAGAAGATTTTCGTATCAGTACCGAGTGCAACACAAAATTTTCACTATCCGAAACGACGTGCCGTTTAGCATGCGGCCTCTTTGACGGTGTCAAGCCAAACAGCTCGAGGATGTAGGGTAGCTAAATCACGTGTCGTTTACGTTAGAACGATGGCCGATTTGGCGTCAAGTGTCGTAGAGCTCAGACGCCTGTAGGTGATATGTCGTTTTTAAAATGGATATTAAAAAAATGAATGGTTTTCGTAAGAGAGTGTTTTTCTCCACTATATAAAGATATAGCTATACAACAAGCACGAAGTTGATTAAATTCTTATTTGTATATAGAGAAAGAAGGAATAAAATCAAAGATCAATAGAAGTATATATGAAAAAAGTATTACTAGTCCTAATAAAATAATTCTAATTAATTTGAAGAAATTTCTAAGATCTGATAATTAGTAAAAGGATTTTCTTTTTTTTTAGTGTTACTATTGATATTGAATTTTTAATTCAATTTCCTACTTTTAAAAAAAATTCAATCCTTTTACTATTAGAAATATATCATTAAAGTTCTTTAAAATAATATATATACATGTTATAAATTAAAGAAAATTTTTTAACACTTTATTTATCAGTTTTTATTTCATCTTGACAAAAATAGTAAATTTTAAGAAAAGTTTCTTTAATATTTTATAATAAAATTACATGATTAAAATAATTATTTTGTAACATGATTTAAAACGAGAATAGAACTTTATTGAGATATTTGAAATAATGAAGAATTAAAATAAGAAATCAATGTGAAAATAATACTAAAATAATTAATCTATTAACAAATTAAGCCTTTTAAAGAATGTCTTATCATATTATTTCTTAATTTAATATGAAGAATAATTGTTAATCAACTATATATTAACATAATTCAAGTTCTTTTAGTAGCTTGGGCTACGATTTCGGTGTTCAAACAACTTAATTCCCAATAATTTATGAAAACCTATTATTAAAAACCTTCTAATTGTGCAATAGAAATACCTCTGATTGGCATTGTCATTTAGTGGATTATTAATGCCGGCAACAATAATATATGCCCCCGTGAAGCTAAATTGGAAGGACTGCTTTGAATTAGGTTAAGTGGAAGGTTGGAACCGGTCCTACTTGATGTTACTTGAAATAATTTCCTAAGAACCATTTTAGGATACTAGCTACCATCATATTATCTCATTTTAAAATTATAATATAAATTTCAAATAAGTTGATTAGTGCGAGATTTTTTAATTTTATTAATATTCAATTAGTTGAATATGTCACTAATTTACTAAATATTTTATCTAAAAATATAAATTAAAAGTTATTATTTATTGAGATGACAAATTTAAGGAAAATATCTCCAAAATTTAAGTGTGTTGAGAGCCTTCAAACCCGAAAATACCCTAGGTATGCCGTCCCTATCTCATCAAGTGCGTACATGAGGGCTTCTTGCCAAAGTCACAGAGGAAACAATATTACACGACACATGAATAACTTGGTTAAACTTCATTCCTCAACTCCTTTACCTTTCTGTCAAATGTCAGAATCCCGGAGGTTTTGTCAAATTTTAATTTGGAAAAAAGTTCCATTACAGAGAAAGATAGAGATAACCAATGAACAACTACTGTTCACGTTGGAAAAAAGGCTCATTGATCGCAACTATTGTTCTTCTTGTTGGTTCATTTAAGCAGGCATCCAGTAAAATGTTTTATAGTTCGAGAATCAACATAGACTCCCTCGATCAAGAGGGGCATTTGTCCAAAAAAGTTCACACACGCAAAAAAGACGAAGATCCACCACCACATCCCAAACCTTCTTATAGCGCTGCTGTGTTAGGAGAACCAATGGTGGACATAACATCCGAGGAATATGCATGGCCCGACAAGGATCCCTTAGAGATAGAGGAAGGAGATATCAGACAAATGACAGGAGAGTTAAGGGAGGGAATTGAGTTGTCCCATACATTTAAAGCTAGACTAGATAAACAATGGGCAAATGCAGTCGTTGTTGAACTGCTTGGTAAACGGATTGGGTATAGGGTTTTATGTTCTCGTCTGAAGACAATGTGGAAACCGTGAGGACCCATGAAGGTTGTTGATTTAGATTACGACTACTTCCTCGTGAACTTCATCGAAGAAGAGGATTATCTTCATGCATTGACGCATGACCCTTGGGTAATTTTCGGACAAATTCTGTCCGTCCAAAAATGGCTGCCAACTTTCAAACCATCGAAAGGTCAAGGATCCAAAGCTGTGGTCTGGATCTGATTACTGGAATTATCGATTGCTCGCTATTATCCTATGATACTAATGGTGCTAGGTAATTTGGTTGGCAACACGATCAAGATTAACGAAGCCACCTTCCAGGCGCAGAGGGGTAAATTTGCGCGAGTAGCAATGGACGTCAACCTAAGTGTTCCCTTACATCCCAGGGTGGAGCTGGATGGAGAGACATTGCTAGTGGAGTATAAAAGGCTGCCACAAATCTGTTTCCATTGTGGAATTGTCGGTCATGATTCCAGCTTGTGTCCGAAGAGCCAAGCTCTGCATCCTGACAACCAGGTGTCGTCCAGCAGGGGGGAGGCACGACGCCTAGGGAGCGTGGTACAGTTTTAACCATTGCAGCACAGTGTTCGAAATAGACTACAAACGTCTACGGCCCTTGGCTTCAGGTACAACGCAGAGCTCCCTGTACTCGAAGAAATCCCAGGCACAGAGAGATCTAAGCAGTCACAACATCACAAAGGCGGCTCGAGATTTACCCTTCTGTCAGACAAGAACACTATGAGGGACAAGCCTAACGTCCAATAAGAGCCAGCACTAGCTCGTGGCTACGCAGGGCAAGACCATCGTCTTCACTTGGATCTCCTAGTAGAAAACGCAAAGTAGAGGGCTCATGGGCTGGCTTTGACGTCAACTGGGCCCAATAGGAATGCAAAGAATGGGTTAAAAGGAAAAATGACAGCCACACTGTTACAGGAGAAAGGAGCTCGGACACAGGTTAATAATCATAAGGAGAAGTGCTCGACTCCTACTCCCATATCGCTCCAGCCTTCAAAAAAAGAAAAGCACATCATGATTGCACTCAGCTCACATCACAAAATGGTGTGTGACACACAAACTATTCAGGCGCGAGAGACACATGATGGGGAGTGAAACCAACCGATGGAGGGTATAGAGGACGCAGAGGATGTTCACAGGGGCAGGGGTGACGCAAATCACCTTCCTTCCTCGGAACCTCCAGATACTAGGAATGGCGACATGGATATGATGGAAGCCTTGAGTGAAAAGGGCTCCGAAGTGACGATCAACCCGCAACCGCAGGGCGGAGGCTATAGTGACGCTCTAGCAGGCAGCATAGCTCCTACTCAGACATAGAGTCTATCACTCTCGTATTCTTTCCTATTATGACTATCATCATCTAGAATTGTCAAGGGGCAGGGGGAACTCGATTCCATGTTATGAGGAATTACATACACAAATACAAGCCAGGAGTTTTGGTTTTAATGGAAACCATAATCAGTGGAATAAGAGCTCAAGCAGTAGTTCATAAACTGGGGTTTGATTTTTCCTTTCGAGTAGAAGCAGAAGGATTTGCTGGAGGTATATGGTTGTTATGGATGAAAGATTTTGATATCTCGGTGAAAGTAGCTCATAGGCAATTTATTCACACTATCGTCAAGTATAGATCCTGCATTTTCGAGTTTACCGCTGTGTATGCTAGTCCTTAATTTGCTAATCAGCACATTCTCTGGCATCATTTAAGATTGGTAGGAAATTCAATCTACTGACCTTGGCTTATTGGAGGAGATTTAACGCTAAATTGGAGATCGCGGATAAAAGGGGAGGATCTATAACTGCACCGGTGATTAATAAATATTTTAGGAAATGAGTGCAAGAATGTGGACTGCATGATTTAAGATATGTCGGATCGAAGTTTACTTGGCGAAGAGGAACTGTGCAGGCTATATTAGATAGAATTTTTAGTTTTACGTCATGACTGGAAAAATTCCCCCACATGGTGAATCATCACCTATCCTTCCTTGGATCCAATCACAGGCCTCTTTTGATTCAATTAGAACAACCACAACCGAGGGATATAAGACCACTAGGTTTTCGATTCCAAATAGCTTAGCTAGCACATGCAGGCTTTGACGATGTGGTAGCCAAGCATTGGATGCATGCAGAGGAAAACTTGAGTCAGACTCTGGCCAAATTTTCCAACCATCTCACGTGATGGAACAAGCTTATTTTCGACAACATATTCCATCATAAAAAGAGGCTTATAGCCAGGTTGGAGGGTATTCAGAGGGCACTAACGATTGAAACCTCGAACTCGCTTTTTTCACTAGAAGATAAGCTGAGTGCATAATTGCATCAAGTGTTGTGCGAGGAGGAGATTTATTGGCACCACCAATCCCGTTGTGAATGGTTATCACAGGGTGATCGTAATACTAAATATTACCACACTATCACTCTATCCAAAAGAAAGAAACTGAAGATCGAGCGGCTTATTGCTGATAATGGAGCAATGATATTGGATCCAGCACAAATGCAATTCATGGACAGGACGTAATTTAGTCAGTTGTACGTTAACGAAGAGGGGACTACTAACAGGTTCTCGATATCCGGAGCCTTCCCTTTGTTACCTGCAGAGAGGGTACAAGAACTCGACACTCCAGTCAATGTGACAGAAATTAAAAATGCAGTTTTTGAAATGAATCCTAACAAAGCTCTAGGAATAGATGGGTTCAATGCGTTATTTTTCCAGAAACAATGGGGTAAAGTTGGCCTAGACATGGCGACTTTTATTCAAGAAGTTTTCATACTAGAGCGATGGGAGCAGGAACTGAATCAAACCATCCTCGTTTTGATCCCTAAAGTCTCTTCTCCGAAGCATATATCTCAGTTTCGACCAATTAGCCTCTGCTCCGTGGTTTACAAGATTATTGCTAAAGTTATTGTGAATCAATTGCAGACCCACCTTGACTATCTTGTGGCGGTTAATTAATGTAGTTTTATTCTTAGACGGCATATAACTGATAACATTATCATCGCTCAGGAAGTAATTCATTCAATGAGAAAGAAGAAGGGGAAGACTGGTTTCCTTGCCATCAAAGTGGATTTGGAAAAAGCGTACGATTAACTTCGCTGGGACTTTATTCATGACACTTTAACGGATATTGGGGTACCAAAAAATTTAATAAGTGTCGTTATGAAGTGTGTGACTACGGTTTCACTACAACTTGCTTGGAATGGCCAGCTTACTGATTCGTTCAATCCTTCAAGGGGTATTAGATAAGGTGACCCGCTCTCACCTTATTTGTTTGTGTTGTGCATGGAACGGCTAGGTCATCTTATATCACATGAGGTGGGATAAGGGAACTGGAAACTGTTTAAGATGAGACATGCAGGGCCTTCCATATCCCATGTTTTCTTTGCCGATGACCTCATTCTATTTGCAGCAGCTACGAAATCTCAGATTCAGGTGATAGCAAGGACGTTGGGTACTTTTTGTAAGGCCTGAGGACAAAAAATTAGCACTGCTAAAACTCAGATTTTTTTCTCCCAGAACGTTTCTTGGGATAACTCGCAACGAATTAGTCAAGAACTTCATATTCCTACGACAAATAATCTTGGTAAATATTTAGGAGTATCGTTGATTCACGAGTGTACAAAGAGGAACACTTATTAATACATTCTAGATAAAGCACATCAGAAATTGGCAGGATGGAGTGTGCGCCTTCTGTCTTTAGCTGGGCGAGTCACTTTAACCCAGCTAGTAATTTCATCCATACCCATTTATACGATGCAAATAGTGAGAATTTCGAGACAACTCTGCGATGACTTGGAGAAAATAATGAGGACTTTATCTGGAGTTCAAAGGCAGATCAGAGAAAATACATTTAGTTAATTAGGAGGCCGTCTGCCAACCAAAACAAACAGGGGGCCTTGGACTTAAAAGAATTTGATCCTCAAATGATGTGCCACTTAAAAAACAGGGCTGGGATTTGATTACTAAACCAACAGTGTTATGAGTCCAGGTTCTTAGGGCAAAATATTGTTTAAATGATCAACACATCCCTCAAATGCTGGATAGAAACGGGGCCTCGTTTATTTAGAGGGGGATATCAGCAACGTGGAATTTTATACGCCAAGGGTTAAAATGGAAACTCGATAATGGGAATCATATTTCCTTCTGGTCAGATAATTGGGTTAGATAATTGGGTTGATGATTGGGGCCCCCTCATATTAGTGACGACAGGCCCCTTTGCAGATAACTTAATTTATGCTAAAGTTTTAGACTTTACTAACGAGAGTGGCAACTGGCACTAGAATATGTTCCAACTCTATCTCCCTTCCACGATTTGTATGGCTATTGGATTCATAGTAGCGTCTTCCTATGACCTAATCGAAGATCGTAATGTGCAACAGGATTTGGGAGGTCATATGGAAATGAGCAGGGCCACAAAGTATTAAGTCATTTCTTTGGTTAATGGCTAAGAGAAAACTGCTGACCAACCAATAGCAAGTAGCGAGACATATATCAATGGTCAGCCGCTGTCATTATTGTGGCCAAGAAGAGACAACATTGCATACAGTTTGGGATTGTTCTAGGATGAAATCCTTCTGGGTTCAATTTCCCCCAACAGTCGTCAATGATGCCTTTTTTCAGCAAGAAGAGGAGTTGTGGGTGAAATCCAATCTTCTGAAGACATAACAAGTATAGCAGGTCGAGTGGACTACCATCTATAGAGTTTCTTGCTGGTTTTTATGGCAATAGAGAAGCAATAGTCTTTTTTAGGAAGGTTTTGTTTGGCCAAGCATAGGCTCTAGGGTAGTTATGGAGTATGTTGATTGGGTAGACAAGGCTCGAGTTATGGAGAGTCGAGTGCGCCAGTCAGAGGGGTTAGCAGTGGGTCATTTAGTTGGATGGTCTAAACCGCCAGCGGGCTGGATCAAATTGAATACTAATGAGGCGGTCAAACAAGGGTCTAACTCTGTTACTACAGGAGGGTTACTTAGGGACTGCAACGGGTAGTGGTGTGGGCGATTCATGCAAAATATTAGAAGGGGCTCTCCTTTGGTTGTTGAACTCTAGGGAGTAACATCAGGCCTTAAACTGGCATGAGATCTTAGATATAGACACATTGTCGTTAAAGTGGACTCTTTAGAGGTAATCAACATTCTCTCTTCCTCTAAACTAGTATTGGCTGAGGAAATTTTTTTGGTGACAGGTATCTGTGCGTTAGTACACCGAGCATGGGAGATCAAGTTTCAACATGTGTATTGAAAAGGGAATCAGTGTGCAAACAGGCTGGCTACTCTAGCCTTGAGATCAAGTCCAAGAATTCATGTCCTTCAGGAACCTTCGATGGCATCCATAGAGGTTATCCACCGCGACCAGGAAGGAGCTTTATATCGCAGATTACTGTGTTAACGTAGTTTTTTTGTTGTATTTCCTTTGTAAACAAAAAAAAATGTCAAGAATCTCGTATGAGAATCCAGCGCTGGCAATATTACTGCCTGAAAGTCTAAATTTGTCATTACATTTTCAATATATATAGATTTATAGTTGTTGATTATGATCATATTTTGAAAATTCCTCATATATGATGATTCTTTCCTGGCCCACCATGCGATTATCCACAAATATGCATGCCTAAGTTAAAACTTAACTTGTGTTAATGTGTCCTAACGCGGTTTTCAGCATATATGATTTATAATCTTTCAACAGGACGGCCATGTCCATTCCTGCTGGAAGCTTACACTTGGCATTGCACTCTTTGCACTATATATACACATTCGCCAAGTCGAGCATTTTCGCCATCAGCATTCTACGCTAGCTCCTGCTATACATATATAGATAACATCGTACTTATCTAGACTGCTGTGAGCATTTTCCTAGGTGGGAGCTGAACATGGCTGCTTGTAGGCTTTTGTTATTTGCTTTTCTAGCTTTATATTCCTCCTTTGCTCTTGCATCTGATCCCAGCTCGCTCCAGGACTTCTGTGTGGCAGATCCAAGTGGCAAAGGTAGCAAAAAACAGTCAACTATTATAACATGTTCGTAATGTTTTGCTTGCACTGTCAAGCTTTTCTCAGTCATTTATAAATTCAAAGTTTGTTATTTAAAAACATCGCTTGTATCTGGTAAAGATTTGTTTAATGTTTTCATGGCAGTACTGGTGAATGGCGTAACTTGCAAGGACCCCAAGATGGTTGGAGCCAGCGATTTCTCCTTCAGTGGCCTTCATTTAGCGGGTAACGTATCAAATGTTGTAGGGTCTCGGGTAACCGCAGTAACAGCAACCCAAATACCAGGACTCAACACTCTCGGAATCTCTCTTGCGCGCATCGACTGGGCACCGAAAGGAATCAACCCTCCTCACACTCACCCTCGAGCCACAGAGATCTTGACGGTCATTGAAGGCACTATTGAAGTTGGATTTGTAACCTCTAACCCCGACAACCGCCTTATCACAAAAGTGTTGAACAAGGGTGATGCGTTCGTGTTCCCTGTTGGTCTCGTCCACTTCCAGAAGAATGTCGGACAAGGTAATGCTTTCGCTCTCGCAGCTCTCAGCAGTCAAAACCCTGGTGTCATTACAATAGCCAACGCGGTGTTCGGTCCTACCCCAGATATTCCCAGTGACATTCTTGCCAAAGCTTTTCAGTTGGATGTGAAGGTTGTCAAGGACCTGCAATCCAAGTTCTAGCTAGGGACAAGAAATTGAAATTTTGGTACTGTCTGATGAGCATCAACTTTGTGATTGCAATAATATTATTTGCATGAGTATATCCATGCATATGTCAATTAGTGTGATGTTCTTTTGTATTCTACTGGTAGCAATCAAGGTTTAAATTGCAAGATCACGCGATCGCTATTATGTTGCAGATTTACCGATATTCCCAAAAGTTAAATTGCACACTGCAAATATTGGGATAGTTTCAAATATACATAATTAAACATTGAGAATTTTCAACAAGTATATATGATTTCACAATATTTAATATAAGATAACATACAAAATTTTTAGTAAAACTTGAATTATTAATCAATTATTATTTATATTTTTAAAAGTTAAGGAGAAAAATAAAAATTTTAAAAATAAAGTTACTGGTGTTAGCTTCTTTATATGATTAAGAAACTCACACTAAAAACAAATATATTTTCATAAATTACATAACACTTGAGGGTTTACTTTGTGACTTTGCAAATATTAAATTAAAACCTTAAAACTAGCTAGATGTTTGTTGAGTTAAAAGACTAAATTTAACTTTAAAGCTTATATTTGAATACAAACTTTATCATTTTAAAATTCTGTATAGCTGAAAAATATAATAGAGGTATAACTCTGTCAAATTTTTACTAAGTATCATAAGAAATATTAATTATCTCGTCTTACATGTTTATGATTAATTAATACATAAGAAAATACACATTAATGACTAAATTAGTGATATGAAATGAAAAAATAATTGAAAGATGACGTTTTCTCAATTTTATAAATAAATTCTTACTTTGGTAAATAAAAGATATTTTTAGTTGAATTTTTAAGAAAAAAAACATTATATGTTCGATATTTTAACAATCAAAATTTTGATATATTATAGTACTGTAACTTAATTTTACTTTATCTTATGTAACTTTTCTTTTGTATTTTTATAAAGAAGGTTGGTTCCATGAGTTCAACTTGTGACAATAAAAACAACTTTACCCATTGTTCGAAGGCTCACTTCATATTATTAATTATCTAACTAAAATTTGGTGATGTCTTTGCTCATGTTTTAAGTTATAAAATTAAGTTGTTGTATATAATTATTTAGGCCACACTTGCAGTGATGCCATGAATTAATAAAGCCAAGATTCTTTGGAATGAAAAGGCTAAGCAATTAAGATGAGATTAAACAGAATCTTTTGAATGAAAATGGACAAAACTGCTACAACTCGTGTTACGGTTTTAAATGGTGAACTCTGCTATTACTGCATCACTCTGCAACATTGAAGAAGACGATAAATAAATGGAGAAAGAAACAGACGAAGAAGACGAAAATTGTTACTTGATTTAGTTCTTTTAGTGTTGCTGAAAATTTACAAAAATAAACAAAGAAGAAGACAGAGGAATAAAGAGGAAGATGAAAATGACGAAAGACGGGGGACTAAAGAGGTGACGAAGACGACGGCAAGCTCACCAAAAAGATAAATTTAATTGTAACGTTTATATCTAAATACAAATTTTATCAATTTTTTAAATATTTAAATTAAATTTTATTATTTTAAACAAAAAATATAGTAAAGATATGACTCAATTTTCGGTCACGTTATCAATAATGTGACAAAAATATATTATCATGTGTATCATATGATTCTACGAGACTCAATTCTCTTTTATAAATATTTAAAATTAAATAATTAGTAAATATATTTAAAATAATTTTAATTTACCTTAAATAAATTAATTAAACATTAATTAAACCCCTAATTTTACCCTTTTTTTAACTTTAAAATTCTTAATCGCCCTAACAAAACTCCTAATTTTATCCCTCTTCACTATCCGTGTGTTCACCTATTGTCAATTTTGCTTTAATATATAACGCTTCTCTAGATCTAAATATATCATAAAATTGCCTTCTAAACTTTAATGTGTAACCTTTCACGCAAATATGAAAAAGAGAAATAGTTAAACATTTTTTTCACCACAAGACCAAAAGGAAAGAATAATTTGATGGAAAATGGGAAAAAATATTGCCGATAAGATTGCTTTAGAAGAGGAAATATAATGGAAGCATACTTGAATCCGTGAGCGGAAAAAGGAAGAGTTTTAATGTAAAGGCGAAATAGTTCTACAAACATAATCTTCCGAATGAATATATTCACAAAAATGATATATGAGAACTAATGTAAAACTAAATAAAAATCATTTTTGTACGACAATTACGGATCACACCTGTTTATAAAACCTAATGGGTGTAATTACCAAATTGGGCCTTATTAACTTGTTACTTACACCTTAAGAATTCTACACATATTTATATATTTATCCTCACACTTTTATATTAGTTGAGATGAACCCCTGAATAAAATTCAATCACTTCAATTAGGTTATTAAACTTTATAATTGATATATGTATACAATTATATACTGCAATATATGTGCGTTTACAAGTCCATATGCATTTATAATTATGTATGCATATAATGTACAGTCCAAAATTCTAACAATCTCTCACTTGGATTGCATTATAATATGTTCACACAATAAAACTACCAATCATATACAAATCTCATCTAAACCAATAATATCCATTAGCTTCACTAACATAAGGACCAAAGGAGTAGTCGTTGCCATTTTTGCAACTAAACCCATAACGATCTCACATATCAACTCAACTAAATGACATAGATTAAGTGTGGATATATATCATGGAAATTATATGTAATGTGATCTATACGTTCCTATTTCCAATTAGTCCAAACCTAACCAAATGAGATCAAAGTTCAGAGTAAACTATAGGAAACTGAAAAAATAACTGAATATTTCGTTAATGTCATGACATCAAGTATAGTATCAAGCATGAAAAACATAACATAAACTCCCACTAAATCAAATGGCATCAAATGTAACAACATCCATATGAGTAATATGTTCATGAAAGGCATTGGGTGTTAATTCCTTTATCATCATAGAGTTTGTTCCTATAAGCTTAATACTAACAAAACCACTTGAACTCTTTCTTTCACAACAAGGAACTTAATGTCTACATTTTTAGATTTAGAAAAGCTCCTGTTGCTATTTGAATACAAGGATATTCCTCTATTATCACATTATAAGTTGAGTGGCCTTTCAATACTATTAACTAGTTGCAATGTTGTAATAAAGTTATACAACTATATATCATGATTGGATGTCTCATAATATGTAATAAATTCAACCTCTATAATGAAATATGTAATTATTGCCTACTTGGCACTCTTTTAAGAGACCACAACTACAAATAATAAAAATATATAACTAGATGTCGATTTACGACTATCTTGGTATCCATCAAAATTGGAATTAGAAAACCCAATGATCTCAAGTTTGTCGAACCTCTTATATGTGAGCATATAATCCTTAGGGTTTTGTAAATATTTGAGACTCTTTTGGCTATTACCTAATATTCTCTTGCTAAAATGCTTTGGTATCTACCAAGCATTCCAACAACATACGTAAGGTCAAAACAAGTGTAGACCTGTGCGTGCATCAAATTCCCCATCATGGATGTATAGAAAAATTCTGTGTAAACTTGGATTCTGTTCCATTCTTTAGACACTGCTTTAAAATAAATTTATCTCCTTTAGAAATGGGCTTATCATGAGATCTACAATTTTGCATGCCAAATAGTTGCAATACCTTTTAGAGATAACCCTTCTGTGATAATCCTAGGATTTCACGTGAATGATTAAGGTGACTTTAAATCCTTAATATGAAGGATGCTTCATTAAGATCTTTCATTTTAAATTGCTATAAAAGAAATTTCTTAGTTTCCCTAAGCTGTTCCATGTTGCCACTGGCAACCAAAATATCATTCACATATAGGACCAAGAAAATAAATCTACTCCTACTAAAATTATGTTACACACAATCTTAAACAATATTCACTTTAAATCCTGATCAAAGAATAAGTTTTGATGAAACTTTTGGTACTATTCACGAGAAGCTTGTTTGGGCCCATATATGTATTTCCTAAGTTTAAAAACCAATTGGTTATTTTCCTTGAAAGCAAACCCCTCAGTTTGTTTCACATAAATTGTTTTTTCAATGTCTCCATTCAAAAAAGTTGTCTTTACATCCATCTATGTAGCTCAATATCAAAATGCAATCCAAGTTCCATAATGGTCTTAAAAGAGTCTTTCGATAAAATTAGAGGGAAAGTCTCTTTATAGTTAATGCCTTCCATCTGAGTAAATCCTTTGGTGAAAAAACGAGCCTTATATCTCTCCTTATTACCTTGTGAGTCCTTTCTAATACTAAAAATACATTTAGAATTAATAGGTCTCATACATTCAAGCGATGGGATAAGATCCTAAATGTCATTGCCTCTCATAAATGCATTTCCTCACCTATGACATTAATCTACTTATAAGAGTTAAAACTTTTAATTTCTTCATAGAAGGTGAGTGAATCGTCTCCTACTAAGTCAACATTTTTCTTATGTTCTTGGGTAAATACAACTTAATCATTTGGAATTGCACTTCTCTTTTCCCTCGTAGATCTTCTTAAAGGCATTGATTTTATTTGAATTTGAGTTTGTTGAGTTTGATCCTCATGCTCCTTATAAACAATGGATTAAAGAATGATTGAATGATCTTGATGGGCAGAAAGTTTGACATTGTCATGTATTTGTACTAAATGTTGATGATCATGATTAATAACAACTGTAAGAAGAGGAACATTAACCAACTCCTCTTTAAAGATAAAGTTATTACCTTTATACTGGGCATTTTTTGTCTTAAAGAATGTTCTTATTTTGGGATCATAGAATTTAAATCTATGCAATCTTTCAGAGTATCTTATAAAATAACTAATTTCAATTCTTATATCTAATTTCTTTGCATTTGTCTTATAGGGACTTTCCTCAACTGGACATCCTCAAACACGTAAATTCTTTAAGAAAGGTTCCCTCCCTCTCTATAACTCGTAAGGGATTTTATTTGTAGCTTTTTTAGGAACTTTATTAAGTATGTAAATTGCAGCCTTTAATGCATCTCCTCATAATGAGTGTGGTAAAGTTTTTTAACAAATAATATTTTATATCATATCCTTAAGGGTTCTATTTCATCTTTTTGCTACACCATTCATATTTAGGGAACCTAGTATATATGGTATATTAAGGGATAATACCACACTCACTTAGGAATTGAGCAAATGTACCTAGACATAGTTCACTTAATCTATCGTACCTACTATAGTATTCACCGCCATGATCGGATTTTAAGGCCTTAATAGTTTTACTAAGTTGATTTTAAACTTTAGTTTTAAAGAACTTAAAAATATCCAATACTTATAACTTGTCTACAAACGTGATAAAATATTGAAATGGACCAAAAATATCTATATATATTAACGTTAAGACATTTTTAACTCACTCAACTTCTATTTTTCTCTTGTTTGTAGTTTTTCCCTTTATGCACTCAACACAAACATCATAATTTGATTCCTCAAATGTTTCAAGAATCCCTTCTAATACAATATGTCATTTCTCTTTTTAGAGATATAACCCATAAACTTTTACGATAATGATAAAGAATTCTTGTTTGAAAATTTGTGTTTAATGCCTTTGGTTTCAACATTATGGGACTCACTATATAAATTAAATGTATCAAACAAATAAAGATTGTCATAATCAAATAAATTATTGGTTTTGACAATCATAGAATCAAAAAAACATAACATTTTATGTTTCCAAATGGATAAATAAGTCCTTTGTCGAATACAAAAATTGAAACCAAATTTTGCTTAAAAGGCGATATGTAAAATGTGATTTTTAATCCTAAATATAAACCAGTACATAATAAGAATCGAAAAGTCCTTATGCTTAAAATTTTCACTAAATTTCTAGCCCCTTCATATATGTACTTCTCATCATCGCCAGGCCTTCAGTAGTTCAAGCAACTTATGTGAGTTGTAGTACCAAAATGCATCCATCAAGTATATCTTGATACTGAAACCAAATTAACTTCAATACAAACAAGAGTGAAAGACATACCTTTCTCTACTTGCCAAGCGCAAAATTTGGTACAATCTTTCTTTATACGAGAAGGGTCCTTGCAAAGGAAGCATTTCTTTTCCTTATGTCCCCTAGATGTACCTTTATGCTTTTTTTGTGTTTCCAATATTGTAAGCTCTTTGCCTTTCCCCTTGTTACCATATCCCAAAAAGGGTTGCCAAATGAGCACTCTTAATATTATGCTGTCTCATCCTTTCTTCTTCTTGCACCAAATAAGATATGAGCTCATTCAATTTCCGTATTGTAACTCACCTCAAACTGGCTAAAATGTGGAGGAATAGATGTCAACACTAAATGAAATAGCCATTCTTCCGATAGCTCTATCTTCAGTGTCTCTAGTTTTATTGCTAGATGAAACTTTTCAATTATTTACACATGTATGCTCTCATTACTCTTATACAAGTATCCTTAAAGCTAAACTTATCTGTGCCTTATTGCTTTCAATGAAGAGCTTCTCAAGGGTATTAAGGAACTTTTTGGCATCCGTTTCTGTAGATGTAGCATCTAAAAATATCTCTGGGACAACATTCTTCATAATCATCAGACTAACATGGTTAGAGTGATCCCATCTCTAAAAATTTCCTCCGATCCTTAAGAGGTCTTTTAATTTTCTGTAAGAAGTGCAGGACACAACTCTCTCAATGCGTGGTCGATATCCATACATCCCAAAACTATAATCATCTTATATTGCTAAGTCTTAACTTTGCTACCACTAAACACTAAAATGATGTTAATATTGGTAGTAATAGAATAAGCATTAATAATACCAAATGTATAGAGAACAACATATAAAATACAATCATCCCACATATATATGTAACCGTAACCAAGTAGTGATTTATTATATCAATAAAATCCCATCTCAAAATACATGAAGTGACATCAAATCTAGTCCCTAAATAAAGAATCGACTCATAGATGGTCTTTTTGATAGAGATGAGGATGTTTTATTAGATGTGTAACCTTTGAAGAAGATATAAGGTCAGAAATATGAAGGTAAGAGAAAAGTTGGGGATGGATAACATTGATAGTAAATTGAAGGAGACAAGATTTGGGTAGTTTAGACATGTTAGGAGGAGACATCTTGGCATCCTAGTAAGAAGATATGAGAAGACTGTAATTAGAAACTGTAACAAAAGAAGAGGAAGACCTAAGAAGATTTGGAAAAAAGGTGATCAGAAATGATATGACCCTACTAAAGATTATAGATGACTTAGCTCATAATAAAAAACTTACGAATTAGGACATTGGTGGAGGACCCTATATAGAGAGGTCCTTCTCTTTTCATATGTCTTTTGAACCTCTTCTGTCAACTCTCATGTCTTTTAATTAGCTTAAATAATTTTGTTTATAACACTTGTTCCTTTATTGTCTGTTTATTTATTTATTTCTTTATTTATTTTATTTATTTCTTTCTTTATTTCATATTTTTTACAATGCTTATTTTTTATTTACTTATCTGGTTTCTTTATTGTCTGTTTATTTATTTTCTTACTTTTATCTTTATCTTTATCTTTATCTTTATCTTTATTTTCTTTCTAATTTTAATTTTAATTTTAATTTATAAAGTTTTGTTTATGTATTTGGTTGTTGTTTTCTTGCACCATTTTCAAAAACTTTTTTTCTTGTGAGTCTATCAGAAACAGTTTCTTTATTAGTTAGGAGTTAGGATGTGTATTTTTAGACCTTTCCAGATCTCAAATCTTAGTGAAAATCCTGTTGGAACGTTGTTGTTGATGTTGTAGTAATCAAGTATTGATGATAAGATCTAGTCACATGATTAGCCTTCCTTTAGACCAACTTAGCACTCACAATAGACACCTAATAACCATCACACACTCCTTATCACATATGCATGCAAGTTTTTACTAGACAATATTCTTCCTTTGGGCCGATATATTGTCTACATGAAGAAAAACACACCACCACCTTAATAATTCATAATCAAAAAGTTTCCACAACAGAGGTCACTTCAATAACTATACTGCTTCAACCAATTGAAGTGAAGAATTAAGTATACTTAATTTTAGAGTTATTTAAAATTAATCACTGACCATAAGAAAATATGATATATGCAACACCAAATGCACATAAAATAGGTATAATTAATCCATATAAACAAAAACAAAAATATTAATCACTTTTATGATTAACATGAAATTCAAGCGTGTCGTAAAGGAATTCTTCTAAAAAATATGCCTTACTTCTAACAGTGATATAAGTGGACTTTAGAAAACTCAAATAATATAATTTTAAGTTATCAAGTTGCTAAATGCTAAAGAGTGTCGAGGTTTAAAACTTAAATTTAAAGGACAATTTTATTTAAGTAACGAACGAGCACAAAATGCCAAAAAAGCTAAACTAATGATAAGGTTTTTTGTCTAGGTAGCATCTGTGATTATGTATGTGTGCCCTTTATTATGATGTTGGTATGTTTATATGACCTTCTCAAATTCAATTACCTCAAGTAGTTTTCCTATAACTGCTTAACTTCCAAGTATCTTCTAATTACAATCATGTTCTGATTAACCACCTACCATATGTTAAACATGTTTTCAACCATCTTGACTCATAAAATGTTCGACATCTTAATTAATTCCCGTGCCTAAGAATTTTCTAAGCAATTTAGTTTATTTTTAGAAATCTTGACAACGGGATCTTTTCTCTTTTAGTCTAAATGTGTTGAATCCTATATTTTGGTGGCAAAGTAATAAACTTCTCTTACAATAAGAAATCAAAAATGTTCTTCTGTTTTAAATATATCAAAAGTGTATTGCATTTGAGTAGTTAGTGTCTACAATTTTCTTTGGCTTTGAGTGATTTTTTTTTAGAGTAAGGCAACTACAAGTTCTTGGGATATTAACCTCAGTCACTACTGAGTCATATAAACTTGTTTCTATAAAATAAATACCTACTGAACTCCTTTTCTAATATCCTTATTCCCTAAAATGGTATTCATATTTAGACACTTTTACTGCTAATTTATAAAAATAATGAAATTCTATACCTTGGAAAAAAATTTTGAAGTTCAATGTTGAGGCCCCTCTAAGCTAGCTTTACATGCTCAATCTCTGGGAGCACAATTCGACATCAACTTCTCATTCTCCTAAATTGAACGATGAACATGTCTATATTCTCACTACTTTTCTAATTAACTTTTCAAAACTCAATTATAATAACTTTTGGTTGGACAAAATTCCTAGGAAACAAAGCATTCTAAGAAAAAAATTACTTGTCAATGAATTTGAAAGTAGCCTAAATTTGAAATTGTTGAAGTTTTCATAATTAGTCAATTCACCATACTGAATAGTAAATTTGGCAATATGCTTAATAATTGATTGGTCATTTTCATCCAAAAAAAAGGAAAATCAGGAATTTTTTAACCATGGGGATAACGATTCTTATGGTCAATATGCTCTAGATAAGGCTTATAGAATTCTGAGTGGTCAATATGTCTCAAGCTAGGCTTATATAGTTCTTGAACAACTTCTCTAATAGCTTCCATATCAACTTAAAACCTCCTATGGGGAGGAGCATAACAAGAATAAGAATTCGGTCTATAGCCAAAAAGTTACCCAGTAGGTCGTAATTTGGCCCATTATTTTCAAATTCAAAACTAAATCCTTATCTTCTGAGAGTTTGGGGGCTAACAATCTTGTTCATTTCTAAAATTAGCATGCGAAGGCACCACAAGGATATCCCTCTATTTTATGAGTACGAACATATCTTTCTTCCACGGAGGAATAAATTGGAAGACTACTATACTCAATAACTCCCAATGCATTTGGTGCAAGTTGTCCCTTAAGCCCTTTAAAAATTTGTCTTATTAAAGAAGGAGAATTCTGCCCAATGACCTATTCCAAAATGGAAAAAAGTTTTTTCATCTTCTCTGTTAACATTTTGATCGCTTCAATAATAGAGGCTGGATTGGACTTAACCTCTGAGATATTATTTGCATAAACAAGATCGTTTCTTGTTGATAATTGTGGCGATTTTGAATCCTAGCCCGTTCAAGACTTAGTTAAAGGCGATGTTACTTTCTCTAAATTTTCAATCATTTGAGATGCAAAACTTTCATTCTTTACTGTAGTAAGGACTTCTTCCTCTAGGTTTGAAGGTATAACAACTTCTTTTTTATTCCTCATATATGGCATTGTCGTCCTACTATTGTGCCAAATAGTAATCATATGTTTAGTGTCATGATAATTATAATTATTAATAATTTTGGATGTCATCATCATCATCATCATCATCATCATAATAATAATAATAATAATAATAATAATAATAATAATAAAGACTCATTTTTATATGCATAAAAAAGTCAAAAGGGCATATTTCCATAAAGAAAGAAATTCTTTAGAATGGAAGGCTTTATCAAATTTAAATTATGATAAATTCAAATTAAAATGCATGGGCCTAAAAAATAAGTATAATGGTTGAAACTTGGAATGAGAAATTTGCCTTAAAAATAAAACAATGCACAGATGTTGCATCTTCAATGTTGTCCTCATCCTTGACGCATGATTACTAATGCTCGTTTTTTATTTCAATAAAATTAACATACAATATCGAAATATAATTTCATCACATAAAACTTCCATGTTTAAGGCTTTAGTTATACCAAATAAAATTAAGAAATTAATTTGCACAAATAAAGTCAAACATAGATGTTAACATGATTAAACCATAATCACCATAAACTTACGGATGTTAACCTAAATGATTATTTGAACATAAACTATTATCAAAACTTTAAATAATCATATTCAAACAATTATAGGACAACATGGAAGATTGTATAAGAAGAAGAAACATAGCAAAAGAATACCTGAATCTGTGAGTAGGAAAAGGAGGAGTTTCGGTGAAAAAGCCAAAGAGTTTCTAGGAGTATAGTCTTCTTTATATTGGTTAAACATAACCAATATAAAACTTATTTTTATACATTAATCAAGGACTACACTCACTTTTAATTAAGGTGTAATTACTAACTTAGCTCATCATTAACTTGTTAATTAGACCTAAGAAATTCTACATATATTTATATATTAATCTTCACGCTTTTATATGAGATGAAATGAATCTTCAAATAAAATTAGATCATTTCCATTAATTCCTTAATAAAGATATATATGGAATTGTTTACTGCAACACATGTACATCAATATGTCTATATATATTTACGATTATATATGCATATTCTAAAATTCTGACATAATCTTCTCTATCGAACAAAAAGATCAAAGAAGCATATCCATTTCCTGTAAATGACTTGTATCCTTTGCTTGACTCGAATTAATCAATTTTTTCCTCATTTTTATAATAGAAAAACAACAAACACTCAACTTTCAAAAGGGTACACAGTAAAGAGCTTAAAGCAAAACCATAAGATTTTTTAGTTTTAGGATTCGGTAGAAAAAGCCCTAAATGCCTTGAAATAACTTTAGAAGATAAGAAACGGTAAAAAAAAGAAAGAGATGAAGGCTGGTGACAGATGAAGAGAAGGGCAGTGAAGAAGGATAAAATTAAGAGTTTTGTTAAGGAGATTAGAAATTAGATGAAATTAGGAGTGTTGTTAATCTGAGGTTTAGTTATGTTTTAAGTTATTTTATTAGTTTAATTAATTTTGTTTAAAGTAAATTAAAATTATTAAAGTGTATTAATTAATTAATTATTTTTAAAAGAGAATTAGGTCCCACAAAATCACATGATGCATATATTACACAAAAAAATGTAAAGTTCTTTATCAACATATCCACTTTTATCCAAAAAAATTTGGACCGAGCTCTAGTAAATGGGGAATGGCTTTTCCAATTTGTCAACAGTAACGCCTCCTTTTTAGATCCTCTTTTTTCATATCATACTCCAATCTTGATTGATGGGCTTTTCCAAAGAACCACTACTCATCATCCTTTTAGATTTAACAACTATCCTGTTAAAGTAGATGGTTTTAATGATGCAATTTGAGGGGGTTATCAGTTCAAGTCTTTGGCTCTCGTTAATTCATCTGTTGCCAAAAACTCAAAGCTATTAAAACTAAATTAAAGAAGGTAAAAACTTCTCACTCCTCTAGCACTTAAGCAGCAGTTAATGATGCAAAGGATATATTAGTTGCAATTCAGTTATTAATTTCTCTCAATCCTGGGGATATTAACCTTATGCAAAATGAGAAGTTAGAGTTGGAAACCTATTTTAGAACTAATTTAAATCATTCTTCGCTCATTCGATAGAGGGCTCGTATTACTTGGTTTAAGGTGGGAGATAGATCTTCCAAATTCTTTTTCAATTCCCTATCAGACAGGAGGAATGTCAATAAAATTTGCTATATTACTAGTTTGGATGGGAGATTGCTTTCTGATCAACAGAGTATTGTGGAAGAGGCAGTCAAATTCTATAAGGAGATTTTGGGTTCAGATATTGAGTATCCTACCTTTACGGAATATCTGCAATCTCTTATCTATTGCAAAATTTCTTTTGAAGACTCTCGGGAGCTGTGAAGCATATCTTTGATGATGATATCAATACTAATGTTTTCGCTATGAATGGGATGAAGGCCTCTGGTCTTGATGGACTAAATGGTTTTTTCTTTCAAAAGACCTGGTCTCTTATTAGACCAATGGTTAGAGATGGAGTTCATGAGTTTTTTGATAAAGGGGTTATCCTAAAGGAGTTTAATAAAACCTTTCTTTGTTTAATTCCTAAGATCCTTAACCCCTTTACTTTTGGTGATTTCAGTTCAATTGCTTGCATAAACTTCATTTACAAAATTATTGCTAAAATCTTAACAAATCGTCTAAAGGGGATTCTCAGTCCCATCATATGTGAGAATCAAAATGTCTTTATAAAGGATAGAAGCATTGGTGATAATATTCTTATTGCACAAGAACTTCTTAAGGGTTATATCAGAAGGAACTCTCCTCCAAATTGTGTGACTAAGATTGATTTCAATAAAGCTTTTGATTCCATCAGCTAGTTTTTCCTCTTCCAGGTTCTTAAGGAGTTCTTGATATCTTTATCAATTGGATTAAGGCATGTGTCTCTACTACTGCCTATTGTGTTTTGATCAATGACATCCCTTCTGGTATTGTTAAAGGGAAGAAAGGAATTTGACAGGGTGATCCTTTGTCTCCCTACCTCTTTATTCTGTATATGGAAGTCCTTTCTCAAATGTTGAAGTTCAATGTCTCTCATAATCCTAAGTTCAAGTTCCATTCTAAATATAGAAGAATCTCTCTTACTCATCTTAGCTTTGTAGATGACCTAATTCTCTTCTCAAGAGCTCATCCAAAATCTGTTAAGCTGTTGATGGGCACTCTTAATAGGTTTTCTGGGATGTCGGGTCTCAAGGTGAACCTTAATAAAAGCCATTTTGTTCTTTCAACTATTGCACATTCTATGCAAGATGCTATCTCCTCCATTAAAGGAATGAAAAGGACAATTACTCCTTTGAAGTATCTTGGTCTTCCTATAACTACTAGAAGACTAACCTTCGACGAATGTCTAACACTCATTGAAATAATTCAAAAGAGAACCAGTAAGTGGATAAATAGATTTCTTTCCTTTGGAGATAAAGTTTAGTTAATTAAATCAATTTTATGTTCCCTTCACTTATATTGGAGTTCACATTTTTCTCTTTCAAGGAAGTTGATCAAATCTATAGAGAAATTGATGAGAGAATTTTTATGGAGTAAGGCAAATGGAAATCCAACTTTTCCTAAAGAAAAGAGGGTTGGGTATCATCTCTATAAGGGTAGCTAATAATACTTTTTTTATTAAAAGACTTTGGAGGGTGATTTAAGATAAATATTTTCTATGGATGAGATAGCTCCACATTTATTTTTTAAAAGGAAACAGTATATGGTCTCTTTCCCTTAAATCTTCCTTCTCTTGGTTTCTTAATCATCTTTTCTTTGGCATGATAACTAGATTGTTGTCGGCCCCCTATCTCAAAACCCTGAAGCTGTCTTAGCATTTGTAGGGTTTAGATAATAATGCGAAAGTTGTTGTACTCATCAACCACAATGAGTGACTGCAAGTTCCACAAGTAATTCAGCAATTGAAACCTTCCTATGCTCTAGATCCCCATTCTCAGGATAATTACCTTTGGTTTGGAGTTCCTATTAAGAGATTCTCTAGTAAAGCCTATAGGAACTATAGTTCAGACCAAGATATGCATTGGGTTAGAGTGATCTGGAATAACTTTCTAAGACCCAGCACGTCTTTTTTTCCTATGGTTAGTGATTAAGAACAGAATTGCTACAATAGATAGACTTCGCTACTTGACAAATATGGATGGGACTTGTTGTCTATGGAAAGAAGACTTAGAGTCTACGAAGCATCTATTCTTTCTTTGCCCTTTGCTCATGCAATTTGAAATTTAATCAAAGAATCTTTCGGGTGGAATGAACTATCAATTCCTTAATGGAGATAATTGCCATCCTTACTCAAACTCAAGCTAACACCTCACTTTGGAAGAGGAGGCTGTTTATTCTTGACATAACCTCTCAGGAATTATGGACAGAAAGAACCCAGAGGAAATTCCAGCACAAAGAACATTCGACAGAAGTTCTGATACAGATGATCATAAGAAATGCAAGAGAACACATAATAAGCTGGGAAATAGACGGTGCTTAAATGGAAAAAGGTCAGGATCTCTTTCTTGAACTAAGCTTAACTCACGAACTTTCTGCCTGTGGCGATTCTGCAAATCTAGCCTGAGAAGACATGTAACAAACGATTATATGTAATTCTAAGAAAGAGAAGGAGCATCTAGTGAACGCTTTCTCACTAATGGCTCGTCTAATATAACAAATAGCTTCCCTCATTGCTGCATCCTCTAACCCTAATTGGCTTTTAACATGGATTAGCATACTCGTTTCAAGCCTTTACCCCTTTTACAATCCAAGTCTCTTGAAACGTTATTGTCCAGTTTAGGTTGATATTTTTGTCTAAAATTTCCTAATGTTTCTCTGGTCTATCAATGTTTAAGGGGATTATCAATTTCGTCGTCGTTTTGCGGCAAGAGAGTATCCTTACTCTCCCAATCCTGTAATGTTCTTGATACTATTATTTAATAAATTCAATTTTAATTTAAAAAAAAACACAAAACTGCCACTAAAACGGCTAAATTCCGTGTTTATGATAATAATTAATTTGAATCCTTGAAATGTGAATAAAAGAATGGGAGAGGACGAAAATAAGACAACCCGCCATTCGGTATATATAGCACTCTCACCCCGCCATTGGGAATGGCGGGGTGAGCATTATTGCTGACCACCCCGCCATTCCCAATGGCGGGGTGGTCAGGGAGCCAGCAATAATGCTGGCTCCTGGGTGCTCACGGGGGCAGGGAGCCAGCTTTAATGCTGGCTCCCTGCGGGGTGGCAGGGCCACGCGTAGC
>JAOTAY010000003.1:27769903-27785507 GCA_025629805.1 Erythroxylum baracoense | reverse complement strand
TGTCAATACACTATAAACACTCCTAAACATTTCAAATTACCAATATACCCTTCCCATAAGTGAGGGGATGTTACACAATAAATCTGATGCAATTAATGGACGAGTATATAAATAGTGTAGAAATTAGAAGAGGAAGAGAAAAAGAAGGGGAGAAGAGTTGAGAGGGAAAAGACGAGAAGGGACAATTGTAGGGAATAATTCTCCTCCTTTTCTTTCTGTGCCATTCTTCATTCTTATAAAGAGATCATATCGTAACAAACTTGTAACAAATATTGTCAGCTAGTGGTATTTTTTGTATTGCAATGATAGAACACTGCAAACCTTTTGAAATGGCTTAGAGAGAAGAACTCTATTCTCTCTCCAACCTCTAGCTTTCAACCGAACCCATAACTCTCCAAACTTTGCTTCTCCTTCGTCCATTACTGCTACTCTTCTCCCACCAGCTTTCTTCACCACCTTTTTGTCATTTATTTTCTATTAATTCCTTCCTACAAATCTCCACGTCACCCATTCATCCTCACCAGATCAGATCTTCTATAAGGGTAGTTTAGTCCACTCCATTTCCTACCCACTTTCCCGCCTTTCATTGTTTTCCTCTTTTAGAATTTGTCTCCACTTTTTTATCCTCTGACAAAGATTGATTAACAATGCAGACTCTACAGAATACTTCCCACATTACAAAACAAACAATTGACAGGGAGGCTTTTCCTTCTTTACCCTTACCCTTTTCCTCACATTCATCCTTTGGTGTAGTTACTAAATCTTTCCTTGCCCCAACTCAAACCCCTCAAGCCAATGCTACTACTCAAACACCAGCTACACCCTCCTCCCTTCACACATCAACCACTACCTTACCTTCTTCAACTCCTGCTATCCTTTCGACAGATAGGAAAACCTGGAAGTAAGTGATGGGTGGTTCTGCAGACCTTGCTCTGTATTTCTGCCCTCTTAAGTTAAAAGATAGCCGGACTGTCGTTTTCCTTGATAAAGAAACACTACAAGAGGGGGTTAAATCTTGGAAAAACTCCCTCAATGGGTTCTTCTGGGATAAAAGACCTTCTTTTCCTGTCATTCAAAGATGGGCTCAATCAGCTTTTGTGGAGGCTGTAATAGCAGAAGAGAAATACATTTTGTTCATCTTTTCCTCTAAAGCACAAGCATTAAAAGTAGTATAAGAAGGGCCGTGGCATGTTGCAAAATTCCCATTATTTTTGCAACCATGGTAGCCAAGATTTTAAATTGATTGCAAGAAAAAGGGACCAGTGTCAATGTGGGTAAATCTCTTTAATGTCCCTTTTGAATATTGGACAACAAAAGGTTTGAGCATGATAGCTAGTTTTCTCGATATATCTCTATGTTTGGATGATAATACAACAAATAGAAGGAGGTTGAGGTGTGCCAGAATTTACATTAATAATGGATCTTTCCAACAGCTTACCAGAATCTATTCCTATTATGAGATTGGGGCTTGATGGTTTCTTTTATGAGGACAATGTGTCAGTCCCATACTAATGGAAGTTGTCCCTTGTTTCTCAAGGTAAAAAATGGATCCCTACGAGTAAGACTTTTCTTAGAGAGGACTATGAGGAATTAACTGGCGTTGGTCTCATAAACAATGGGGTAGGGCAGATTGAGGAAACCAGACTCGAGATTACACCTAAAGATTATTAAGAGAAAAAATGGGGAAAGATTAATGGTGGCAGATGATGCTGGGAAAATAGGGAGTGCATACGATGTAGGGGAAGGAGACTTTGTTGAAGACAATGTTGGAGGTAAAGCAAAAGAGGTTACTGTGGCTAGTATGAATGAGAAAGACTTGGTGGATGATTCGCCAGCCAATCTTGAAGATAATACTAAGGGGTTTGATCAAAATGAAATGATTAGCTCTATTACAGATAATAAGGAGGAGGACCCTACTATTGGAGAATTTTTGGCAGTCGTTAAAAGGAAACCCAACAGGAGCAAAAGGAAGGGATCCAAAATCAACACTGCTTGAATTATGAAGTTCTTTGCATGGAATGTGAGGGGGATCAACTGCCTTAAAAAGCTTTCGACTTTAACAGGTTTTTTCTATAACACAAAGCCATGAATTTTTGCTCTTTTTGAAATTAAAATCAGATATGAAAACCTTAAATTATTGAATAAATTGGGATCAAAAATAAAAATTTATCTCCAACCACCAAGCCCATAGGTACGGGAGAATCATTAGTAAATATGATCATACTTTGGTGGATGTTCAAGTCTTTACCACAGAGACGCAAGCCATACACCTAAAATGTAAACTCCTTCAGGTAAATGTTGACATCTTTGTCTCCTTTATTTATGAATCCAATCATGTCTTCTAAAGGAAATTATTATGGGAAGCTTAATACAGTTCTAGAATATGGTCAATGGGTCATGACTTTTATGTGGAGATTTCAATTCTACATTATATAGAAAAGAAACTAAAGGTAATTTCAGTATGAGAAATTTCTCATCTGACTTCAATGACTGTGTGGGTCAGCTAGGAATCTTTGATCTAAAGTTGCAGGGGCATTTCTATAAATGGAATAATAAGCAAACGGGAAGATGGGCTTTAAGGAAAAAACTTGATCAGACTATGGCGAACAAAGATTGAATTACTCAGTTCCCAAATAGTGTAACTTCCTACCTAAACCCCTTATTCTCAGATCATAAGCCTATGCAAATTGAAAACTTACTTCATAACTAGGGTCAAAAAGGGTCATTTAGGTTTAACAACCTACTAATCGATGATGAGGGGTTCCTTGAGGCTATATATAAGGATTGGAAGCCACGGTTGCAAGTACACATCAATATGTTTATGTTCAGAAGCTTAAAAGCTATCGAAAGGGAGATGAAAACTTTAATGAGCAGAAGACCTTTCTCCACTCAGCAATAGCCAGGGAGGAACTGGAAATGGTTCAGCATCAAATTGATTTGGATCCTACCAATTCTAGTCTATTGAATACCGAGAAGACTCTATTGATGTCTTATCTTTCTAAAGGTAGGGATCATGACAACTTAATGGAGCAAAGAGCCAAAGTTAATTGGCTAAAAGATGGTGAAAGGTGCTCAAATTTCTCTTTTAATTCGGTCTTAGCTAGAAGAAATGCTAACAGAATTTGCTCTCTAAAGTTACAAGATAGGGAGGAAATTTCTAATCAAGAAGAACTTCTTAAGGAAGCAGAGAGATACTTCAAAAATTTCTATAGATCTTCTCGGAACCTAGCAAATTCAATCACTCTTGAATCCTTTATTCATAAAAAGATCTCCCAGGAACAAGCTGCAGCTCTCGTTAAACCAGTGGAAGAAAAAGAAATAGAAAAGATGTTGTTTCAGATGCATCCGAATAAATCCCCTGGCCCTGATGGGTTTAATGGTTTTTTTTTCAAAAGACCTGGCAAGACACTGGACCTATGGTTAAAAAAGCAGTATTGGAATTCTATTGAAGGAGATCAACAAAACTCACATATGTTTGATTCCTAAATCCTCTTGTTTCTCTACTTTGGATGACTTTAGGCCTATTGCATGCACCAAGTTTCTATATAAGATTATCTCCAAAATCTTAGCAAATAGGCTGAAGTTAGTCCTAGATTTGTTGATCTCTGACAACCAGAGTGCTTTCTTACACGGTAGAAGAATTGGCGATAATATTTCCATGGTTCAGGAGTTAATGAAAGGGTTTCAAAGGAAGAACAAACCACCAAATTGTATCATAAAAGTGGACTTTAAGAAAGCTTTTGATCATGTTGAAAGGGAATTCATTCTTCGGACTCTAAGACTCTTGGGGTTCCCTAAGGAATTTGTCAATTGGGTTAAGGCTTGTATGACCACTCCTATTTACTCCATACTAGTTAATAGTACTCCAAAATATACTTTCAGGAGTGTAAAGGGCTTGAGACAAGGTGACCTTATCTCCCCATATCTATTTATCATTTGTATGGAAGTCCTCAGTCAACTAATTCAACAAAAAGTGGGTAATAGCAAGTCCTTTAAATTTCATCCTAAATGTAAGAAGGTAGGGCTAATCAACTTATGTTTTGTGAATGATCTACTACTTTTCTCCAAGGCACATGACAAGTCTATTGAGCTACTCATGTCAACCCTGTCTTTATTTAGGGATCTCTCAGGTTTGGAGATTAACTTTATTAAAAGTCAGTATGTTTTAGTAACAGGGGCTAACATAATGGAAAGCAGAATCTCCTCAATAACAGGAATGAATAGAAAGCCAGTCCCACTAACCTATTTGGGCCTTCCCATTACCACAAAAAGAATTCAATTTTTAGAATGCCTGCCATTGATTAATAAAATACAGAGAAGATTGGGAATGTCGTCTAATATGGTGCTCCCTTTTGGAGGGAGATTGCAACTTATCAAATCAGTGCTGAATTCCCTATATATATACTGGTCATCCAACATTTCTCTAGCTAAAAGGGTTATCAAATCTATTGAGAAGCTCTTACAAAGATTCATATGGGGAAATCTTAATTCAGACAGTCATTTTGCTAAGGTCAAATGGCAAGAAGTTTGCAAAAGAAAAGAAGAAGGGGGATTAGGCTTGATTCCAATTGCCTCCTTTAATAGAGCAACATTGATCAAGAATCTTTGAAATATTCTTCTGGAAAAGAAATCTCTTTGGATTCGATGGTTTCACAGCTATATTCTAAAAGGCTCTAGTATTTGGTCTATTCCTATTAAACCTTCCTTCTCATGGCCTTTGACCCAGCTATTGAAACTTTGACCTATTCTTGAACCTTTAGTCTCATGCAAGATTGAGAATGGAGATAAGGCTTACTTATGGTTTGACAATTGGACAAGTAAAGGATCCCTAATTAGATATTCTCAGGCTCTTCAACTATGGAATGATGTTCTTATCAACGCGAAGGTAAAATCTATCCTACTAAGAGGTCAATGGAACATTCCAGTGGAGCTATAGTATCTGACACCTAACTATCAACCAAACTTAGAAAGGGAGGATACTTTCCAATGTCTCAACCTATCGCCAAACATGTTCGACATTGCAAAATTTAGGAAGCGGCAAAATCGTAACAATATAAGGCATATTTGGTTTTCCATGGTCTGGCACAAGTCACTCATACCGAGCTACTCTATCCTCTTATGGCTTACGGTGCTAAGCAAGTTAAGTATCACAGACAAAATGCACTTCATTTCTACCAATCCAGACTGTGTTCTATGTGAGATAGAGCTAGAATCAAGGGGTCATCTATTTTTCAAATGCCCCTTCTCACAGTTTATATAGGAGCAGATTAAGGAATTGAATTTTATCTCTAATGTAGGTATAACTTTCACAGAAGCTATTGAGTGTCTTCTGAAGCTGAGTCATACTTCTAAACATAATGAGTATATATATACCATCTCCTTCACCTCCTCCATTAAGAAGATTTGGTGAGAGAGAAACAATAGGAGATTTCAGAATAAGACTCGTATAAGAAGGGAGGTTCTCATCTCTTTGATAGGTGGAATTAGAGAGAAAATTCTCTATTCAACTAGGTCAGAAAGAATATGCCCTAATCTAGCCTCATCATGGAGAATCAACAATTAATATAGAGCATGGGCAAATTGGTACCTGTAAAACTTAGGCTCAACTAAGGCAGATGTCGACACTGTGCTTGACGTAAGTAGCCCGATCCCATAGTGTGTTGTCTAAAAGTGCCATCAATCGCTCATAGAGGAACATCGGAAGCATTATCGGCTGTAGAGCTCAGTCCTCCGTCACTGCACTTGGAAGGAAGATTTGGAACATTCTACCCTAATTTGGTAGGCTTGTGCAGAGAGGGGAAACACGATTTGTGTTTTGCCCTTTATGTTAAATGTTTGCTTTTGTTTAAACGTAGAAGCTTAGCTCTAAACATTACCGTTGAGGTTGGTTTCGTGATATGTGGTCGTTTTGTTGTACTGAAAGAGTTGGCCTAACTATGTAATCGTTATGATTTCATTCAATATAATTCTTTAACTTTTCAAAAAACATATATTGTCAGCTGTGAATTTTCTATAACAACTTATCATTGCCCATAACAAACTTATCATTCACTTAGTGACAAAATCATAGAGCCTCGTTGGCTTTGCAGGGGTGCGGTTACTCCTCCTAAGAGCTGTGCATTGAGTGGTAATTTGATTTGCAACAAAATCACTGTCTTGACGTCATCTTCACATAACCAAAAAGGCGACTCCACCACTATTGATTGTCTGACATGAAGACTATAGCATCCAGAATCGAAGATCTTGCCACCATCGGTGATCCAACTTCATCTGACGAATTGTTCTTATCACATTAAATGGTTTACCTCTAGATTACGAGTCCATCGTCATTGTCATAGAAAATTGAAACATTCTTCCCTTCTTCTCAGAGTTACGTGCTAACCTTCTTCTTTATAAGCAACGGCTCCTAACCAATTTTATAAATATCGCATCAAAATTGTTACTGAATTTAGTTCTAGTACGGTATTGTATCGATACCGATTAATACTGAATATCATTTTGGTAATTTTTAAATTTATATAATAGTTTCTAAATTTTTATAAAATTGTAAAATAGTCCTTCAATATATTTTACAGTATAATTTATAATTTTACACCAACTTTATCTCAAAATATTATAATAATAGAAATTTAAAATAATAATAATTTATTTATTTTTCTTAATAATATTTTCACATATTCCATATATAAATAACTACAATTATTAGTTAAAGAAAATGTTTAAAAGAAATTTATATTATTAATATAATCAATGAATACTAAATATAAGAATTTAAATCAAATAAATTAAAATATGTTCGTTAATAAAAAATAATAATTACAATTTAATTAAAAGTAATACAATTACATATACCATTAAAAAATTTATTATAATAATTCTTAATTTTGACAATAAAATAATATTATCATAATTATAATTATAAATTTAAAAGATAAATGACTTTTGTCATCTTAATTGTATTTTATAAATTAATTAATTAACAATATATTAAATTTTACAATATACAATTTATTTTTAGTTTTACAAAATTTTATAAAATATATTAAAAATGAAAAAATTCATATATATAAACCTATACAACTAAAGCTTATTATCATACGTCATATTTTAAAAATAAAACTTTTAAAAATTTATAGGCTATAAAAATGACACGTTGCTTTAGCTTCTCCACATGTTAAACACTTAAAATTTAAATTCCATAATTGTTTGTTTTGTAGCTTACGCTTAACTCTCTGACGCTCTTCTTCGGTTCTTCCTCTTCTGCATGTCTTAAATTGTCTATTTCTCTCGCTCTACTAACTTTTGCTCCAGTTACATGTCATAAATGCTCTTCTTCCTCTTCTACATGTCATAAATGCTCAACCTTGTTTGCTTTCCTTTTGACAAGCAATAATGGCAGGATGGAGAGGTGGAATAGTGGAAACAATAGAGAAGCAGAACCAGAGGAAGAGACGACAGTGGAGAGTTGCCGAAGAGGAGAACTGAGTGAGAGATGGTGAGAGAGTAGCAGCGACAGGGTGGGGGGTTTAAGAATTTCTTTTTTTACAGATTAGTCCCTGCTTTTTTTTAAAGTTTTGGTACGGACTAGTATATGATCCTTTACCAAGCGAAACAAGCTATATTCGTATACCAAGCAAAACAAGCTATATATAACGATACCAACAACTGGTATCAGAACACTTTCTTTTATACCATTTTCCAGCCAATAAGTACGTACTGCCTGTCTGCCCACCCTGTATCAATCAGTACCGTACTAAATTTGTTACATTACTCCTATGTCCTATCCCTTCATCAATCTCCATCGAAAGTATCATTTATGAAAGCTACGGTACTCGATTCTTAGCTCACATTAGCACCAGTGGACGTCTATTACAATGTCTTCAAACTAGAGGAGAAATTTTGGCCAATGCTCAAACCAATTTAGGTCTTCTCCCTCGTTCACCTGGGTTGAATCACACGAATCTTTTCAAGGATCGGTCGTAGATGGTACCTCATCCTTTTTTAACCGATAATTTACAACCCAAAGTCCACAATCCTAGCCTGTAAACTTGCCATATAATATCAACCTAGCCCAATGCTCCACTTACAATCTATCTTCTCCTTTCAATTCGCAGGCCAATTCCAATCAACACCCTCCAAAATGTCAAATTTGTAAAAAAAAAAGGTCATAATGATTTTATCTATCATTTCAAGTATATGTAATCCCTCATAATCCCATCACCCTCCCCCATAATCTAACATTAATTTAGCCTATATTTTTTGCATTAAATATTCAACCCAATACAACCTCATCCATCTATGATTCTGGTTAAATTACAAAAAGGCATTTAGATACAACATCTTCCTCCCACGTAACACCTAACACCCACCTTGTTGACTCGCACCAATAATATCAAGGATCTAACCAAGTGGTTGTTGGAAATAGTAATACTCTCTCTATCTCCTCTAAAGGCTCTTTAATCTTACGAACACATCCTAAACCCTTATATTTACACAATATTCTAATTGTTCCTCATCTTACTATAAATTTAATTTTTTCTACAATTTGTTAAATCTTGTTTGATTTAATTTAATTCTTTTGGGTATATTGTGAAGGACCTTTCAATTAAGAGTCCACTCCTTACTAGAAGCATCTACAATAATCTATATCCTTTGGAGGCTTCTATTCATTTAACTAATCCCATAGCAATCATCGTTCATAAAGAATTTTCACACATTTGGCATCAATGTCTCGATCATCCATGTAGTAAATGTTTTAAAAATTATTTCATTCACTCAAAGTATCTAGTGCTGGCATTGACTGTACATTATGTTTGCAGGGAAAAAGTTTGTTGCCTTCCTTTTACTTCATTGACTAGAGTATGTACAAGGTTTTTGAACATGTTAATTATGATATTTAGGGACACTCACACTCTCTAGTTACTATTTGGTTCACGTTATTTTATAATTTCTGTTGATATTGTAGTTGATACACTTGAATTTTTTCTTTCACTCATAAATCCCAAGACATTCATAAATTTCAACTTTTCAAAGTCACCATCGAAAACTTATTTTCTTTCTCATTAATCTCCTACCATCCTCTGTCTTACACTACAAATCTCCCATAAAATTATATTTCATACAACTCCTAACCTTGATCATCTTCGTGTTTTTAGTTGTACATGTTTTCCTTTTCTTAGTACCACTAGAACTGATAAACTTACATCAAAATATACTCCTTATGTGTTCCTTAGGTAAGCTCCCAACAATAAAGGATATTCTTGTTTCCATCCTTCTCCTAATAAAATTTATATTTCTTATTATGCTTAATTATTTAAAACTAAATTTCCATATCTCATGCCCATCTCCCCTTCCTCCACTCCTAATTTTCGTTCTTTACCATTACCTTTCAATTCCATAACATCCCTCCCCGAAACTCCTACTTCTACTCCTTCCTTTGATTCAGTTTTTGTAACTCTAGAGTCTCCTACTCCTTCCATAACATCTCTCTTGACAACACAATTAGTCCCTCAACCTCCACTACTGTCATTCCATCCAATGGTTACTCAATCTCGTGAAAATATTTGCAAACTTAAAACTTTTCTAGATCATATGACTTATAATACCACCATCCATTTATTTCTTGATTCTGATTCCACCTTATTTATTTAGGCAACCAAATTTCCCACTTGGCATCAAGAAATGCTAGATGATTTTAAGGCTCTCCATCACAACAATACTTGGTCACTTGTTCCTCCTCCTTTAGGTGCCAATATTATCGCTTGTAAGTGGATCTTTCAAATCAAACTCCATCCTGATGGCTTTCTTGATCGCTACAAAGCTTGATTTGTTACTAAAGGCTATCATCAATCACTTGGTCTTGATTATACTGACACTTCTAGTCCAATTATCAAACCAAGTACCATTTGAATCATTCTTACTATTGCTTTAGCTAAAAGTTAGTTGATTCGTCAAATTGATGTCAATAGTGCATTTCTTTATGGAAATATTGAAGAATCGGTCTTTATGCATCAATATCCTGGTTTTAGTGATCCTAGTTATCCTCACTATGTGTGTCATCTTCATAAAGTACTTTATAGTCTAAAACATACTTCTAGTTGGCATTGGCTTTAACAAATCTAAAGTAGACACTTCCCTCTTTATTTACTCCACACCTACTTATATCACCTTTATCCTTGTTTACATGGATAATATCTTGGTAACATGTTTTTCACAAAAATTTGTTCAAACTATCATTCATGATCTTAATACTACTTTTACAATAAAAGATCTAGGTTCCCTTCACTACTTTCTTGGAATCAAAGCTATCTTTGCATCTACTAGCCTTCTTCTCAGTCAATTCAAATACATATGTGATCTTCTTCATCCAACTCATCTTAATTCTTGTAAACCTATCTTTGTCTCACTAGACTAGATATACAATTTGTTGTTACTAAAGTTTCTCATTTCTTTCACTATCCTACTAATGTTCACTTGTTAGTTGTTAAAAGTATTCTCCAGTATCTTTGCTCTACTCCACCTCATGAACTTCATTTAACTAAACCTACTTCTTTAACCTTACATACTTACTCTAATGCTGATTAGGTTGGTTTCCCTAATAACTTACAATCTACACATGTTTATTGTAATTTTCTTGGTTTTTCAATAATCTCTTGGAGTTCAAAAAAAAAGCCTATTATGGCTAGATCTAGTATAGAAGTTGAATACAGGAGTATTGCTCTTACTGATGCTGAAATATGTTGGATCACCTCTCTTCTTAGTGAAATTGATCTTTTTGACCTAGTCCTATGTTATGACAATCTAGGAGCTACTTTTCTTGTTGTTGACCCTGTCTCTTATACATATAACAAACATATTGAGATTGATATTCATTTTGTTCAAGTTTTGGATTAAAAAAAATCTCTTTATTTGTCTTGTGTCGGTTTCTCAACAACTTGTTAATTGTTAGGAAAAATGCCCTTGGATCAAATCCCGGTTGAATTTAATAGTCCGAAAAATAGTAACAAAATAGAGAAATGCAAAATAAAATGGGACAGGACACAAGGATTTATGTGGTTCGGTCAATGTGACCTACGTCCACGGCCGGAGGATGAGCCAAATTCATTAATATGTAGAGAACGTACAATAATTATAGAAGACTAGCACAAAAAGCCTTTTAATTAGAAAATTCCCAAAGGAATTCAAAAGAAAGAATCAGAGTTTCAATTTCTACTTTTGCAGATGAAAACTTCCGCCGGGGTTGCCGCTACCTTAAGTGAATGAAAACTTTTTAGAATATTTGTATTTTTGTTTTAAAATACCCCTACCTTAAGCGATTGAGGGGCAGCTGGCGTCAAATGAATGATGGTCATCTCTTCAGGAGCCAGAGATGTGGGTACCCAAAACTATTAAACGGGCTAGCCACTAGTTCCCCAACAGCAGCTTTAACTTAGTAGCTTAACTCTTTCTACTGGTGCGATGCTTCTGGATGCTTCTGATCAATATTTTAATCGTTGTGTCCACTTTTGGTTCCCAAACGATTGCACTTTTGTATGTGATCATGAATAATCCTATTTGTCTCGTCCTGGGCTCCTCCCATTTTGCTGGGCTAGCTACTGTGCTTGCTGCTTTTAGCTCCAGGTCTTCTACCTTTGGATCCTTTGGTTCTCGTGATGATTCTAGTCGTCATGTATGATATTGGGTGCTGCTAAACAAAAGGACGAGTGCTGCAAGAGATGGTTTTGAAATAAGGAAATAGTGCAAAGAGAGCTTCTGAAAAAATTCTCTATTTATAGGGAAGATTCTAAGCATTCGTCCAAGGCTTCCGTTAAGTTCGCCACAAGTCTTCAATAAATGTCAAACATGAATTTAGCTAGCCAAAATTTTTTTCCCAATTATACAAACAATTTCTGCTACAAGCGAAATGTGAGAGCACACATTTGTTGATCGAGAAAATGTGAAACAATTAATTTAGAGGAGGCCAACATTATTTGCTCGCCAAAACATTGACTTGGATGTTATTGAGCTACTAAGGCAACTTTTTAACAAATCTCCACCTTGACTTGGTCCCGAACAATTAGTGATCTGCTCTACCTTCTCCGACATTGCCCTTAAGGGCTTTATCACCAACTATAAATACTGATCAAGTCCAAGCATTGCTTGAACTTGTAAACTGGAAGAGCTTTCGTAAACATATCATTAGGATTATCCTTAGTGTTGATCTTCTGAATAAGGACCTTCTTCTCTACAATAGTATCTCAAATGAAATGATACATAACATCAATATGTTTCATTCTCTCATGATACATATGGTTTTTTGTCAAATGAATAACACCCTGACTATCACAATAAATGGTAGTAACCCCTTGATGTAAAGATAACTCGTCGAATAAACCTCTCAACCATAATGCTTCCTTAATAGCCTCAGTGACTGCCATATATTTTACTTCAGTAGTAGATAAAGCCACTACGTGTTGTAGAGTAGCTTTCCAGTAAACGACACAATCTCCAATGCAAAAATACATAACCTATCAAAGACCTGCGTCTGTCGAGATCACCAGCATAATCTGAATCTACAAAACTAACCAAAGTGTTGCTAGTTCTACCAAACTCTAAACAAAAGTTTGAATTACTCTGCAAGTATCTGAGAATCTATTTCACATCCTGCTAATGTTCTTTGCTAGGATTGGCCATATATCTGCTAACGACACTAATAACTTGTGAAATATCGAGACTACATACTATTGCATACATAATACTGCCCACAACACTAGGATAAGGAACCCGTGCCATATAATCTTCCTCTTCTTGTGACTGTGGTGATTGAGCAGCAGATAGTCTAAATGACTAGCAAGAGGAGTACTAACTGCTTTGGCATCTCACATGCCAAATCTCTCTAAAACTTTATTGGGATAATTCTCTTAGGTCAAGAATAATTTACCAACTCCTTGATCACGTCTTATCTCCATGCCAAGAATTTTCTTTGCTTCTCCCAAATCTTTCATCTCAAATTCAGCATGCAATAAGGCCTTCAAATGGTTAATATCTGTAATATTCTTGGCAGTAATGAGCATATCATCAACATATAACAACAAATAGATGAATGAGCCATCATCTAACTTCCAAAAGTAAACATAACTATCATACATGCTCCTGGAGAAATCATGACCTAACATAAATGAATCAAACCTCTTATACCGCTGTCTTGGAGACTGCTTTAATCTGTCTTCAACAAACACACCTAGTTTTCTTTTCCTGCCACTTCAAACCTTCAAATTGTTTCATATAAATTTGCTCATCTAATTCTCCATGAAGGAATGTTGTCTTGAAGTCAAGCTGTTCTAATTCCAAATCAAACATGACAACCAATGCAAGTAATACACAAGTAGAGCTATGTTTCACCATTGGTGAGAAAACATCATTAAAATCAACACTTTGTACCTGACTGTAGCCCTTTACAACCAAACGTACCTTATACCTTGCATTTTCAACACTTGAAGCACCTTCTTTCCTTTTGAAGACCCATTTACAACCAATAATTTTCTTACCCTTTGGCAGATTCACCAGAATCTAAGTACCATTTTTGTGCAGAGATTCCATCTCTTCATTCATAGCTACCATCCATTTATCAGCATCAGTACTTAAAACTACTTCCATATATGTGGAAGGTTCACCGTCTCTACTTGTTTCCTGTGCCATTGATAAAGCATATGCAACTAAATTTGCATGCCTCTGTGATAGTCGAATCTCCAGTCTTGGTTTGTCTCTGGCTATGGAATGTTCTTCTTCTACTGGTTCATCTTGAGCATGATCAGGATCTAGTTCACTAATTTGATCTGTCTGATATGTAGAAGACGTCTGTGAAGGACTTGAATTACTAATCTCTAACTCCACCTGCTTATGTGCACTATCCTCCTTTTCTAAATTACAAGGATTACAAGACTCTTTTTCAGGATACAACATAGAGGACTCATCAAATGTAACATCCCTACTAATTACAAATTTAGGTGACTTAGGATCAGGACATCACAAACGATATCCTTTCACTCCTGAAGCATAACCGAGGAAAATACGTTTCTTAGCCCTAGGTTCTAACTTTTCCTCATTTACATACATATATGCTGGACACCTAAATATTCTTAAAGTAGAGTAATCAACATGAGTACCTGACCAAACGTCCTCCAGAGTCTTGAAATCGAGAGGAGCACAAGAAGAGCGGTTGATGATGTAACAAGTCGTAGCAATGACTTTTGCCCAAAAATCAAGTGTCAACCCTGCATTAGAGATCATAGACGAAGCCATTTCCGAAAGAGTCTAGTTCATGCGTTCGGCAACTTCATTGTGTTGCGGAGTCATATGATGTCGAGCAATTCCTCCATTCTTGCAAAATCATTGAATTCACCTCCATAAAATTTTAAACCATTATCTGTTCGCAGCCGCTTAACATATTTTCCTGTCTGCTTTTCAATCAAAACTTTCCATTGCTTAAAGGTTAAAAAAACATCATTCTTATGTTTCAAGAAATGCACCCAAATCTCCCTTGAATAATCATCAATAAAAGTCAACATATACTGGGCACCACCTTTAGAAGGAACACGAGAGGGCACCCAATGATCAGAATAAATATAATCCAAAGTACCTTTAGTTTTGTGGATAGCTGGAGAACTGAAACTGACTCATTTCTGCTTCTCAAAGATACAATGCTCACAAAAGTCCATCTTACTAGTACTTTGACCACAAAGTGGGACTCTCTTGCTTAACAACGTTAAGCCTTTCTCACCCATGTGTCCCAATCGCATGTGCCACAATTTGATAATGTTACCATCTGTAGAGACTGTCGCAACACCTATTACCGTAGATCCCTACAAAACATACAAACTACCAGACCAGCAAGTTTTCATCAATACTAGAGTATCTTTAGAAATTTTCAAAACTCCATCTTCAGCTGAAAAATTGCACCCTTTAGAATCGAGAGTGCCCAAAGAGATGAGATTTTTCTTTAAGTAGGAACATGTCTAACGTCAGTGAGTGTTCCGACGATACCATCAAACATCTTGATTCAGACTATACCTTTACCAATAACTTTACAGGTATCATTATTACCCATCAAAACAATTCCATCATCCAATGACTCATAAGTGGAAAAATACTCCCCGTCGGGACTTATATAGTAAGAACAACCTGAATCTAAAATTCACTCCTTATTAGACCTGACTTTATCTTTGTGGCTACAAAGATAATTCCCTCATTCTCATCTACTACTACACTAGTCTCAGCGGTGTTGCTGTTAATCTTCTTATTTTTCTCCTTATTTTTCAATTTATAATAATCAGCCTTTATGTGCCCCTTTTTCTTGCAATAATTATACAATTTATTTTTGTGTCTGTATTTTGACCTGTCTTTGGATCTACTTCTTTCAAAATATCTATTTTCAGATTTACTCCGTACAAATAATCCTTCTGCCTGACTTCCATTAGTCTCCCCAGTAATGTTCCTATCAATATGCTCTTTTGACTTTAATGTAGACTTAATAATATTATATAAGACTAACTCTTTCCCATAAATCATAGTATCACGAAAATATTTAAAGGACTGGGGAAGGGAACATAACAACAATATGGCTTGA
>JAOTAY010000003.1:27695585-27746015 GCA_025629805.1 Erythroxylum baracoense | reverse complement strand
CCGGACAGGAGGTCCGATGATTGCATGTTGGGAGTGATGACATAGAAGTGCAAATTGTGACTTATGTGTTTAATGTGCATGTGATCATGTTCGATGTGATGAATGGAATTATTGTGATATGCACGTATGCATAATGGAGCTACATGCATTTCATACATGAATGCATGATCAGATTAATGACAGTTGTGACCTGAGCTGCCAACGATAGAGCTTTAAGCTCAACGATTGATTGGGAGCCTTGAGCCCCACAGTGTTCAGAGCCTATGGCTCAACGTATAATGCGCCCTTTAAGGGTCAGTTTCAGGCGCTCGGTCACAACACCGTAATAAATTGAAAAGTGTCACATGAACATTTCATATGCATTTACTAAATGTGTTTGATAGAGTGAAAAGGCCTAATGCCTTATATGTGATATTGTGATAATTTTTGATGATGTGAAATATTTATGATATGGTTAGTTGTGAATAAATATGTTGTGTTTAAGTGTTGCATGAATTGAGTGGACCATCGATGATGGTTACCTCATTGAGTTCGCAAACTCACCCAAAATTGCAAAATATTTTTCAGGACCGAGAGATTAGGATCCTAGCTCCAGAGGGACTTCTCTGAGACTGTGTAGACCAGATTGGCGAGAGAGGTCATGGCACACAGGTGGGTCAGCTGGGATTTCAGGATTTTGGGATGACCTAGTTAGGAGTTGTTGTATCTCTTCCTCTTTCATAGTATCTGTATTAGGGTTTTTGGTATGTACAGATTGTACAGTTTAATTGTTGTATAAACTGTTGATTTTGAGCAATGAAAAGAGGAAGAATTCGGTTTTAAAAATCTTGTGATTTGTAATTACTGTTTTAAGTATTTAAATTGATATGATGCCATGGGGAGTAATTATAGTAATCGCACGTAGCGCTCCCTTACTATAGGATATGTACCGGAATGACCCACGGACGTACCGGTGTGTACCCTGCGGTAAGGAGGTGCTACATATTGGGCGCTTATTTGTTGGGAAAATAGTCTTTAGGCCTCTATTCTGTTAACCAATTCCTACTTTGTTCTATTAAATCTTATCCACACATTATATAAGGTCCTCACAAATATTTGGACAAAATTAAGTGGTACAGGATTGGAACATTTTAACAGAATAGGGTGCTCTAACCCTAGTCTAGAGGGTCGAAGCAATGTCGCACTGGAGTGCTATTGAGGCCAATTCAGAGGTGAGGGTTGTAACTAGAAAGCAATAAACAAATTTGTCTTTCTTCTACCACTCTAGGAATTCTACTTAAGGAAATGAGACAGTAAAATAAAGTAGTCATATTTGCTTAGCCTATCAGTGACCATTATGTTTACTAACTACCCATTCAATTTACGTAAGTCTTCCATAAAATCTATATTCACACCTATTAACACTTGATTAATGCGTAAATCAAGGCTATAACAACTTAGGAGTAGGTAGAGTTCCATATTTGTTCCTTTAATACAACTTATATTTTCTTACCAATTTCCTTATATCCACTTGCATTTTTTTCTCTAAAAGAAATGTATCTGCATTTTCTTGTATATTCCATTGAACTCTGAATGATCCTTAACAATAGATGTATAGAATAATGGCATGAATTCTTGATCTTTGACAATTACCAATCTCTCTTTCCATTGTAAAAATTTCATTAAACCAATTATACATTGCATTAGCTACATATCTATATTTAATTATTTAAATCATCACCTTTATAGCTTCATCTTTTTACCAAATCTCCTTAATCTCTTGTAAAAGGTCAATCAAATCTCTGCAGTTTAGGCAACCATTATTGTTGAAATATAGTATTAATCTTTTATTTTGAAAAATATTTCAAGCTCTTATGATCAATTTATACTACAAAATGCCTTCCTTTGATAATGTTTTACTTATCAAAGGAAGTGTTTTACTTACATGAGTTATAGGAGGTCCTTCTTACATAAGAACAATCTCCATACCTCTTCTACTCACATCACCTTCCATCACTCGGTCTTTACTAAAATTTGGAAAGGCAAGAACTAATGCATTTACTAGTGCTTCCTTTCAATGTTTGAAAAAATACTTTCCGCTTTCTTGTTTCAACCAAAAGTATTCTTCTTTAATGATGTAATCAATGGTTCACTAATTTTCATATAACCTCATATAGTAACTAACTAACCCTAAAATAACTTCTAAGTTGTTTTAATTTCTTTGGAATAGGCCAATTTACCACTGGTTATGTATTTTTTGGGATTGATAGCAACTTCTCTAGTATTAATGATATGTTTCAAATGTTCAACTTGTTTTACCTCAAAAGAACACTTAACAAGTTTTACATATAGCTTTTGTTGGGGGGTTTATCAAGCCAAATGCATTACAAGAAACTTATAGTGTCCCTCCTCATGAGTTTTGGATATGCACTCTTACTTAGTGATGGCTAACTCTTAAATCCAATTGTGAGAAGTAATCAACTCCATTTAATTCATTTAATCGCTTTTCAATTAAAGGTATACGAAAAAAGACTTACACTCTCTTGGATCATCCACTGCTTTGATATATCATCGACAAACTTTGGCATAACTTTGTTTGCACTTTAACATATTTTTAGAATCTCAAATTTATTGCATAAGATCCCTCATCCAACAATGGCCCATATCTCATCCATTTCTTTGTTACTAGTGATTCTAGTAATCCTTCTCTCTATTGTGTTTGTTGTTGAATGCTAACTATGGTTTAAGAAGACTTCGTATTAAGTTCTTTTGTGAAATTGATGACACTCCTTGTTGGTTCATTCTTATATTATTTTTCCTCATTGCCAAGTCATATACTTGTAAATTTCTTAGACTTTAAATTTAAATGTATATGTAGTGCTTGATTTGATTTCTTTTAAGAACAAACTCACCAAATAGAGCTTGAGCATCACCAATTTATGTAACAAGAAATTAAACCTTGCACATTACTCATTTAGTGTCTCTAATTACTTTAGTTCCTTCAATTCACTACGAAGGTCTTCAAAAGTTGATTTCTTAAGCCTTGTTCTGATGCTAATATGTATTCTCCCAATCAGGAGTCTCTATGGTCAATTTATTTATCCGGTATATCTGATACCAATTCAATATCTCTCCTTACAAATGCATCACACCATGCTCACTTTTAACTTATATTAGTGTTCTATATAAATTAAAGAATTGTTCACACTTAAAAATCAAGCTTCACAGTCCTTCTTCTGTAAAGACTGAAAACCTAATCTTGATACATCTTGTTTATATGTGGTATTTGTCTTTGTATTAAGATCCACCAAATCCTGTTTCAAGCATCTGTCTTCTTCTTCCACAATCCAACTCATTTGGCAAATTTTGTTGATGTAATTGTAATATTCATTCTTTCAGATCTTGAATATCCTTCTATGCTTAATTCCTTATATTGTTGATGCAATTTGTTTTTAATATTAAATAAAAAATAAAAAATAAAACAAATGACAAAGAGTGTCATTAATTCCTTATCTCTATTTTATTAATGACTCAAGGTCCTTGATTGCGGCTTTCCCATCCCTGAAGTTTGTCGTACCACCTTGAAGTACTTGGCTTTCAGTAATGACTTAAAATTTTAAAATAATGCACATGCACGAAAGTGATGACAATGTTGCACTTGAACCAACGTATTTTTAGAAGTTTTGACGTAGAATTAAGAAACAAAATAGATGCTGATGATGATGATTATGATGATAAGGCACTATTATGAAGCTTTTCATCATGTTAATGATCTTAATGAGGTTTCAGAAATTGTTTCCTTCCCTCGTATAAAAGGTCCCGAAGTTGTTTTGGTCATGTCATTCGTGGCACTGAATCCTGAAGTCATTTCAGCAAAATTTATGGTTTCTCCTTTCTTCCGTGAGAAAAACATAATATAACACCATAAGGGAGTAAGGGACACCTATTATTATTTTAAATATATTAAAACAGAAAATATAATATTCTTGGTTACAATTTGAAGTATCCATGAATCCATGAGCCTACACATTTGACTAAAAGAACCTGACCATAACTGATCTTAAAAGAACCTGACAAATCCTAAGATATACTATAATGATCAACCTATCACATGGGCTGGAACATCCCGAATATTTACTGATGCGAACTTGTCAAGGATAACATGGAACAGCTGTTAATTCATACCTCTAGATTTCATAAGGAACAAAAAGTACTGCATAGACAGGGATACTGCATAATTTGGCTACCTCATCTGCAAAATTTGATCTTTTGTATATATGGCTCGATATAATCGATTTTTCAAACTGAAAAATCGCTGCTGTTCCACTCCCATATAACTTTACAAGGTTGTCTTGTACTCTCATTTTCTGGAAGATCATCTTCCTGGAGTTGTTCCCTCTTAAAGACAGCAATCTGACTAGCAAACCCTGGTTCCACATCTGCAGAACCGCCAACCCCACTGAATTCTACACTATAATTGTGCCTTCTGGCTAATTCAAAGGACCAATTATTAAACTCCTCTCTCGTCCACTCAAACTTATGGTCGTGATTTCGGAACTTGCAAAACTGTGACTGGGATTTATCATCTGGATCTTCTTGGCTGCTTAGAGCAGATTTTTGCAGGATCACATTGTACTCGTAGTTTGGGGTTGAAATAATAAGTACTTTTGGACGAAAGTAACTCAATGCAACATCGCCAAACAGTGAGGCCTGGTCTTCCTCCATATGCTCAATCACCTGCAATCCACGGGGAAAAAGAAAGTTGAAATTTTTAGAAAATTAAACCAGAATAAAAACTTTGGCTGAATATCAAACAATAAAGGAAGGGAAAATTAACACACCTCCAAGCAGGTACCAACATCGAATCCACGTAATCGAGAATCCATGTTTGTGATTGAACCATCGTATAGAGCAGCACATTTTACACCCATAATTGACTTTGTGCTCAATTTTGTATGAAGTATCTGCAAGTGGAACAAATCAATGAGTATAGTCAAGACAAGGGTGAAGCCAAAAGGCAAAGAAGAACAACGGTGAAAACAAATAGAATAGGTGAATGCAAACCTAAAATAATGCCAAAAGAAACAACAACTAGCTCAGATAGTAATCAAGAAATTAAGCAGAAATAGAGCTTACAAACAGAACACTTGAAGTAATGATGTCCCATCACAAATAAATACAGAACACTGCTAAAGATCAAAAAATACTCGATTCTACATTTGTTTTAAAGTTTGCTTTCAGAAATTAATAAAAAAACAAGGATCTAGCAGTTTCCATGTAACACTAGTAAATAAATATCAAACAGATGATATCACAAACCTTTGCAGCACGGCTAAGACTCTTTTGTGATAAGTCAACACCAACGACTTTTTCCAGAGAAGTTGGGTAATCTAATAAGGAATCCAATAGACTTCCAGAGCCACAACCAAAGTCAATCTGGGGAGAGAGAGAGATAGAGAGAGAGAGGGCGAGAGGATATGGAAGAGGAAAATAAACATAAACAAGAACAAGAAAAGAGATCAAATCACAAAAGTCAGTATATGATATTAACGCTTACATTTAGAGATAAAGAATCCTTCATACATACCAGAGTAGTAGCAAAAGAATTTCTAATGTGCTCCAATGCATATTCCACCCGTTGTCTTGAAAGTGGAGGGCTGAAGAAAGCTTGCTCCATTCTCTCTTCTGGAGGTTCTGTTACGCGTAACAAGGTTACAGAGTAGTCCAAATGGCAAGCATCTGTAACAAACATGAAGAAATGCATGCACTGTTACTTGGCCTCAGGACCAAAAAACATTTTTCATTTGATATTTGTGCTGGCGGTGACCATAGAAAGCAATTAACTTCAGTTTTACACAATTACAAATTCCATCCCACTAATAAAAAGTAAAGGACATATAGAAGCGGAAACATCAAGTCCAAGGTATTAGCAAAACTCATAACTACATATTAAGAACCATAGTTAGTTCCTTGGTTTCTTGAAGAAAGCTGACATGAAATGGGGAATCCAACTTACTTAAAGATAACAACGGCAGAATTCTTGCTGGTTCCTCAGCTGCAGCTAAAATAATTTCTTGAGGGGGCAAGTCCAAAGTAACAGAATTAGACTGACCAACTGACATTTGGGACAAAACTGTCTCCAGTGGAGAAATCACTGCTCCCGTACCCGTCTCAAATTCAAACTCGTCCTTATTTTCAAGAAGTTCTTTCTTATGTCCTGCTACTAGGTATATAACGTAAGATATACACAACAAAGATCCAGTTGATGGATTCACACCAGATTCTGAACCTTCTGAATCAAATGAACAAAAAACTTGTGCAGGTGAAGCATTCATGCTGTTAAAATCCTTCAATTCAAGCAATTGGCCTCCTTTTCCCCCCTTGAAAGAAGGACAAGAGATAAATTCCTTAAGGAAACAATCTGGATAAAACCGGATGTTGAATTGATCAGCATAAAAGTTTAACTTCTCTAGAGGCATTTTTATGTCATTAAAATAGGCATTTAACCACGCAAGAATTTTCAGAGAAGCATTGTGAGTAGCATCACTCTGCTTCTTGTAACTCTCTTTAGGTAAGCACTCGATTATCAATTCCTGAAACTTGGAAAATATTTTTACTTCACATCTAAAGGTGCTTCCTGATCCCTCTGGTTCTCCATCACCAGCGACATTATCTCTTTCATTAGCATACTCCAACTCTTCAGCTGCCTCAGCAACCCTCAACTTCTTAGGTGATCTTAATGTCTTACAAGATGCCTTTAAAGGTACACTTGTAGTAGAGAAGACAGGTTCAGATAGCCTGTGATGACGGCAGAAAGTGCAAAGGATTTCTCTGGGAAAGGACCCCCTCCAATTTGATTTAGTGGTGAACCCAAAGGGCAAGTCTGCTGCAAGAATTGCGTCTCTAGAAAGCTTATATATTCCACTTGGTGTCTTACTAATAAGCATCCTGCATAAGCCCATCAACATACTGTAAACTAAGAAAAACTGGTTTCATGAAATAATCAAAGAAGAACACTTGAGAAGCAGTTTATAAATCATATAGCACAGACAACCAAAGCCGGGAGATAAGAAATTTTCAATAACCTAGCATTTCAAGTAAAAACTTACTAATTGATACATTCCCAATGTACCATTAGATTGTCTTCGATGCTTATGTTTAGATCAAGCATTTCTGACAATAGGAAACACTAAAGAAGTATATTAAAGGTATGTGACAGAAACCTCGGTATGCGAGAATAACAAGATGGGAAAGTAAAACTTCAATATACATGAAGTGAAAAGAGACCTGTAATATGATTGCAGAGACAAATCCTCATAGAAAAGGTCTTTAGACCTCCACGTGTATCCAATGGATACCATAATTGCATCCCCATATACATTTTGTCCACATAAGTAGCTTGCCCTTGCATTTACAGATCCTTCAAAATGAATCTTCTCAGTCACAGGATCAGATAGCAAATCCAATAGGTATGATTCAGGGGCGGCAAAGTACAATCTTGTCTCAGAAGATGCTTTGCCAATAGTCCTGTTGAGAAGAATGCAATAATTCCATAAAGCAGAACAAATATGGATAAGAGCTCCATTTCACACAAATACACAGGTCTTCTTGCACTCCCCTTCCCAAAAATCTATACATACCTTGAGAGCAGAATTTTGCTGGCATCTGATAAACCAAATATTTTAGCAATGTCATCCAAATAGTATCCAGCTGAGGATATCTTAAGAGTAACTGGTTCAATGGGTTTATCCAAAGCAGATGGAATATCAATAGCTTGGACAAATATGTCTTCTGGGGCACAAGGCCGTAGAATTTCTAGTGACCCTACAATCTCACAACAGTATGGATTTTGTTTCAGAACTGCAAGTTCTCCCTTGGGAGTAGTAACAGATCCAGATAAATTTGCAGCAGCTCTTAGTACAAATGGCAAAGCCAAGAAAGGGTCCGATTCCACCTTCGGGTTGAGTAATTTGCATAGGTTACTCAATTTTGCATCACAGAGAGTAATGACTGAAGCAGGAAGAGAGCCACAAAGATCACCACGTCTCCGCAAACTGGCTTTAATGTGACCACTTAAGGGATGAAGCGATGAAAGAAACTTTTACCAAGGGAAAAACATAGAGGGCAAGAGGTTAGAAAGGTAAGAGCACAATTTCATGTGATGCAATAGTTAGCAAATAAACACACTGCAATGCAAGTGTACTCTTAATTCCGTGACAACTAACATACATCTATGACAGATTGTCAATACATGAGAATTGAATAGACTTAAGAGGTCATGAAACTTTAGAAGTGGCATAGAACTAGTTCCAAAGGGAGAGGGAAAATTTCAGATGCCTATATGCGTACAATCATACAGAAATCTCCATCAGTACCATGGCTAAACTTACAAATTAGCCTTGTAACAAAAGAATCCAAAATGAGGTAACGGGTCATCTTTCAAGATAAAAAGAAAAACCTATTTCATACATAGTGCATTTTTAGGAAACTTCTGTATCAGGCCATATAACTTTCCCTAAGTATAATATGATCATTATGATGACACCAACAGCCAAACAAGATAATCAACTAATGTCCTGAGTTCATGAGAAACCTAGGCATTCATCCATTTCTATTCTTTTCTTGTCTTTTGCCATAGACAACCTGATTTAGATTTGAAAAGAGGTTATGAACCGGCAAGAATCAACCCATACAGAACAAATAAAGATTGTTGAAAATCGTGCATGATCTAGAAAGCACCAACCTCATCTGAAAATACATATGAGATGCGATCACTTAATGCATGCCACAAATCCTGCTCAGTTGGATTGCCAGCCATAGGACAGATGCCTAACTGCAGCAGAAATACATAAATAAACAATATTAACAGAAAAAGGTGAAATTTTGCTTTATTTGACAGTTTAAAGCATTTGCATTTTATGGTTTCACAAGTTCAGACCATGCTATTATAAATCTATCTCTGATTTTAAAATGCTGAAGTACTTAAGATGGGACTAAAAAATGTAGGGAAAACTAAAGCACTTAAAATAAAACAAAATTAGTGAGCATTGAATAATAACATTTCTTTCTTGAGGACCAGCTTTCATCCCTGGATCAGGATGTTAAACTTTTCTTGAGATTCATTTCTGTTACAACTCCTTTTTGGGAAGGGAAAATTCTATAATATCAAAACAAAACCCTGTGAAGCCAATTTTTCATAGAGAATTTTGTTTCAGCGTGAATGATATCATTTGAACCACAATTTGCAATATATAAGAAATGGACAGACCAATACAAAAGGTGCAAGAAATTCAGTCAGACTAGGAATAGACGGTAAAAATTTAGGAAGTGAAACTGAAGCAGACCTGCTTTAAAGCCACATCAGCAGCATCTTGCTCGGCATCCTTCTTCTTTTTAAACATCTCAGACACAACAACAAATTCAGGGAGCTCCAACCTGCAGCGATATAGAGAGGGGCCCTTCTGTGGAATTGCCAACCCTGGGCATCCATTTTGAGTACATTCCTGGACTTCCTCTACCTTATAGCAAGCCTTGCTGCCAAACTTTTGGTATATAATGGCCTTAGGAGTAAGATTTGTCCTTTTTGTTGCAAGAGCTGTAGAACCTTCAGTTCCCATCAGTAATTTCCAGGTGTTCTAGTGAGTATTCAAGTCATTCAAACAGTAATGCTAATTTTCTTCTGCAAATATTAACAGGAACTAAGAATAAGTCATTAAAGCAACCTGGTTTCCAATGAATTTTAAAATTTGCAATATTACTAACTTGTGTTGATAAACAGGCATATTATTATATCTCAACATGTATACTCTAAATACATAGATAATTAAGGTGAACATAGTAGCAGAACTTAGCAATTGGAAGTTGAACACTACGATGCTCCTTATATTTAAGGCCATCCAGCGAAAGAATATCAGTGAGTAAAGACGACCATTATTTTTGCCCACGATACAAAGCCAAATTTTACAGAAGCTTGTGATAAAGTTCAAATAATACTGTCTTATGGTCTACGGTCTCAACAATCACTAATTCACAACGTACTAGACGGAAGCTAGACTTTATAACGCAACGTATTAATCACCAGTCTTTTTGTTGATCGATGATCACCGTTCCTAGTGAGGACGACAATGGCTTTGCCTCTACCTATACCTTCAGAGACAAGGCTCAAAGGCAAAAGCTCATCAGACAGAGTATAACACAAACATTTGAAGACATTCCAAGAGATGCCTATCCCGCATAAAGCATTCAACTTTTTCAAAACTTCAAATTTAGGAAATTTATTACTCACGATACATCAACCTATTTTTTGAGTATCGAAATATTTTCCCAAGTCTCCAAATTTCAGCGACGAAACTGAGCAAAACAGAATCAACAGATGACAACAACTTGAGGAAACAAAGAGGAAGAACTTCAAAACCATAATAAACCCACATTACGTTAAACTAAAGAAAGTGAAAAGAAGAGGAACAAGATAAAACCGAAGAAAAGCTTCACCATGAAAAGGAAAGAATCAAATGGAGTTTCAGAAAACTAGCTTCAAAGACTTCAAAAAAGAAGAACAACGGAAAAAGCAAGAGAGAGAGAGAGAGAGACTACCTTTCTGAATGAGGGCATGAAATGAAAGTTACGAGACTGAGAGAATATATGGGGTTGGCTCTAGAAATTCCAACTTGCAGTCCAATTTATGTGAGTGTTTTGGGTTTGGTATGAGAGAGAGAGAGGAGGGAAAATATACCGAGTCAGAACACCAAGTTTGAGATTCTTGACAAATGGCCTAAGGAGTAGCATTATTTGAGCTGTTTGTTTCCATTCTTTTCTTTTTCCTTAAGAAAAGCAGTGTTTTTTAATTGACATAAAAACATCGTCACAATAAACCCCAACGTCAACCAATTTCTATGCACAGGGCTCTCTACTTGGCAAGGGTTTAGAGTAAGGGTGGCAATCTCCGCCTTGTCCGCTCGATTCCGCCAGGTTTTTAACCCGAGTTAGTCGGGTTATTGACGGGCTATGGGTCAATTATGATCTATCTAGGTCAGGCCACGGGTCGACTCGCGCTAGTCGTTTTGTCCAAAACGATCCAATTTTATATACTTTTTTATTTAAAATATATATATATATATAGCGGACCACGAGCCATGGCCCTCCATGACAATAGCTTTCAGTCTAGCCCCGATCTGACCTATTGTCATCCCTAATTTAGAGGAAAGATATCAATTATTTCCATAGTCTAAATGGGACTATTTACAATTAGCTAATTAAGAATTTTTAGGTATACTTTGTACTAACAAATGCATCAAAGATGCAGTCATCAATTATACTTAGAGGCCACAATTACTGCGACCAAATATATTAACGATATAGAACACATTTTTGCTACGTGACTACTACTTGTACTTGCTCTGTTATTCTACCTAAGCTTGGTTGAAAAAAAATTACGAGGCCTAAAACAAAAAAATATGTTAATTTGGTCCATACATATTATATTTAAATTTTATACTATTAACAATAAATAATAAATAAAAAAAAGAAGCAAAAAGAAAGTCATTTTATTTCGACGAAGGATCCACGCTCAAGCTCCATTGCTTTCGATACCGATCATAATTTTCCTGCCTAACCTTTTTAACATATCTTTTGCATTTTAGTAAATGAATGCTACTAAAATAAATCATTTTATCATAAAAAGAACAAGTTGCTATTTTCCTTTCCAATTAAATGAATAAATCTAAATATATATGATTTTACTATTTTTGTCATATTGTTGTATTGTATTATATGAAAGTGGTGTGATTTTAACAGATATTGCTGTGCTATGGCAATATCGTTAACAACATGAGGATTAAGTTGACATTTCCTTTTTTAAAGAACTGAACTGATTCTGGTAACAAAAGAGAAACAATCAAAAGAGGGAAAAACAAAGTAGAGTTGCTGCATTTGCATTATAAAAGGAGTTTCAGGGATTGTTTATTTTACTTCTATTTTTAAATTTTTATTGTAAATTTTATTTTTATTTTTTGCTTTTAATTTCATTTTTAAATAAAATAAACATTTTATCTTATTTTAGGGACTGTTTGGTTGTTAATGTAAATGTAATTATATTTTTATTACTAATAATAAGTATATATTACATAAATTTTAAGGAAAAATTATTTTTTATCAATGAAAATTTAAATATTTATGAAAATAAATAATTTAATAAATAGTTTTATCTATAAGTTAATATCTGTTTAAATTATTAAAGCAAATTTATTTAAAATTATTTATTTTGAATATTTTAAAATTTAATTATATTTAATTAAAATTATTTATTTTTAAAATTAATATTTAAATTAAATGATTCGTGATTCTAAATAATTAAATATACAATCTAAAATTAAGTTATTCATAAATCTTTATTAATAATTAATATTAAATAATTAAATCATATATTTTTAAATAAAACATAAAATAAAAATCATTTTTATGATTTTTGTAAATTATATAAATCAGAAAAAACCAAAACTAAAAATCGAAATAAAAAATTTAAACAAACAAATTATTTTTTATTAAATTTGAAAATAAAAATAAACATTTCAGTTTTGTGATTGCAATTTACACACCCAGGTGAAGCCGACCACATTAATATCAATTATGCTTCGTGAGTGTGACAGTTGACTTCTATGGTCTATCTTAAGTTTTCTATGGTCTATCTTAAGTTTTCTTTGCACTTGGGTCCCATCCCATTTAGTCAATGTTGCAACACAAGGTCTAGGACACAGTTTTAGTATAGTAAATCATCGCTTTCCCCAAAGACTGAACTTATCTTTTGAACAGTTTTATCCATTCTTCCAGATGTGATCCTTCCTCACTAACAGTGTTTCATAAAATCAACTAAGAATGCTAACCATAATCCCTTCAGGAAAAAAAAAAAAAGACAGAAGCGGGGCCAATGAGATATTAAAACCCCACAAAACTTCCACAGAAACAGATTCTATATGGAAGAAAGATCTTCATATATGGTCTTAATGCCTGGCCTCTCAGACACAGACCTTACACATTTTAGAGCTATTCCAAGGACGTCCTTCATTCCTTTCTCAACCACCGGGGTGCCCATTTCAGGTTTTAATGCAGGATCAAAGCACTCTGAAGCACAGCCTTCTGTTACCCTCAGCCGGACCCAATCCGTCAAGTCAACTCGGCCATGTTGTACAGAAATAACATCACCGGCACATCTGCCAGTTACAAGTTCCAGCAGCAGCACTCCAAAGGCATAAACATCCGACTTGAATGATGGAAGTGGTTTCTTGGAAGCAGCCAATTCTGGTGCGCGATAGCCTAAGACCCCAGCATCAAGTATCTGTTCTATGGTGCCAGCCTGAGTCGTAAGTCGATGGAGGCAGTAGTCTGCAACTCGTGCATTGAGTTCAGGCCCATCCAACAACACATTTGTTGTTTTGATATTACCATGTGGAATGGCACGGTCAAAATGTAGATAGTTCAGGCCACGTGCTATGTCAACAGCTATTTTCAGCCTCTGAGGCCAGGTTAATGGCGGCCCTTTTCTCCCCGGTCGATCTGAAAATTGTGATTGCAAGAAGTGAAGTTGAATAATTCCTAGGTTGCATATTCTGATGATCCCATTGCCCATGAATGCATAAACAAAAGATAATGGCACAGGGCACATCAAATGTGGAAATGCAGTAAGAAAGGTTGTCATGGGACTCCACTCAATGAAACAGATCAATCTTAAAATCAATTGCATAAAATGGTGTCCTTCACATCTCCGATTGGTGGTAGTTAAACATCAATCACCTCAAAAAATTTAGAAAACCTTGCATTAAACCAAATTAGCTAATCAATTTAAACCAAAAAGCACTAAAATCGCTTCATCATTATGCATCACATGATGAAGTTAATTGAAATGCATACAGCAAAGTGTACCTTTATCTTATGCACTTTGGATAACAGATACTCTTGACAATACAAAACCAGTTATTTCCAGAATGAGCTTTTGCTTTGGTCATGTATCGGCAGATAACTCAGACACAGCCAGAACTTTTGACATGTATAAAGAATGGCCTGCGGTGTTGGCCGCTAACATGTACTCTCTGGCATAAATTTTAGTGGACAGGCCTCTATATGTAAGCAGATAACTCCAAAGTAATTTTATTTTCTCTCTTTTCGTATTTGGTTGTCCAGATATTAATGCGGAGTATTTACAACTATCTAATGAATCCAAAACTTTAAAAATGTCAAGAACTTACCATACAGAAAGCTTGCAAGACTTCCAGGTGAGATATAGTCTGAAAGAATGAGATTCTCATGCTGTGTTGGCCCCCAGTAATATCCTCTCAATGCCACCACATTTGGATGTCTGATATTTGCAAATTTTTTAGCCTCCTTAGAAAACAATTTTTTCTGTTTGGCCACCCCTTCCTTCAACCATTTCACAGTCATGAAGATTCCATTATCAAGTGTTGCCCTATAAGAAGTTCCATGACTGCTCCTCCCTAGTACTACAGCTGGGGCCCTTGACAGCTCCTCGGGTGTCAATGTTATTGTATCATCAAGAAAATACAGCTCTCCCACCAATTGGTCTGGTGAACCCACATCAAGTTTCGCAAGGGTTTCAGCAGCAAATGAATCTTGAGACTCTGGCGACCAAGATAAATGGCCATGCTTTGCTGGTGAGAAGCCACTTACTGCAGCCATTTTCTTATCAGGACTGATAACCTCAGATGATGATCCTTTTTGTGATGCTACCAGATCCTCAGTCGAAACAATCAAGGCACCTCCACTTGTTCTACTCACACTGGATGGATTTGTGGGAGTGTGCCTGTTGATAGCTTTACTTGTCACAGGATCAGAAGATGGTCTCTTTGATAAGAGAATGTAGCGTATGAAGATAGCAAGCATTATAAGAACAATCACTGCAATCACACAAGAAACTATGATTACCACCTTGACAACAGTATTGATTGGTTTCCTCCTAGGCTTTTCAGCTGGAGAATTGCTCTCTCCAGCAGGACCTGTGAGGAGACTTAGTCTACTGTTTCCGGGGTAGAAAGAAGTGTTAGGGAACCTTCTCAAATTTTCTGGTACGATTCCAGAGAGATCATTATAAGAAACATTAAAGTTTGTAAGGGTGTTAGACAAATTGAATGGCAAAGGACCTGTGAAATGATTTTGGGATAAATCTAAAAAGGTTATTGAGCTCATGTCAGCCATGGAAGTTGGAAGGGAACCAGATATATTATTGCCTTCAAGATTTAACATTTGAAGTCCAGGTAATAATCCAAATTCATCAGGGAAATAGCCACTTAGTTGATTACGGGAGAGATCAAGAACTTGAATGTTGGATTTATTGCTTGAAGGAGGAGAAAATTCAATAGAACCTCGAAGTAAATTACTCCCAAGGTAGAGTTCTTCCAAGGTAGGTAAAGTTAACAAATCTGCCAGTAGAGGACCAGCTATTTGATTGGAACTGAGATCTAGGACTCTAAGCTTTGAAGACTGTGTAATAACTTTAGGGAGAAAGCTATTGAGAGAATTGTGGGAGAGATTAAGATAATTTAGACGCAAAAGTTGGAAGGTTACTTCAGGTATTGGCCCCGTCAGCTGGTTTTGGCTGAGATCAAGATATTCAATATTTTCCCACCTGGAAATTTTGGTTATATTTCCTTTAAATTGATTGTTTGATAGATCAAGCACAGCACAGCTTCCAGTCAGCAAGGGAAGTCCATCCATGAGGGCATTTGAAGACAAGTTGAGGAGGCGTAGAGTCGTTGACATGACCATACTTACAGGCCCTGAAAGAGAATAGTATGACGTTAAGTGACATGCTAAACCAAGTTACAGAACTAATTTATGCTGCTAAATGAGAATAAATTCAAAACAACTAGGATACCACGTAGAGAAATAATAGCTAAAGCAAAAATTGAACCACTACCTGACCTGAGAGATTATTAGCACTCAAGTCAAGCTCGGTCAAAGGAAGAGAATCTCCTTTCAATAAGTCATTAGGAATAAACCCTGAGAACCTGTTGTTACTCAATCTAAGGACCTCGAGCTCATAAGCAAAATTAAATCCTGGCAATTCTCCAGATAACTGATTGTAGCTCAAATCCAACACTTTCAAGTTTGCAAACAAGCCAAGGTCACCTCCACCTATAAGGGATCCAGCAAGCTGGTTGTGACTAAGATTTAGGACCTTGACACTATCAGAAAGACCAGGCAGAATCATCTGCGAACTAGAGCTTGCAAGCATATTTGAACTCAAGTCAATATGACTAGCATTAGTCAGAAGAAAAAAATCCCCATCTAGATTCCCATCAAACATATTTCCATGCAAGTCAAGCACCTGAAGCCCTAAAAGCAGCTCAAAGCCCCGAGGAATATTTTTACTGAATCCATTTACAGATAGATTCAGATATAACAAACTATTCAGCCTTGTCCACGATGCTGGCAGAGGCCCAGAAAAGGAGTTGCGGCTAAAGTCCAGGGATTCAACTGATACAAGCTCTAAAATTGTGTCAGGAATTGAGCCAGAGAAATTGTTCCCAGCTAATGAAAGGTTCCTTAGACTCTGTAGTCTACCAATCCCTACTGGTATTACCGAAGAAAAGAGATTATCAGACAAGTCCAAGAATTCAAGCCTTCTGAAGTTACCGACATTTTCAGGAATTTTTCCGGATATAGAGTTGTTAGACATTGAGAGTTTGACAAGTTTCGTAAGGTTTGTGAACACACTCAAATCTGCATCAGCAGAGAGGCCTAAGTTATTCAGGACAACACCAGCAACATTTCCACCGTTGCAGACTATGCCATTCCAAGAGGCAGGACAACCATTGAAATCAATGGACTCCTCATTCCATGATTGAAGTACATAACCAGTAGGATCATACTTGATACTTTTCTTAAACTCAAGTAATGCCAAAATGTCTTGCGAAGGAAGCTGCCCAACCGCTGAGAAGCAAAATAAGGATAACACGAAAAGCCTGAAGAGTTTCATATTCCTTCCTACCAATGCTCCAGTTGGGGCTAAAGTAAAGTATCAGTGAAAATTTAACAGGAGCTGCTATATTCAGCAGATTAAAATAAATTTCAGATCATGAAATGCTCAAAAGAACAGAAACAACACTGGCCTCTTGAATAAAATTGAGAAGCATAGAACAACTGGAAACGGGAATCTGCAGTAAGGTCCGACCTTTTAGAAACTAAAAGAATAGTGCAGGGAAGACCTTTATCTTCAACTAGAAAATCATATCGCCCTCCAGCGCTCTAAACTTAGAACTAAAATCACCCTTTACTGAAAACCTCAAACTGAGCTTCGCATTTTAGCTCTCTTTCTTGACAATAGGCCAGAGTTTAGAGATAGCGGGGCTTTTAGGGGATTGATTCTGCTTCCAGCGACAAAGACTTAGATTCAGCAAAAGAAACTTGTTTTTTTTCGCTGTTCCAACGCATTAATCGGCAGATATGAACTACAGAACTCTCGAACCCCGTCGAAATATTCATGCGGAAAAACCTGTAGCATTTTCCATCAAGATCTCAACTTTCATCAACAATGCAGGTTCATATTACCTCTCTCATCCAGAAACGTTAGTACTTTAAAGCCAAACTGGGAAGAGTCAACAATAAAGTGAAACAAGCCAAGAAAAAAAGTGAATAAGAAAGAACAATAAGACGAGAGAACCTTTCCCCTCGAGTGTGCTGGAACTTTCACTAAAAAGTAAATATTGGTTTTGGCCAGCTTAAAGGCAATTAGATTACATAACCAAGCACGCCAGTACAGAACCGCACCAAGAACAGTAAACGGGGCAACATATTACAACTCCAGAGCGACCTTGTAATAAAGACAGAAGGGACCCAGAAATATTTTGGCAATAAAAACCATTTGTGACTGCACAAATAGTGGTTGAACAGTTAAGCAGCACGAAAAACTCCCCAACACTATTTTTAATGCTTATTTAAGCGATGAAACAACCAAACCACCTTGTCGGCATGTGGTGGTCACCAAAGGGTTAAAAGCATTGTTAAAAGGTCTGATCTTTTGTTCTTTTGGGGGAGTTTTAGCGTCAGTATATGAACAAAAGATGTCGGAAAACGTGAAACCCCTTCTGGGTATAGACACTTTTTTAACAAAATAAATCAGGAAATTACCCGCCAAAACCAAAAGACATGGAAGCTCTCTCTATTCCTTTCTCGTTTTTGGGTCGACACCAAAATCCAAATGCTTATTTGAGTGACACGTCATAAGCGGGACCCACTTCTGCTCCTTTGACCAGATGATATAATCTTATGCAACTTCAGTGATGCATTGCAAACGCCAACTCCGAGCACAACGACGGTAGCAAACAAGAGGTCAAGTAGGTGGTATAAGTAGGAATAATCTAATTGGTTTTAATTTCTTATTTGAAGTGTTTTTTTAGAAAATTTTGAGTTCGAGTTATTATAAAAGAGGGAAGAAGGAAAAAAAATTTGTTGATGATCCTCTAACCTCTTGAGCATATTTTTTAATTAGATCAATTGAAAACGTCTCGCTTCTAGCAACAACGTAGAATTAGTTCAACAAAATTAAGATACCATATGTATATATAAACAAAAAGAGATGAAGTAGATGGAGATGTTACTCTATGCTGTGTTGAGACTAACCAATTTTTGTACTCCATCCAATGGTTATATCACACTTGCGCCGAAATGTGTCTCCCCATCATGTTCGGTGACAAATGTAGGTCAGCTTGAGAGACATGTTAGTAAGTAGATCAAGAGGACCACAATTGATCACAAAAACTTTTATCTCAACTGCCCATGGACATGGTCCCCTGATGCTACAAAATCCCATATCATGTCTCCTTGTCGTTTATATTAGTCTAAATCTCTCAAATTAAGTGTTCATTTGCTTTTCTGATTACTCATATAGAGTCTGCAAATTATTGTGTTAATCAGAAGTATAAAGCAAATAGAAATGTAGACTTCAGCTGTAATTCACGACGGAGTTCTACTTATCCTCCCTCAAGTAATAGATTTGGGCATATAAAATATATAAAAAATTATAATAATAGATTGCATAAATTTGAATGTATTACCTAACAAAAATAGGTAAGGATAAGGTGCATCTTAATGGGACTTTCAGTGGATGTTATTGTTGTTACTAGACAAACATTCTAGATCCAAAAATATGAGCATAGTAGGTATACAGATTAATATTTACATGTACTTATAACTAACATTAGAAAAATTAAGGTTCTTACTTTTATTTTTTAATAGTACATACCATAAACAATTTTAAAATATGAAGCAACAATAAGAGTTTGGTCATCATATATAAACAAATCAATTTTGTGATCAAGCATCCATTTTTTACTTGTCTAATTGAATCATGATATACTCAAAAAGATCTTATTTTCCAACTTTATGTTTACTTAAGGTGGGGTGTTGAATGAAAGTATCAAATGTCCTGTTCCGATTATAATGTTCCTATCATATTTTATTAAATTTTATCTACACATTTATATAAACTCCACATAAATATATGAATAAAATTTAATAAAACAAAGTACCTAAAATAAAAGATTTGATGTATGAATGAGTGACATTTAATGTTCACATCAATACATCTGTGACTTAACAACCCTCTTCTTAACAACCCTCTTTCTTTTTTATTTTTACTTCAAAATGATTTGGAATGATGAGTGCAGGTGGAGGGCTTGACTTGACGGAAAGCATAAGAACATTGCGAAAAGAAAGAATTTCGACTTTAACATAAAATTCCTTGTACATAAAACAATGATGATTAAGTACTAGGCAGCCATGGATGAAAATGTTGAATCTTGGAAAATGGACCATTAGACACCACTATATTCATTCCACATTGCAAAAAGATGGTAGGCAATATGATGATCCAACACAAGATTTCATCCCCGAATCAATGTCACCAAGATGCAATACTATTTCATTCAAGACCCAACAAACTCATGTCCCCACATATAATTATGAATCTTTATAAAAAAATGACAAGATATTGCTCAATCATAATGCTAGTTGTCAGAGAAGAATGAGGACAACTCAGAATTGGTGAAAGTGGCAAACGTACGAGGAAGGAATTGGTAAAAGTAGCAAACTTGTGAAATCGTGCAACAAAAAAATTTGCAGAAACAAGAACCTGCATGGATGTGCAATCTCCGATGTATGCTCGTCATCCTCAAATATATCAGTAGAAAGAGCAAATTCTACAGAACTATAAAGACAGGTTACAGACATTTTTATACTAGCGATCAAAGGCATGCAAAACTTAAAATTTATGATTACATTCCAATCAAAACTCAGCTTCAATAAATTAACTGCTGACTCCGTGTATCTCACTTCTTCCCCCCGCCGGATACGTTAAACTTGAAGAATATAATGTCTCCATCTTGAACAACATAGGTCTTTCCCTCCTGTTTATACTTCCCAGCAGCCTGCATCAAAAGCCCAAAAGAAATATATATGTTTATTCTATTTCTTTTCACTTTTAAACAGAAGTGCAGAAGCATTGTAGAATTCTAGCAAAACTGAAATGCAAATGAACAAGTGAATTCATCAATCACCATCCAGTCTTAACAATTTATAATCTCTTCTTGGACTAACATAGCAAATATATCCGGAGGAGGGCTAATCAACCCTTGCACACTCAAGTCAAATTTGGATCCTTGAGTTGAATGAAAAGACCAGCAGTCAAACAATTCTACTAATGAAAGTGTGTACCTTCACAGCTGACTCACTACCAAGCTCCTTCAGATCTTCAAATTTCATGACCTATGTTTGATTAGAAGAAAATGTACAGATCAAACTTCAGGGACTCTAACATAAAAGGATTCAAAAAGATCTTAAGGCATTAAAATTATTTGAGCATGAAATAAAGACAACCTCGGCACATATGAACCCTTTCTCAAAATCCGTATGGATAGCTCCAGCAGCTTGAGGGGCCTTTGTCTGCCGTCTGATTTGCCAACACTTTACCTGTAATAGCAAATCATTTGGACATCAGTCGAGAATTTCATAAATGCACATGAAAACAATTGAATAATAAACATTAGCATTAAATAATGACAAAGATGGCACATCACCGGAGCTATAATCTCATGCAAATTGACAACTCCACTTAGAGAATTTCCATAAAGGATATTAAGCAAACAAACAAAATCAATAAGATTTACATAAGGAGCAAGGAATGGATAATTGAAACTAATAATTCATCCATATATTAAGCAAAAATTTCATAGGTAACCAATTCACCCCCAAAGATGAGTGCTGGCGGTCCCTCAATGTGGGTTGCACCTAAGCCCTCATATGTAGAGTCTTATCGACCACACATTACTCAAAGTAGAAACTTAATAAGGACATTAACTGTATTGAGATTTTAGTTTATCACAGTGAGAGATTCATGCTACAAAGACCACAGTTATGCTCTTTTCCCATGTTCCATAAGACTTGCTAAGAATAAATAACTGAAGTACCTCATTAGGACCAGCAGTGAAGAAGTATATCAGATTAATTGTTGAGAATCTAGTCTTTATGATCTTAGGAAGGGCACTGTATGAAATTTCAATTTGGTAACTTCATCACAAAGTAATAACAATTCTGAAAAAGTTATTTTTGTACAAGTCCCACAACAATCTCAGCACACATGTAAAATCACTGTGTGTGAGGGAGAGAAGTTGTGGAAAAAAGCTAATTCAAAGTAAAATAACTTGTCTGGTCATACTTGTAATAATAGAAAGGGGTTAAAATTCATTCTAAAACTAAGAAAAAAATTGCTTGACATTCAGTTTGTATATGTCGATAGGATAAAATTAATAGTCATGAAATATTAAAAAATACAGCTTCAAATTCATGAATTTTCAGCCACCCCTACAACTTATGACACGGCTGTTTAAACAACTTCAATAAGTTATACCCATATACATCTATAGAAGTAAAGACTAGATTCTCTTAATTTACTATGAAAGACTATAAAAAATAGATATGGAAAATTTTGAATTACTTCTCATATTTCAAATGAGAAAGGATGGAGAACCATAAGCCTCTCTTAAATCTTTTACTAAACTTTGCACTTGATTCTCCTCACAATACTTAGCTGCCTTATCTGGTGGCATATCTGCAAGATTTCTCTTCAAGGAATAGCTGAAAGGAATAATTGTTTCACCCCCTATGTTCTTGCACCCTAAAAAGGATAGCAATTATGATTGATGTCCAATCAATTAAGTAACAAACATATAAGTAGTACTATTTTATTTAAAAAAAATGTCAGTACTATCAGAAGCTCTTTGGGCAAATTAACAAAGATGATAGTGCTCTATCATTTCATTCCATTTAGAGCAAAACTTAAGATCATGAATCCAATCTCAAGTATATAAAGAAACATTGGTTTTGTGGATGCATTTTGTTGAGATACCATTGCAATGACCTTTATGAAGTAAGGTTGTATACACATGCATCAATAAAGAACAAAGGTAGCAGTTATACATGCTCATGCAAAAACATTACCTGTTGGGAAAAAATATATGCTAAAAAAACTCAAGATGGTAAAAGTGCAGAAAACATCAAACTTACCAAGCATGAATTTTAGGCCAAAACTTGTTCTTTCTTATCTGATAGTCTTTCCAATTTATGTTTACCTGCTGACACACATAAGTTAATATAGGGATATTCGTCAACTGGATATAACAAAAAGAAAACAATTTACATACTGCTAACACTTAAAGGCAATAAAAGAGCTAACTAAACTTATAACCCAAATTAATACATTGAAAAAGTGGGGAGATAAGTATGAAACTATAGAACATAAACCACACAACCTAATGAAATTTGTTGGCAGGGAGCAACTAACGATGGTGAAGGAGAACAACTAACAATGGTGACTAACAAATGTTCAGTACACAACATAGGAAGACTCAAAGGTGGATATGGGTTTCCATATGCAAGTTAAATATAGTCAGAATTGAATGCTTCAATGCAAATGGGTCTATATACATTCAATAATGAAAATCTATGATGTTACTATAACTATCATATGAAAAATCTCCAAAGTACTAACACCGAAACAGCAACAAGTATAAGAAACAATCCTTGAATCTTGACACCATTAACAAAAAAGTAAGGTAACACTCAATACAACCTAGGAGATGATCAAAAAAAGCCTTTTCCTTGATTAATGAGAACCAATAAAGTAAACCAAACCTTAATCAATCTCAGTAAATATACAAAAGCAAAGTAACAGGAAGTACCTACACAAACCTGATAAGAACCCAAAAATACAAGATTCAATAAAAAATAGAAAGAATCCTCCTTTCAATCAAATGAGGCATGATGAGAACAAAGAAAGACAACATTGGCATTAAAGAAAATAGCGAACAACTCACCAGAAAGCAAGATCTAAGTGAACCCACCAGGAATCGATAAAGAATCAGAGTCACTAATCAGGTTAAACCTTGAAACAAAAAAATGGTTCAAAAGAAAAGAAAGTTTCAAGAACGAGACAGTTTAGGGAGTAAGGAATCGCCCGAGTTAACTTAGTTGAATTTGCCTTCTTCCTTAACCCCAACGACTAGTGACTGGCGATCTGGTGGAGACGTGAGAGCTACAGAGATGTGAGAGTCAAGAATGTTCCAGTCAAGGTAATGAGAAATGAGACCAAGAGAGAGTAGAGAGTAGAGAGTAGAGGTGGTGTAAGGCCATCATAAACGAATCAGCTAACTCCAAATGCTACATTGAATGAGCTTGTCAAAAATTAGCTGGTTGGTTTGAATCAGCCAACCCAACCAGCTCCTAACCAAACAAATAAAGAGCTTTTTAATATGGGTCAAACAGCTTATTTAAGTCAAACAGCTAATAAATAGCTGAAAAGTTGCTTACCAAACACGACCCTTGTCAATACAAGTGAGAGTTTTAAAAGAACACTACTTTCGATAAGCAAAACAAAAGCAAACAAAAAAGTTGACGAATAAAGATGTAGGAAATGAAAGAATAACAAAAATAGTGATAGCTCACATACATACATTCTCGGAAACCACATAAAGAGTGGAGTATGCATACTTGGTGCCATAGACAACCAACTAGGCATAACCCATTTGACCTTTTCTTTAGTTTTAATGGATCGACTCTCATTTCACCTTTCCTTTGGTTTCTTTCACAGCCGTGTCCATGATGACTATTGCCTCTTTTGGTGCTTTTCTTATTCTTTTATAATGCTTGAGACTTCTAAGGTTTTTTTTCTAGAGTTTTCCTGTTATATTTTGCTCTAAAAATAGCCCTAATTCACGAATGGGAAAGATAGCTTGTCACAATCATGCATGGTTTACGATCATGACCTAAAGGGTTTCTCGGCCTCCATCATGATTGTGCATATTGTCAAGATCACGACAAAAGCTCCATGCATGTAACTTGTTCTTTGTATGTCAAGATAGTGACATGGCTACATGCATCCAAGATCTTCTCTTTTCTTCATAATTTTGTTTCCATACACTCACAAACACCTCTTGAAACATAAACTAAGATCAAATTCTAGTTCTAAACTAATCAAACACTTAGAACACATACAAAAATTAACAATATCATAATTTTAATCCTATACACATGATAATTATCTAAGAAAACAGTTAAAAACACTCTTAAACACCTATAAAAACATACTATGATCTATAATTATTAGTAGTTAGAAGAGTTATACAAAATAGAGGATGCAAACTTTAGCATTTTGAGTGTTTTTCTTAAAGGTGCTGCCCATTAGTAGGACCTAATGGTTTAAAGTTAGAGGAAAGTTAAGTTGTTATTTTTTTGTAAATATTTCAAAATACCATTATGTAATTCCTACCAAACATATACTAAGGGTGGTTGCAAGAAAAGATAATTATGAAGAGAGTAGGTGTAATAGCCTATTATTTGATGTCTCGACATTGTCCAATGTTCATTACGTGTTCCATATATGGATTCTTAGAAGATACATGCATGATCCATCTTATATTGTAGACTTTGTGATGTTAGAGTCGCAAGAGGACTTAAGCAATTTAGAGCCCTTGACATCGATTATAGATCATAAAGAGCATATTTTAAGGGGTAAAATAATCCCCTATGGAGGGGTTGAATAATTCCCTATGTAAAACTGATTCGTTCCATGTTATTTGAATGGTTTTGATAATATTTCTTTATTTGAATGGTTTTTAGAATATTTCTTACTAAAAAATGAACAATATCTTTTAGGATTTAATACATTGAAATGTTGTCATTTAAAACATTAAAAGTGGTTGTTTACCTTTTAGTTTTAACCCAAACACTCTTGTTCTATCTTTTACTCTTATTCAAACAATCACTTCACTTCTTTTATGAAGTTCTAAAAATAAATTTCTTTCTTAAAGGAATTCAGTAAATTATTCTTCTTCTCTTTTTCTCTTTTCACCTTTTCTCTAGAAATCCAAACCCTAATACCTAATGTAAAGAAATACATTATCAAAGAAATAGTAATATAAAAAAAGACATAGATCAAAAAGAAATGATGCATTTCTTGTGATAAAATATAAACTATTTTTACAAAGTAAAGTCTTTTTTTATCTTAGAAGAGTAACCATAACTTAGAATGTTTAAAACCTAAGTATTGTTACAATATATTCAAAATTAACGTAACTATATGTGTTGTTTACTAGTAGATCCCCTAGTCTAAAAATTCATATATCAAACTAAATCTTAAATTTAGGAATCATTAAGGTATCAAGAATAAGTCCATTTCCTTTTAGAATGGAGCCTGAGTTTAGCTCAAAAAGTTCAAAGTAAAAATCTCTAATTTTATGAGATTAAAAGGTTGGAATATCAAATTATTTACGTTAAATTTAAATCAAATCAATTCAAATCTAAATGGTAAAAAAAAGGGTCAAAGTTAAGTCTATTATTCAAAGTTTCTAACTCAAAAGCTTAATTTATAAGTAAAACTCTAGCTCGCCATTCAACTTTCAAAGTCAAGTTAAACTAAAAATTTTAATTTCTAGCTATGTGGTCAAGCCTAATGAAACTAAATAGTAAATAGGCCAAGTCCAACATTTTTAGGCAACTAATTTCATGTCTTAATCCTAGGCACATTTTACTTCCATGTTCAACCCTAAACATCTCTTTAGCTATTCCTTTTACATAAACCTTTAGGATTTTATTTTATCTCAATTTTAAACCCTTGTTAAAATCATAAAATTTACAAGCATTCACTCATATTTTTTAATTCCAACTCTTCAAAAACCTTTTAGTTATTTCCATTTCATTTTATTTTATATTATTTTCCAAATTGAGGTCTAAAAAGGAGGGTGGAGTGTCATGGTTGTCCATGACAGTGATAAAGGATTCACAATCTAGTGTGAGTATATTGAGAACAAATAAAATAAGGTCTTCATGAAAAATTAGATCTTCGATAATAGCAAGGACTTCAATGGTAGAGGAGAGAGTTGAAAAGTACTTTGTGATAAAGAAGCTGCCTTTTTCATTGGTGTTAAGATGGTGTTGTAAAACTAACTGGCGAGCAATATTCGGATATAAAAAATGGGTTTAAAGAGTTTTCCAAAAGGCACAGGATTTGGTGCATCCTTGATTCAATAATAGAAGAAAGAGATGCTATTAAACAATGATAGATGAGTTGATTTGTTTTTGTAACTAAAGGAATTTGGGATATTTATAGTTAGATATGGAGATGCCAGGCTTTAAAGATGGTGGAATGCTATTGTCAACATAATTAAATAGATCACATGTGAGTAGCATAAACTGTACTTGGTCTCTTTAAATCAAATGATTGCTTACATCTAAGGTGATAATGATGAAACTGAAGTAAATCACACGTTAGTAAACACTTTAAGTTCAAGAGACTAGATACACAAGAAGGGGGAGTTGAATCGTGTATCTTCCTTTTTTACTACAAAATCTCAAAAAGAAAACTTTTCTTTCTTATTAGAAGAATATCACAACTTATTATGTAGATAAATCGCAATTATTTCTCTAAGGGTTTTAACAAAAAGTAAACTAAAGTTAAAGAGTAGAGAATAGACGATGCGATTTTTATACTGGTTCACCCCAAACCGTAGGCTACGTCCAATCCTCAGAGTTCGTCTGAGTGTTCCACTATTCTTCAAACTATTACAAATATTCTTTCCCTTCCAGAGCCTCTTTAAGTCTCTCACAAAGTATTCTTTCACTATCTTAGCCTCTCCAGGCTATCATCCTTTCCTTTCTCTTACTAGAAAAGGATTGTGAGCTTTTGTTACAGTAATGTGAGATCTATTCTAAGTAAGCAAAGTAAGACTTTTTCTCTCAGATTATCTAGCTTATTCTAACTTGTCTTAGTTTTTCTCTGTTTTCGATCATTATTTTTTGTCATCTTCGACTATGACTAATATTTATAGTCTTCGTCTCTAACTGCTTCTTTGTTCTTGATAACAACTTCTTGATTCTTGATAACCACTTCTAGGTAACCGCTTCTTTAGTTGAGTTCTGTAACTAACTCTAAATAAATAACTGTATGACATGCTAGTGTATCTTCGTGGTATCGTCTATGTCTTTTTTTTCTTCTATTTTGTCTTTGCGTTTGCGTTTGCGTCAACGTCTGCATAGTCTTTGCGTTTGCGTCTGCGTCTGTGTCTGCATCTGTATCTGTGTCTACTTCTGCATCTGTATCTGCATCTGCGTCTGCATAGTCTTTGTGTTTGCGTCTACATCTGCATCTGCGTCTGCATCTATATTTGCGTCTGCGTCTGTGTCTATATCTACATCTGCATCTGCCTAGTCTTTGCATTTATGTCTGCGTCTGTGTCTGCATCTATATATGCGTCTGCGTCTGCGTCTGTATCTGCATCTGCGTCTATATAGTCTTTGCGTTTGCGTCTGCGTCTGCGTCTGCATCTATATCTGCGTCTGCGCGCTTAACACACTTGTTAAAGACGTTCTTTTGTTTCTAACATTATTATTATTTGATTGTCAACAAAATTAGTCATCGTAAAGTCCTCTTGACTTAACTATCTCCCCCTTTTTGATGATAACAAATAATATGAATTTTTTATTCACTTGATGAACAACAAAAGAATAAGACGACATTAGATAAGAAGACAACAACAACAAAAAATACACATTTCTTCTGTTTTTCTTCTCTTCTTTTTCTTTGTCTCCCCCTTTTTTTCTTTGCTCTTTTCTTCTCTTCTCCCCCTATTTGTTATCACTCAAAAATGTTACCTCACATGCTTCATTATTTCAGAAAACATATGCTGCATCACTGTTCTGATCAACTTGAGGTCTGCTTATGTTGTAACTCGTATATAAGCTAATTCCTCATGAAGATCACCAACTAATTCTTGTAGATTGTCAACCTTAGTATTAAGTTCTTCAATCTGCTTCACTAAGACTTCCTGACTCCACTGCTCAGAAGGTCTTACTTCCTCCATTCCAATAGTTTTGACTTTTTGAATTGGACTTGATGGAATGGAGGTTGCATCATTAAATGTTTCTAATGGTAAGACATCGGGTTCTATTATTTTCAAGGTAGGAGGTTTGAAGAATTGCTTTCTTTCTAGGAAATTAAGGTCATCAGGTCTGGTAGTTTAGGAATGGTTTTTCCAAGCAGATGAAGGACATCTTTAAGTGAGGGTATGAAACTTAAAGGTCGAAAGTGCAGAAGCAGGTGCACAAAAGTCTCTAAGTTGACACACATACCTCCAACATTTATAGATCTATACTGTCCTTTAGTTACCCTACCCACTACCTGAGAACTTTCATTTGTGGTGAAGCGTCCATATTTACTTGCTGATGCTTTCGAGATATGATGGGAAACATAGACTCCTCTTAATTGTACTGTATGACACGCGTCATCTATGTTCCATACTGCTTCATGAATCTATTCTTCTATTAAGTCACCTGCTGTTTTGTTAGGGTACATCTTCTGTTTCCCTTTTTCAACATTGTGTACAATGTGTGGAGCTCTTGGTTGTAAGTCAAGTACAATTTTGATCAAGGTTCTACTTGTAGTTGGGTAGATAGTATACCGATCTTTGGTCATCTTCTGTAGATATGGTTCTGACTTTTCATCCTTCAAAATTCCATATAATCTCCTTTCTTCATGATTAAGAAGATGTATAGACCGATTATTGATCAAAATAGATTCCATCTGTACCTTGACCAATCTTTTCACAGGTTCTCTAATTATTATTGAGCTTTTGCTACTTACAGGTACCTTTTCTTCAATCACTTTTGTTTTTAAGTCCTCTTTTCTAATAGGACTAAAAGATTCCACTTTATCTTCAATTGATTTTTCTTTTCGTTGACTCCCGGCTGAGGTGGTTTCTTTCTGACTGGTTTTTAACTTTTTACATTCACTAGCCAGTCCAGAAAGGTGGATGGAGTTGAGTTCACTTTCTTTCAAACTCCAATTTCTTCTTTATTCCAGTCTCCCTGTTTGATTCTGTCTGCACTTGTTACAGAATTGAGACTAGAGATCTTGTGGCTTGTCGTGTTCTTTCTATCTGTTGAGATTGTACACCAGGAGCCACTCTACTTCCTCTCTTCTGTTCTTCTTGTCGGAGAGTTAATACTCTTGGTGATCTCTTTGATTTTTTGACTTGCTCAAAGTCAAGTGCCTCTGCCTTTCTTTTTACTGACACTTGTTTTCCAGATAGACTCACCTGGCTTTCTTCTGTTTGCCTTATCGTCTTAGCTTCAGCTGCTACTTTAGACGATTTCTTCATTTCTTCTATAGCCATTCTCTCAGAAGATTGAGGTTTCTTTTTCTCTTTAGGAGTAATATTCCCACTCATGCTACGTCTGAGTGTATGCTCCCCCTCAATTCTTGCTTTTGGTGTAGAAGTTGTACTCAATCCCATTTTGCCAATGGTTGCTGCATTAATAACACTCTTAATGTTCATCTTCACCCTGTTTCCTCTGTCCAGGAAAATTCCAGAATCTCTAAAGATTCTTGTCAGCAGCATGCCATACGGATAAGCATTAGAGTCCTTCTTCGTCTTCATCATGTACCTGAGAATTAGGTGTGGAAGATTGATAGCCTTATGGTTGAGTAGGTAGAACAGGCATTGCTCATCTATCGTTGTCACAACATTCCTTGATCCTGTTCTTGGTAGAATGCAGTGAAAAAGTATATTGTGTAGAACCCTAGCCTTTGGAACAAGGTTCGACAACTTCTTGTCCTTTGGGTCACTACACCCAAAGAGTTGTCGATTTACCAGTGCCTTCTCTAGAAGATTTTGAATCATCCATCTAGGGTTGTAAGACACTTATTCTCCAACACACAGACATCCACTAACCTTCTCAATTAGCTCCAGTGTCACAATAACTGACAGTCTATCCACTAATGATACTACTGTATCATCTACTACATTTGCATTCTTCCAAAAGTCATACACTTCATTAAGATAAACTGTTTCACGAACCTGAAAGAAGTTTTTCCATCTGGCTGCCTTAACTTCGGGTTTAATGTCTATCTGATTCTCTTTTAAGGATTCGAAATCAACATGCTTTCTATGAATCATTGCTTGCTCCATTGTGATCTTTAGATAGTAGGAACTTCTCAAGGAAAAGAGATTGAATCTGAAGATGAGAGCGTATCCGAAAGGTCTAGAAATGAACAGTTATTTTTGAAAGTTCTTCAAAAATCGAGTTCAAAATTTTTCAAGAGTTTTCTAGAGTAGGTGATGTTCTGAATCGTCTGAGAGGCTTTCTTTTATATTTCCCTCCAAAAATAATTACCGTCTGTAACTTGTATTTACTAGCTTTTGAAGAGTTAAAATTTTCATCTTCCTTTTGTAATAATCGTCTGGGTCATGACGTGTCAGACGATTGGTCTCTAAAGACTACCGTATTCAAGTTTCGTCTGATTTCTTTGAATCTTTCTTCGTTCAAATGCTTAGTAAAGATATCTGCCTATTGACGACTTTTCTCAACAAATTGAAGATTGACGACTCCTCTCTGTACATAGTCTCGTAGAAAATGATGTCTAACTTCGATATGCTCCACCCTTGAGTGTTGTATTGGATTTTTTGATAGGTTTATAGCACTTGTGTTGTCACAGAAGATTGGGATTTGTTCTTCTTTTACTGAATAATCTTCTAATTGATACTTAATCCATAACGTCTGTGAACAACAGCTTGCAGCAGACATATATTCAGCTTCTGCAGTAGATAGTGCAATTGAGCTTTGCCTCTTACTAGACCATGAAACTAGATTATGGCCAAGAAAGTGACAGCCTCCACTTGTACTCTTCCTATCAATCCTGTCTCCAGCGTAATCAGCATCACAGTAGCCAATTAACCTGAAATCTTTACCTTTCTTATACATTAAGCAAAGATCAGTAGAACCTGATAGATATCTCAAAATCCTTTTTACAACAATATAATGAGATTCTCTAGGATCTGCTTGAAATCTAACAAACAAACAGACACTAAACAAAAATATCAGGTCTACTTGCTGTAAGGTAAATTTAACATCTTCGACTACGACTAGTATTTATAGCCTTCGTCTCTAACTGCTTCTTGATTAATTGATAACCGTCTCTTGATTCTTGATAACCGTCATTTAGTTGAGTTCTGTAACTAACTCTAACTAAGTAACTGTCTGACGTGCTAATGTATCTTCATGGTATTGTCTATGTCTTTGCATCTGCGTCTGCGTCTCTGCGTCTGCGTCTGCGTCTATATTGTCTTTACGTCCGCATCTGTGTCTGCGTCTATATTATCTTTGTGTCTGTGTTTCCTTCTTCATCTGTGTTCTGTACTTTACGTCTGCACACATAACACATTTGTGAAAAATGTTCATTTGTTTCTAACATTATTATTATTTGATTGTCATCAAAATTACTCATCGTAAAGTCCTCTTGACTTAACACATAACCCTATATGCATTTGAATGTATTAATTCTAATAACTCACTAGCACATTGTCCCTTTCCCTTAAAAGGTAGGTTGGCCATCTTTTCCAATAAACAAGATTCACAATTTTCATATGATTCATAATCAAAAAGATCTAAATATCCTTCTTTATGTAATTTTGTGATTCTAGTTTCATTGATATTACCTAACCTATAATGCCATAAATAGGATAGGGTTTGGTTACTTAATTTTCTTTTTTTACTATTTATGTTAAGAATTGGCCTTCTAAGATCTAACTCATACAAACCATTTGTAGGTAATCCAGATCCATAATAAACATCATCTTTATAAAAAGGACAACTGTTATCCTTAATTACAAAGACAAATCCATTCAAATACAAATAAGAAATAGAAATGATGTTTTTGTAATAACAAGAGCATAATAATAATTATCAAGTTCTAATATAAGGCTAGAAGGCAAAGTTAAACTACAAGGTCCTATAGCTAATGCAGCAACTCTTGCTCCATTGCCAACTCGTAAGTCCACTTCTCCTTTCTTCAATGATCTACTCCTTGTTAACATTTGCATGTTATTACATATGTGAGAACCATAACCATTATCTAATACCCAAGAATGTGGAACAGAAGTAGAAAGATTGATCTCAATCATAAACATACCTGAAGAGATAACTTCCTTAAGCTTCTTATCTTTCAGGTTAGCAAAATAAGATAGGTAGTTCCTCTTCTAATGTCTGTTGACTTCGCAATGAAATCATGTGCCCTTGTCATTACTCTTCTTCTTGACGCCTCCTTTGGCCTTTACTACATTAGTAAAAGCCTTCTGTTTCTTGTTATTATTCTTCTTAAAGCTCTTTTTCTTACTTTTAGAAGAACCGATAACAAGTACAAAACTGGGTTCCTTCTTAAGGCACCCTTCAGCAATCTTGAGCATGTTCAGCAGTTCAGGCAATGTCATGTCCTTTTGGTTCATGTTGAAGTTCATGACGAACTGTGAAAAGCTCAAACTTAGAGGCTACAACATAAGATCAACGCTTAACTTGTGGTCCATGACAAAACCTAATTGGGCCAATTTTTCAATATACCCAATCATCTTCAGCATATGAAGGTTGAGTGAAGATCCTTCTGTCATCTTGTATTGAAACAATGCCTTGGAGATTTGATATCTCTCCACCCTACTTTGTGTACCAAATAACTCCTTAAGATGCAATATCATTGTAGGTGCATCTATTTTCTCATGCTGCCTCTGAAGCTCAAGAGACATGCAAGCTAACATCACACATGTAGCTTATTCAACGTCATCAACATAACGCTGATATTTCTCCCAATCTGCATCAGTTCCATCTAAACAAGGATCTGATGGAGCAGGAGTATCAAGAACGTATAACTTCTTTTCTGCCTAAGAACTATTCTTAAGTTTCCTAACCAGTCTGAAAAGTTAGGTCCAGTCAGCTTGTTAGCATCAATGATGCTCCTCAATGTCAGGTTGGTACTCATCTTCAAATTCAATAACCAAAAAACATAAACGAAGCATATATTAGTTTATATCCAAAAATCAAATAAAATAAGGAATTTAAAATTATTTAATTATTCCCACTATTTTATTCAAAATATTAGCCCTCACTATTATATCAAAAAATTATTAAATAATTTCATAGTGGGCTAGGATCCTATTTAAAATTAATTGATCTCGAGTTTACTCAACAAACTAACTAAAATTAAATTAGGTAGAAAATTACTTTTCAATCATATCTTATGTGACTCCTAGAACTGTTAGGTGACAACTTTTGCCAAAATATATCACATGTATTATTACTAACCCTGTCCCTAAATCTATATGATCATGAGTTTATTCATCTAAATCATACAAATTTAGTTAAGTAGGACCCACTAATTTAAGATAAAACATATCCGGGTTAAAGTGACCTTGAGTTTACTTAACAAGCCAAGCAATAAACAGAATTATGGTTTTATTCTCAAATAATGGAAGGCAACTATCACGTTCCTAGTGTGCACTTAATATTTTATTGAGGGATTCAAATTTTAAAAAATTTCCGATCTCCTTAAAATAATATAATCGTATATATTTATAATTTCAAACATAATATAATTATGAAAGAAATTATTTAAAACTTTTACTTGATTCTAATTATTGATTTGATAACAAATTTAATTTAATGATTCAACTCTTGAAAAATTAAATTAAATTCCAAAACTTTTTCTAATAAAAATTCCCTTTGAAAATAAATTTCAAATTTTAGTAAAACACTTTTCAATTTTATTAGGAGTATAAATTAATTTAATATTTATTAAATTAATTAAATTGAAAATTTAAGGTTTTAAAAATATTTAAAAAATATACAAAGATGGGAGGGCGTTGAACGCGCCAAATGATGACACACGTGCACACACCCTAATGTCAAAAGGAGTGCACGCGCCAGTCACGTCTTCTACAAGCAATCTTCGAGGATGATAGGTGCATGTCCCACAAGCGCCCATCGTCTTCTCTAGAAGCGTCCAGCTCCTTCTGCAACTGCCTCCCTATGTTTCAATGTTTTCATAAAACCGACACCCACACTGCCTCGTGTGCCCACGTTTATCCAACTATCAGGCAACGTTCGTAACTCACCATGTCACTCCAACGCTTTCTAGTTTACAATTGTCGGGAGTCCAACCGACGGTTCTCCAACCGCTTCTTTGTTTGCCTCCTCACCGCCACCTCCCTGCTGCCGATGCTTGACGTCATGTGTATCGCCTAGCTTCATCAGACACCATCCAGTGGCGTTGCGCGATGCCCATCTTTGGCATCGCAAGCGATACCTAGTGGGTCGCAAGCGCCTCTGGACACAATCGTAAGGGAAAACATGCATAAACCAAAAGCAAAATAGGCTAAAAACACACAAGAATTTAAAATTGCAATATTGTTTAGAAAATGCAAAACTCAAAGAGAAAGCCATTAATTTTCGAGTTAAAATACACAATAGTACAATACATATGCATATAAAACCCAAATTTCAGAATTAAAAAACAAGGCTTTCAAGAGCTAAGTCCTGGTTACATCTTCAACATGGATAAATAAAAGAAACAATTTTCAAAATCGCAAAATAAGTTTCTGAATGAATATGTGGGCATCAGATGTAATTTATCGCATGAACAACATATATAGCAAACGCAAGTACATATATTTTCAGAACTCAAAACACAAGAGCAAGGAAACAATTTCCAGATAACAAATACGAATAAAGTTATCAAAAACTTTATAAAACATGCATAAACACATTTCAGAAACAGACAAAAGAATAGCTTTGGAGAAAGACAAAACCATAAGCATAACACATTAATTTTTTATCAAAATCAGCAACAGTCAAGCGCCTAATCCAAGTTAAGCAATTTAACACGAGGCTCTGATACTGCTATTGGAATCCAACTGTGATTGAATCACGGAAGCAGCAGAAAAATAAAAAAATTTTATGGATCCCGATAATTGTATAAACTTGAATAAAACACAAAATGAATTAGAAGTTATACCTTGTTCTTCTTCCTATTGAAAAACCTTTGAAACTTTTTCTGATTGATCAATTACAAGCTATTCAAATGTCTAGCCTCTGATAGTATCCACAGAGCAATTCTGAAGACTAATTTGAGAGGAAGAAGATAAAGTGCTAGCTTCTAAAATGTTCTTCCCTTTTTAAATAGAAAATCATAAGGGTCTTTAATTAAAATTAAATTTCTTTAATTATAATTAAAATAAAATTTTAATTAATTTAATTTAATTTTAATAAAATCAAATATCTCATATTTGATCTCCAAAGTTTCTCAAACTTTATAATTAACTCCAACTTAATTAAATTGATTTTTCTTTCACAAATTGCTCTTTGATGTGTGACCCATTACACCACATCAAAATAAGGAGTTTTTAGACACTTATGCCTAGACACATTTAATAAGTTTCTTAAATAATCTAAAAATTGAAGGAATTTTTAGACAACAAAATTTGTATAAAAATATACTAAATAATTGTCACTAATATAATAAATACTAGTCGGAGGGTATTTTCGGATATAAAAGGATAAGTTTTTTTAATACACGTAATAATTTATCAATAGTATAATTTAAATAAATTAAAACCAAACCATAAATTAAAACTCTCTAGTGGCCAAAAGAAGAAGGACATGACAAAATCGTATCTTAAATTTAATGCATAAGTATTAAAGCGTTAATATATGTTTTAAACATAAAATTATAGCTTTTACTATCGATTATAAAGATAGCAGGTAATAATGATATAATTTCAAATGTTGCATCATTTCTGTGAGCATTAGTGGTTGATATATGATGAGAGAGAATTGTGGCCGTTCAATAGTAGATTTACGAACTTTACTAATAAAACATATACAATATACCATATACCGTGCTCCAGTAATCCTTGCAATTAACTAAAATAAATGTAAGATTAATTGTGACGCAAACGGATTTGGACCATATGACTGTCGATTATCATAATTTACAGACGTCCTCATCTCATTAGTCATTACCCTTCAGTATTACAAAAATTACACCCTCCTCTGTTAATTTTTAGCAATTTTCCTTCGTCTCTCTCGCTGAACCAAAAATTAGGAATAAGAGGAAAAGAGGAAAGTCAAGGTATGCCATTCTTTTGCGATTTTTGATTCCACCCTACATTTCCTTTGTCTTTCTGGGTTTATAAGACATAATCAATGCTTTATCAACCTTTTAATTAACCAAATTCAACTTATTTCGTGTGTATTCTGCAAAACTCGCTCTCTCTCTCTCTCTCTCTACTTCTCCAACCTGGCCTAGATTGCTGGCTCTTTGTTAAGGTTTACAAATCTACTCTGCTCTTGCTTTCTCTTAAAATAAACCTCTATTTTTGGCTCCGTTATGATGTTTTGGAATCTCAGTGGCATCTCTACGTCCTCCCCTGTAAGGGATTTTGTCCCCCCTCTGCTTCTTTTATCTCTCTAGCTTTTGAGATGATTCCGGATCTTTTTTCTTGCGTGCTTGTTTAATTGGTGTTGTCTCAGTTTTTTAGCTTGTGTAAGGATAGATTGGGATTTAAATTTTACTTTCAATATTGCTTTTCCATTTTGTTTTGATTTGTTTCGACTGATTGATTTCAAGTTTTTAGTGGTTTCTAGCTGTTAGTAGCATTGTATTATTGTGTCAATGCAGTGTAGCCTATACTTCTGGAATTGGTCATAAAACGCTTCTGAATCTTACATATTCTACACTAATTTGTTTTGTGTCTTGTCAGTGAACGTAAGTTTTCTTCATTATAAAATAGTTGAAGTGTTCTTCAATCATCCTCTCTTTTTCTAATTAAGATATGCATAAACGAAACTGTGGATAGGATTTGCTAGATCATGAACACAAACGTGTAGGTGAGCAATAATTGAATTACCTAATTTAGTTAACTTCGATTGAAAGTATTGTAACTGTAATGGTTTCAGGATCAACTGCTTTTGGGCCCTGATTGTAGATTACCATTTTTGGCTCCACCAACCATAAGTTTTTTTAAAATTATTGCTTTATGCTCTGTATTTTTGCCATGCTTGTACACGTATTTAGAAAGTTGTGAAGCTGCTTTTCTTATTTTCTTACTTTAATTTATTGATAATGTGTGGTGATGATGATCAAAATCAAAATATGTCACCATTTTGACCTTCTGTTTGTTTTCAATTTTTCGTAAAATTTTGGCAAATGGCCGATTTCTAAGATTTGGTTGCAGTGAAGTTTATAACAACATTAATTTAAGCATTAAAAATTATTTATTGCTAATTCTTATGAGAGACAGCATTTCTGTTTTTCATGTCTAATAAATTTTTATCTTCTCTACGTTTTGAATGCCTATGATAATTGAGCTTGCAGCCGCAACAATGGAGGAGTTGATTAGAATCGCCTAGATTGGCGAACCATTATGGATGAATAATGTAGATGGAAGAACCACACTGAATGAAGATGAGTACATCAGGGCATTTCCTCGAGGAATCGGTTCAAAACCAACTGGTTATAAGTGTGAAGCTTCAAGGGAAACTGCTGTTGTTATAATGAATCACATTAACCTTGTTGAGTATCTCATGGATGTGGTAAGCCCAAGATCTTTTTCGGTATGCAAATAGTGTGATACTTTACTTTTGCTCATATATATGTTTGGTTTCCAGAATCAATGGTCAACAATTTTTTCTGGCATAGTCTCAAGAGCAATGACTTTGGAGGTTCTATCAACAGGAGTGGCCGGGAATTATAACGGAGCATTGCAAGTGGTAATTAAGAATCTAATTTCTTAAGTCCTTTCAGAAGTTGCTTACATATTATCTTAAGGATAGTTAACAACTGAATTAATCAACCGATTTAGTTAGTAAAAGGCTGCTGACTGTTTTTTTTTCTCCAGATGACCGCTGAATTTCAGTTGCCAACTCCACTTGTCCCCACTCGTGAATCCTATTTTGTAAGATATTGTAAACAACATGCCGACGGGACCTGGGCAGTTGTGGATGTTTCCTTGGACAGTTTACGGCCTAGTCCAGTGGCACGATGCCGGAGAAGGCCATCTGGATGTTTAATTCAGGAGATGCCAAATGGGTATTCAAAGGTACACAATAATTCTAATATTTATTGATATGCATTGCAAGTATTTAATGCACTTGTATATCTCAGGTCACATGGGTTGAACATGTGGAAGTGGATGATAGAGGTGTTCATAATCTATACAAGCAGCTAGTCAGTACGGGCCATGCATTCGGAGCAAAACGCTGGGTCACTACTCTTGATCGCCAATGCGAAAGGCTTGCAAGTGCGATGGCAACAAATATTCCCACCGGTGATGTTGGCGGTAATAAGATATAGAAAAAAAATGTATTGTTACTAAAAATTTGAGGTGAACATGTGTTTTCAGCTGAGTCTGTTCGATTTTTCCACAGTGATAACCAACCAAGAAGGAAGAAAAAGTATGTTGAAGCTAGCAGAGAGAATGGTGATAAGCTTCTGCGCTGGTGTTAGTGCGTCAACTGCTCATACTTGGACGACGCTTTCCGGAACTGGGGCTGATGATGTGAGGGTCATGACCCGTAAGAGTGTAGATGATCCGGGAAGGCCACCCGGTATTGTGCTCAGTGCAGCAACTTCTTTCTGGCTTCCTGTACCCCCCAAAAGGGTTTTCGATTTTCTTCGTGATGAGAACTCTCGAAGTGAGGTAGTTGATTTCTTTTAATTTATGTTACCAAAAAGATGAAATTACTTTTGATACTAAATTATATGGAATGAGGATTGCTATATGGATACCTAGAGCAAACATATAAATAAATTAAATTAAAAAATGAAACACAGGGACTTAATTTTAATGCAAGGTCATTCATTTAATTTTAAACTATTGGTTGGTATGGTTAAATCAGTGCTTGTGTATATACAGTGGGATATCCTATCTAACGGTGGAGTTGTTCAAGAAATGGCTCATATTGCCAATGGCAGGGATACAGGCAACTGTGTCTCTCTACTTCGAGTAAATGTAAGCTTCTTAGCACTTAATCACTGCCATTCTATCCTGTTTCATGTCCTTAGTCTTGCTTCGACAGTTAATTAATTTTAAAAAAAAAAATCAGAGTGCAAATTCCAGCCAGAGCAACATGCTGATATTGCAAGAGAGTTGCACTGATCAAACAGCTTCTTTCGTAATCTATGCACCGGTAGACATTGTGGCGATGAATGTAGTACTTAACGGTGGTGACCCAGATTACGTTGCCCTTCTTCCTTCAGGATTTGCTATTTTTCCTGATGGGACTGGATCAGGAGGTATTGGCGAATCAGGGTCTGCAGGCGGATCGCTTCTCACAGTTGCTTTTCAGATTCTAGTTGATTCAGTTCCTACAGCGAAACTCTCTCTTGGATCGGTAGCAACTGTTAACAATCTTATTGCCTGCACTGTCGAGAGGATTAAAGCTGCCTTATCATGCGAGAATGCATGACCTATATATAAATATTTGATTCCAAGGTGATTAATTCTTCTTCAAACACTTAATAGTTTTATGACTGAATCTAATCTTGGTAACAAATTCTTTTTGCAGCCGTTTTTCTGTTCATGAGCTGAAGAGGAAGGTGATGATGATTATGGGGCAATGGGCGAAGTCAAGAGCGCACCTTGCATGATCTTTTGTTCCCTCATAGATTTCGTTTAGGTTGGTGGAGATGGTGAATTTGGAAAGCCACCCTAATCGTTAATTTGTTGGATGAGCAAGGATTAGAGGTTCGGGAATTGACTTCCTCAAAGACTAAAGTAAAAGTGATCAAATGCATCTTTAAGACATATAACCACAAACTGTGGAACCTTCTTCACTCCTTTATTAACTTGGTAGTCGGTTAGGGTTTCGTGTTGTTCGCTTCACTTGTTTGTATTGTTACACCATGGCGAAAGCAGGCAATGTCTTGTCTGTTTCTCACGTTAATTTAGAGGTCTTTTTCTTCCAAGTTAACGCTCCTCAGTATGTGTACAAACAATGTTGCGCAACCTCTTAAAAATTTGCCAGTAATTGCACGGCTTTAACATTGAAAATGTGTACTTTTGTATACAGAGATCGAACGTCACTGTTACCGAATCCATCAGTTCAGTCGTGTCGAATTATATATCAGGAATTAAAGAACAGATAAATTTTTTTCTGCCAATTCACCCTACAATAGAACGATTAACTAAAGAAATTGCGGAACAATTGAACAAAAAAGAAGCCAAACTGGAATTAAAGTTGAGTTTACACAAACTCAGTTCTTTCTTTCTCTCTCGCCATATAAAAAGTTGATATGGGGAAAAATAATATAAGTTTGGATTTTCTCAAAACCTTTACAGGCTTTTCATTTTTTTTTTCGAAAACCACTCTTTATTATTATCCATCAATATGATGTCCTGAATGATCTCTTTGGAGAACTTGTATCCTTGCCCTTTCTAGGTCGATTGAATGCCTTGTCTTGTATATAGAAATTTTATAAAGCTGTTCTCACTTACATACCCTTGTTACTGGTAATATATTGTCTTTTACCATGTTAATTAAAAGTTACTAGGAGAGTTTAATTTTCTTTTTTATTTCTCATACCGACTTAAAATTTATAGGAATATATTCTCGTATTGAATGTCTATATTTATATTTTCAAGATTGACCGTTGTTTTATTCTTCCAACTGTTACAGGTCCCATAGCTCTTATAACTGTTCCTTAAATTCTTTGAGGAGACAGCTAGATCTAGTGGAAAGGCATTAGCCAAGGATTTTCCACTTAAGCAGCCGCTAGTACTAATGCTTGAATCAACAATAAATTGAAATGGTTGGACACTAATTATTTCATAGTAGAGGCATTCAACGTTAAGACTAGGTATGAAAAGAAATCTCGAAGAGTGGAAGAAGTCTAAATCCGTAGAAACATCTAAACACTATCAATAAATTGTCTAAATCATTACTTCCAGTGGTAATATGATGGTATAGTCATCGACCCTAGAAACACAAAAATGAAAGGTGCTTCAAAAGGAATTCCTGGCTATATTTATTTGGGGGTTTATTAATAGAATGTAATATTATTCCATCATTTAAGAGGAATGTTTATAATGGAATGGAATGGAATGAAATATGATGAAAGAGAAGGGTTTCACATTACATCTCATTTTATCCTAAACAATAAAAATGAGTTCCCTCCGATTTGAGAAATTTAGGATGGAATGTAAAATGATAAACAATTTTTCACTATATTATATTACAAACCCTTCTTCCAAACAACATTTTACTATATTACATTATGAATCTTTCCATCCCTCTCAAACAACAATTTTCTAATAATAATTTTCTAAAATGTATTCCTTGTCTCTTATTTATTTTTAAGCATACTAGTTCTTTATTATTATTAATGATACTTAAAAGATTAAATGTCATTATCTTTTAGGAGAATGTTATATAATTTTGAAATATATGTAATAGCTTATGAATAATTCATTTTAAATAAATTATTTAATGAGTTAACAAATCAAAACTAAATAAAGTATTAACATAAGTGATTATTGAAACTCCATAATACATTGCAACTCATACATCCTATTATTAGAGTTGCTATTGTAAAATTTAAGGATTGGAATATAAGACTTTTTATACTTAAAAATTTTAGAGAAATTATTTAGAACAAAATTGTTAAATTCAATTTTTTTATTTATGCATCGAACTTACTTATTAATCCACAAATGGAATGTAATTATTAATTATATAAATATATCATAGCTTTGACTTAAATAAATATTGGTATATGTATAAAAGCATCCTTAGGGTTATTACAAATTGTAGACAATCATACATGACAGCAAGATCTTCGAATGGACCTATTCAATCGGTCCACATACAAACGCATATAAGTAGCTTGAAAACATTCAAATTTTAAGGTGGCTTGTTCTTTCTTTCTTAGTTGAACTTTTACTTGAGAGTTGGAGGGTTCAATCTCGAAATCACCTTTAACACTGATGACTTTTGCTTAATTTACAGGTCTATATAGTTTAGTACATGAGTGATTTTTGGTCATACAAGTCTATGTTTAATTTCATCCTTACTTTCGAGTATTATACTTAAGTAGACTATAGGGATCACATTATCTTTCATGCCTTAGCTAGTCCTTTCTAATTAAAATATGTTGTATTTGTTAGAAAATAAGCGTGTGAAAAATCTTCAATAGCTGCATTTTGCACTTGCAAGAATTTGATGATATTTCATCCTCGTAAAAAGGGTTCAAATTTCAATCATGACGTTCATTCTTATGAAAAACAAAATATGACTCATTCTTAACCCTAATAAAAAATAAAATGAAGTAAAATAAGGCACACTTTTAACAAAATAAGGCAAAAAAGGATGCACTCTAATTAATCATTATAAAGTTTTATATGTAACCGAAGGCTTTTGTTAAGAATCTTTCATTTTTATTTCCAAAATATGGGATCTAATTGATTGGATTTAGAATTGAGCCAACACATGAGGCTTATCTCTTGCATTGTGATTTGGTTAATGTATATATCTTCTTCTATTTAGAAGATACTAATTATATTTCTGCGGATTTGTCAAATTTACTAAAATTCTTTATTATTTAAAATTTTTGTGAAAATTTCTTCTACTTTGAAATAAATCTCTATGTTAAATTTTATTATTAATTTTCACTTACTATACATTTTAAAGATACATAACGTTATATATACATGAGCAGTTAAGTCAAGTAAGCGGATTGAAAAAGTAAGTCACAGCAGAGTTATGTGTCAAATGAATAAACATAACTATATCTATTGATTATTGGTAATACATTCATTAGTTTAAATATTATTACATAATAAACAAACATTTAATAAAATAATTAGTTTACTATCATATGAAACCAATAAATATAATAAAATTTTTAATTTTAAATAAAATAAATTAATATTATAAAACTATTATAACAATATAAATATGATTATACTTTTTCATCACTCCTTGTAATGTGATAATTCATATGTAAAAATGTCGAATCAAAAAAAGTAAACGTAAAAATTTAACAGAGAGATTGATTCCAAACTTGCATAAAATATAAGAATTTCTCATGAAATTTTTAAAGAACATAAAACTTTGATGAAATAATTAAACAACAGATGAAGAGATTAACGTTATTTACCTTCTTTCAGTCTAAAATATACTTGACGAACCCTTGATTGATTTCTTGGGCTTTCCCGTTTTAATCTGGGCAGCTTAAGTCCTAATGCTTGCAAAAGACAGTCCGTCGAAGAATAGTCCCTTGAGCATATATTTAACACAATCACATTAACTCATCACCAAACCTTAAATCTAGCAACCAACTGTTCAGTTTTGCATTAAAATTTTTTTTTTCGCATGAAAAAATTCGCAGTCATTATTCTTTAAATGCGCACTAGATGAATCTCTAGATTGACGTAATAATATGCAAATTACGTCAACCGGATACTCTGCACTACGCAAGTCCTGTACGACAAGCTCGATCGAAAGAGTGTAAATAAGAGAATTCAAATATAAGACTTTTTAACCTCATGCCTCCTACTCCACCAACTCAACCACTACTGTTTAGTTTTGCTTTTAGAATTTGATCTCACGATGATACATAAACGTCCTCTCCAAAATCTATCCATAACCAATGACCTAATTTTCAAGATTTCCTCTACAAATAACGACGACGAAGTGTTCTTTTACCAAGTTATAGCTACAAGAACAGCTACAAACGACATAACTAACAGAAGTAGAAGTACAGAGTAATCTAGTGTTCCTTCATAAATTAGAACTAATGTCAGAAAAACAAAGCTTGAGAAAATTGAAGCTGCTCTAATACAAGCAGGATACAGAATTTTGAGTTTCAAACTCTCTTTTTCCTTCCCACCAGAGGCCGCTTACCAATCGATGTAGTGGTCTTACTAGGCTGAGACGTCAAACCGCGCAGAAAAGCCAACACACCGAAGCCAAAAAAGGGGTAATACATCATCTTTAGCGAATCAGAGGCCTTGCCTGAGCTCATCAACTCTGCTAAAATAGCTGTCTGCAACATTTCAGATTGTAAGTAAGGGATTGAAAATTGTCCAACACCGCAAAAGGTCAATAGAAGACAGAATAGGGAATCAATTACAAGAATGTTACGTTCATGTCCTCGTCCTTTGTGAAAAGTATAGTTTCATGCATATCTTATGTCTTTCCACCATATACACCAACACAAAATCATATTCGTGATTGAGTAATCATCCGTAATGAAAGTGCTTGTGGTGAGTAAAACCACTCCAGAAAAACCACTCCAGAAGGAATTCAAGTAGAAGAATGGGATTTTGTCTTAAAGGGTAAGTTGATTATACCAAAACGCCCACAAGCCTAAGTTGTTTGGAGCAAACATTATAGAACTTGCGAAATCGGTCATATAGTCATATATATACAATTCATAAATTTAAAGCATTGTTGTGCTATAGAACTGTTTTATACTCATGGTACCACTTGCTTTTTTTTTTTCCCTCCTTGTTTCTGTGGCATTAAGTACAACTATAGCCACAACAAAAAGACGGTTTAAAAACAAATCAGATCTCCATAATATACTCTCCAAATCCAAAATGCTCATATTCTACAAGTTGACAATCATACATACTAAATCTAAATGCAAGAATTAAACTACAGCAGCTACGGACAACAACAACAATGATACTTTGATACTGGCTGATTTCAAGGATCAGAAGACATAAAATGAATTGAAACATTGTTATAATAACAAAATAACTAAATGCATGCGTAAGCATTGGTGTGTGCTTGTGCGTGATCAATTCCTCTATTCAAAATCCAAACCCAGCAATGAAATTGATAAAAACAAAAAGAGCAAGATCCACATTAATCCGCAAATAATTACTGCATAAGCAAAAATCGAAATAAAAAAGACAGATATTTGTACCATTGAAGTCAAAACCGAGGAGCCATAGATCAAACAGGTGGTGGGAAACCATGGTTTTGCGCCCAGAATCCCGACAAGATTGATGAGAGAGAGAGGCCATTGGAAGAGTAGCTCTAGCCAAATAAGCCCCACGAACCAATTAGGCTTGTCGAAGATGAGATAGTCGCCGTACTGCCTGCGGTACCAGCTCTTGAGATCAACGAGAAAAACTGGGAAAAGGGACTGAGGGAGGCAGGTCTGGGCGTCGATCAACGGCGCAGCAACAGCGATCACGAAGAAGAAAAAGAAGAGCACAAAGTCCACAAGCTTCAGTGATGCACCCATTGAAGATTGATGTTGGAACTAAGCCTTCAGTCCTCCTGGTACCGTCGTTAATTAACAAGTGATTCAGATGTGGATCTAGGAATTTTGGTCAACAAATAAATAACTACCCTAGGTCAGGCTACACATCACATCACGTCACATAAAACCAGACACGTCGGCCTTATATCTGGACCAGACCAGACTGGACTAAATCATGATGTTGTTCTGTTGTGGTGGTAGGTATTAGCCATCGTGTGATTTTTATTTTTTAATTGGTTCAACGAGTTTAGTCTTCAGTGGAGAGGAGAGAGAGAGAGCGAGAAATAACAATATTCAACAAATCTCCTCTCCGTTCATACTGTGCGTCTGAGTCTACTAAACAATTGAAGCTATTCAAAAGTAACAGTTATAGTTCCACGTTGCTGCTACTACTATCTATGACTTTGTGTTTTAAGTTTTGAAAAGGAATATTAAATTCTTATGTTCTTGCTCTATAAGAATTGAGAGTTATGGTCTTATTTAATGTACATATTTTTGTACAAAATATATTTATTTGCCTTTATTATATAATATCGGATACTCTTTTATTAATTTTTAATGTATATATTTTTGTACAAAATATATTTATTTACCTCTATCGTATATAATGTTATAAATATCGTACCGATCAATATAAAGTACCGTTTTATTAATTTTTAAAAATTATAAAATAATTTTTAATTTTTAAATTATAGAATAATCCCTTGTTTATATACATACCCACAATTAGTTTTTTATATTTGGATAATTAAATAAAACAAAGCAAATATTTGATAAATTTGTAAATATTGGATATATGAAACTCTACAGATAAAAATTAAATATTTGCTACTAAGTGTTAAGATAAAGATTCGGCGATTGCAATTGACGTTGGAACTTCATAGAAGGGAAATGTTATCTGTTCAGAGTTTGGGCTTACGTAGATAAGTCCAGAATATTTTTTTCTAAGAATGTTCCTACGGAACGAGCACGTTGGATTAGCCATGAATTGCAAGTACGTTACACGGACAACCTTGGGAAATATCTCGGCGTGCTTGTGATCCATGAGCTAACCAAAAGGCGCACGTATCAATACATCCTAGATCGAGCATAACAAAAATTAGCAAGCTGGAGAGCGCAGAATTTATCCTTAGCGGGTCGTGTAACCTTGACCCAATCAGTTCTAGCCTCCCTTCCGATATTTACGATGCAAACTGTCCGGTTGCCATGTCAATTATGCGAGGACTTGGAAAAAATCATGCGATCCTTCATCTGGGGGTCGACCGCCAGCCACAATAAAGTCCACCTAGTCAACTGGACGACCATTTGTAAACCGAAGCAGTCGGGTGGATTAGGGCTCAAACGGGTTCGAGAAACAAATGATGCTTTACTAGCCAAATTGGGTTGGGCGTTGATCACTCGACCATCAGCGTTATGGGTTCAGGTCCTACGAGCGAAATATCGGCTCAATCTCAATCCGATTCCTGATTGTTTACCTACTTCAAGAGCTTCGCATATTTGGCGGGGAATCTCTGCTACGTGGGCTTACGTACGACAAGGCATGCTGTGGAAAATAGGAAATGGTCAACGGACCCGCTTTTTGGATCGATCCATGGCTACCCAATTGGAGTCCCCTTATCACACAAACAATGTCTCCTCTTCCTGATACTATGTTGTCTACTCCCGTCCAGGCGTATGTAGACGTGCATGGTAACTGGAACTGGGATATGTTTAGGCCTTATCTACCTTCTTTAGTGTGCGAGATCATTGCTGACATGCGACCCCGACTGAGCACAGGGTGGAGGATGAACTTTTTTTGGGGCCGGGACCGTCTGGGAAGTTTACGGTGGCCACAGCCTATGAATTAATTGTCAACTTGGACCCCACGCTGCGAGTCCCATCTGGACAGCGGTCTGGAAATGGGCGGGCCCACAACGCATTCACAGCTTCCTATGGCTTATGGCCCAAAGGAAATTGCTGCTAATCAACAGCGATTTGCTAGACATCTCACTACGGATAATAGTTGTTACCACTGTGGACAGGCCGAGACCTCACTGCATGCACTACGGGATTGTCCCCGAGTGGCTGCGTTCTGGCGCACGTTTAACCCCGAGGCAATAGTGGCTGATTTTTTTTACAGGATGAGGACAGGTGGCTGGGATCAAATATTACTCAACATAGAGACACTAGTGTCGGCGTCTGGGCCACCGTCTATGGTGTCGCTTGTTGGTTTCTTTGGCAATGGCGGAATCGAAGCATATTTGAACCAGAGTTTGTTTGGCCCGGGGCAGGATATCGTGTTGTTTTAGATTATGTTCAATGGATAGCGACAGCTCAGGAAATGACCGGCCGAGTTATACCGCCATTGGGTTTGCCTTTAGGGCATGCAGTGAATTGGCAACCACCGCAGGACGGGTGGATCAAATTAAATACAGATGGAGCTGTGCACCTTGGGACTGGGCGGGGTACAGCTGGGGGGTTACTCAAGGATGCCGCTGGGGAATGGTATGGTGGGTTTGTCACTCATATAGGCTGCTGTTCGTCGTTAACTGCTGAGCTTACAATGGTGCAGGATGGCCTCCGCCTGGCTTGGAACTTGGGCATCCGACAACTCATCATCGAGTCAGACTCGTTAGAGGTTATCAATATTCTTTCTTCTTCGACTGATTGTGTGACCGAGGTTACTTTCTTGGTGCAGGTTATCCAGGAGATGTTAGATCGCAATTGGGTCATTCGCCTTCAGCATGTGTATCGAGAAGGGAATCAGAGAGTTGACCAACTGGCCTCTATGGCAGCATTTGCCAGTCCCGGTCTGCATGTCCTATCTGACATTCCGCCTGCTCTACTACCGTGGGTTCGACGAGACAATCAAGGAGTGTCCTCGAGGCGAGGGGAGCATTAATGTTTTTTTTAGATGCTTTGTTTCCTTTTCATTGTATACAAAAAAAAAACAGATATCTTGTCGTGTCTGCTTCTCTCTAGCATTTCACTTCATTCTCTCCTTGCATTTTCCTATTTGATTTCCTGTTCTTCTCTACGCACGTGTTGCCTTTCTATCGCTTTAATCTGTACGTCTTTCTCGGGCATTTTCTTTGACGTAGGCTGCTTGATGGTTGCCTAAACCCCCCATTTTCCTACTTCCTTTCACTCCTTTTAATTGGTGAAGCCAGAAAATGTTGGGCTTCTATAGTCTCCTGCCATAACCTTATCTTTAGTAATCCCTGCCTTTCAAACCCCTCTCTTCACATATTTCTTCAAGTTTTCACCCCTCTTTAGCAAAGACAAACTGGGTTTTTCTGGGTTTGTTCCAAATGCTAGGAAGAAGCAGAGTAACCATTCTAAGAGAAGTAGAAGCTGGTGACAATATTACACGCTGATACAATATTGAAGATTACTATACTATGATAATCTTAAATATTTAATTTAATTTTTGATTTTAATCTAATCCAATCTAGTCCAACCCAAATCAACATCATTTAATCTACTTTATTTTGACTCTTAGGATTATCATATACCATTATTATTTTAATTTTCGAATAACTTTACCATTTGTTAAAAATCCAAATATTAAGTATAACATTGTTCAAGAGAATAGTATCTTCTAAATAATTAAGTCAAGTTCTCTCTTTTTCTATTGTTAATTCTTATTAATTTTCCTTTATTTTTAATGAAAATTGAGAAATATATGTACGTCATTATTATTTACTTAACTTTTAATGTTAATACTTAACCAAATCTTACCTTTAAAAATTAGGAATTAAATTATTTGTTTTCTAATATTAAGTTGTTGTACTTATTTTTAGGAAATTAAAATGTATTGAATGAATAATAGCCTTTTAAGGAGATACAAGAGCTAACGGCTCATAGATAGAGATGTCAATGGGATGGGCTGGGACGAGTTCAAGCTGCTTCTGTCTCGACCTAGCTCGTGGCCCACCACGGGCTAGAAAAACATTATACTAATATTAGGAGATGTTTAAGGAATTATGTGTTTGTTTCCCACGATAATATATTTTTATGTATTTTTTGATTCAATATTTTTATAAACGGTTACTACAAATTGGTAGGAGTATGGTAATCTAGGTATTGGAGGATCTTTGCCAAACAATAACTTAGAAATACAGGTAATTAATTTTAAATGATCGAAAATTCTCAATATTTTTGAATAAGCATGGATAAATCTGTTAAGTGAGAGAATGTGGACAAAATTTCATATTTGATTACTTTGGTTTGTTAAACGGCTATAGGTCAATTTTAATCAGCACAAGTTTGTAAAATATGCTCACTCTTTGGGAATCATATGGATATGCGCCTCATATTGTAACAATAGTTCAGGCAAGAAGTTACTATTATAAAGGGATTTCTTGTTCAAACTCAATGGAAATATAATCGTTATTCAGATCATTATAATCTAGGATAGAAGGATCATCCAAATTTTATCTATGAAAATTGAGGAGGGAAGCAAAGATACAAACCTTAAACTTTCAGTAGACAACCTTAAAAATTTGCATATGCTTAATCTCTTCTCTCAATTTCAGGTATGCCTTTGAATAAAATAGTTAAGACACTTAATAATAATACTAAAAAATTTTAGTAAGACACCACAAGAAAATTCAGAATTTGCGTCGGAATATTACCGACGACCTAAATTCCGTCGCCAGTTACCGACGGAAATGAAGCAATCCGTCGCTGACAACAAACATTTACCGACCGCTAACCAATCCGTCGGCAATATTGACGGGGAATATTCGACCCAGAATCTGCGACAGACAATAGCGACGGAACATGTCTAGGCGACGGTAAAAAACGCGGGAACAGTTCCC
>JAOTAY010000003.1:27620315-27653563 GCA_025629805.1 Erythroxylum baracoense | reverse complement strand
ATATAATAAAGTTATTGAGATGTATGTAATGGTATGATTAATTAGGATATTTAATTCAATTAATTAGAAATTTATATAAAAAGTTAATAAGTTAACAAGTTAAAGTTATTGTTAAAATTATGAACTACATTAATTACAAATTTTTAACTTACTTAAATTATTTATTAATTTTTAATAAATAATTAATTTTTTTGTGGTAAGCGGGCCACGGGCCAGGCCGGTCCCATCGGTCAGTAATTCGGCCCAGTCCACTATTTCACCGGCCACGGGCCAGCCCGTGGCCCGTTCCCCCTCAGCCCGCGGGCCATACATACTTGGCCTGTGTCCTGACTTATGGGTCGGTCAATTCGGGACAAAAACCGTTGACTGGCCCATGGGTCGGGCCGGGCCGCGGGCCGGGCCCAATTTGACAAGCCTACACTCACCTGACGATCTTCTCTTTCTCTCCTTACAATTGTTGGAAAATGGTGATTTTTGGTGACTTTTAGGCAACTTTTTTACCACCCAAAGATCATTTTAACTCGTTTTTAAATGCCAAGCATGTTTAACATCTTATGTGTAATAATAAGCAATTTTAAATTTCAAAAAAATAATAATAAGCAATTTAAAATGTAAAAATTGATTGGTTTCTCTGATATCCTTATGGACTCTGATATCCTTACGGAGAAAATCCAAAAAACTTTGTTTTAATTCACCTAATCACATATCTGCTCTGATATCATGTGTAATGTATAATATGAGCCTTTATTACGTGCCTAGGATCAAAAGTGAAAGTAAATAAATGAAAAAAATACAGAAAATACCTATTTTGCCTTTCTTAACTTCAAAAAGGTTTTTCAATGCTGAAACCTTTGAACTTTCTCAAAAACCTTTATGAAAGTTAACTAATCGGATGTCGTTAATATCTTTCGGCGTCTTTCATAATATGTAAATAACTTAACAAGTCAAAAAATCCGAACGTTCATGACTTACTTAAATAGAAATAAGAGATCTTAGCAACTATATATAACAAGTGTATTGAGCTTTCTTATCACCAACCCAATACATGTCCAACCCACGTTGATTAAGGTCCATTTTCACTGGATTTCAACTGACTAAACCAAAGTTTTTATTCGGCTATTTTATTATTTTTAACAGGATCAAATTTAATTCGTTTAATCGTAAGATCGTTAAAATCATAAAATCGTAATTAATTGTTATCCTACTTAAGAAAATCACTAACATTAAATACATAAATTTATTATTTTAATATATGTACTCGTTAGATTCAGCCGGCCTGCGAGACTGTCTCAGGTGTCCTTGGCAAAAGACTCCGATCTGAAATTAACAGATGTAATCCGAGTCGGTTCAAAACCCGACCTCATCACCCGATCAGATTCAGATGTGAAGTTATGTCAGTTCGGGTCGGTCCTATATTTTAAATGGTTCGAGTCGGGTTGATGAGATAACGTGATCCGACCAACCCCGAGACTCTCTCTGCATCGTCTTTGTTCTGCTTTCGTCCATCTTTTCTGCTGCCATTGCGCTGGCCTTGATTCTTTCTTGGTGGCCTAAAAATTAAATAACCCTACCTACAAGCTTCTTTCTTCCTGCTCTTATTACCTTTTGATTTGCGTGTTTTTCTGTTCAATTCGCTTGGCCATTTCTGGTTGTACTGTATCTCCCTGAAAGTGTCTCTTTTGATGAGTTTATCCATCTCGATGAGAAGGTAGAGGTGAGTCTTTTTCAGTTTCTCTCTAAAGATATGATTTTTACTTGTTTTGGGTCTTTGTAATGTGTATTGTTGTGGCGAAATGTGTTGACAAATGATACGTTTCAACGTTTTCTATACCAAAATCAACTTTTGATTCTCCTGGAAATTTGAGGTTGAAGCTACTCTGTTTATCTTTTGAAATACTCCGAAGAAGGTTTGATTGACATCTCATGTTATCTATGTGAAAAATCAATAGACTGTTGTCCGGGCTATGTTTGCTAATATTGCTGTATTAAGTTACATAAGCAGTGCGCAAATTAGTCCTTCCAAACAAAACACTTCTTCGTGAACATAACCCTCTCATTATCATAGGACCAGAATCTGGCGATGGGTATATGTGCAATGGATGTTGTCTAATATACCACATCTATGAAATCAGTTACTAATGTGAAGAATGCAGTTTTATACTCGACATGAAATGTTTTTCAGCGATTTCTTCCATTGATCACCTTTGCCAAAAACCAAATAATAATGGGAGTAGAGATGCAATATTCAATTTCGGCCACAAGCTTATTCCTAGAGAATGAGAGTGGGGGAACCAAAGTGAACAGTAACTTGGAAGAAATGTTCAGGGTAGCAAAACACGGAAGCCAATTCCAGGTATTATCCCAGGAAAGAAAAAGCAAAAAGCATCGAACCATGTCGCTAGTGGTTGAACAGTGGTTCCACTACAAACCATTTCTGGAACTGTCAAACAGTTGCATGTCTTTAGTCTTTCTTCACTTGGACTTGGTTGATTTCCATTATCAGTTGAGGAATTTTTAACTTTTTGTTAGGCATGTGTTAATAAATCGAGCAGGTCTTTTCAGTACTGAATGGAGTGGTTTGCGGTTGTTGTTTCCCTAATTCTACTCTGGATTGCTTCATTGTGTAAAATTCTCCACATATCAACCAATAAAGGTGAATAAAATTCTCATTGTTTGTGTTGCCTCCTTCTGTTTTTTGTGATTGGACATCATTTTTCCTCTTCAATATCAGGTGGAGCTCTCATCAACAAAAATGTGCTGCTTGTTATTGCCCACCCTGACGATGAATCCATGTAAGTGTTTGTGTTTTGATTCTCTTTTCTACGTGGAAATTTTCTGAATCTAGACAGAATGTACTTTGCAGGTTCTTTTCTCCAACAATAAGCTTTCTGATTTCAAGAGGCAATAATCTTCACATATTATGTTTGTCCATTGGTACTTGAGCTGATTCAACATTCCTTTCTTTTCGGATTAACACAATAATACATGTCAAATGGTAATAATTATGTTTAGTTGTTGAACTCCGTTACCTAGGTGATGCAGATGGTTTGGGAAACACTAGAAAAGATGAGCTTTGCCGGGCTTGTGCAGTTCTGCAGGTAATTAGAGATATCCAACAGAAATGTATATGGTCTAAGATATGCATCTCATAGTTAAATTATCACAATATATCTGACATTGCAATCATCATGGTAAAAAATGTGTAAAGTATTTGACCTTTAAGAGACCAACAAGATCTAAAAGTTACTTAAAATTTATTGTCATACTAATGGCCTGGGTCTATCTGTGTAATGCATTACTTTGTATTTGCAGGTTCCACTACAACAAGTGAAGGTTCTAAACCATCCAGAGTTGCAGGTTGTATTCCAATCAATCTTCTATGTCTTTGTGTTATTATTTTCTTGCCTTCAATAATTGTATAAGATATGATTATGTAGGATGGTTTTGGTCTAGTTTGGGATCATAATTTACTGGCTCAGATCATTGAAGAAGAGGTATCTGCTCATGAAATCAACATGGTGAGATATTTTTCTTTCTTTAATAAGCATAATTAGCTTTCTACGGACGATTTGAATTTGTACATAATTGGCTTATAGGAGAGGAGGCATGTACTCTTCAGAATTAGCATGTGAGGTTTGTTAACGTTTGTGCTTGTTGGTTTCATGAATAATTGTATTCATACTTACCTTGTTTTTCTTTTCAGATTATCACTTTTGATAGGTATGGTGTTTCAGGTCATTGTAATCATAGGGATGTACATTATGGTGTGCGGTAAGTTGATGACTGAATTTCATCTACTTCGCACATGAAATGGGATTTATCTGATCCTAGCCTTTGTATGTATCTTTTAATGTCTAAACAAAAGAATAGGATCACTATAGAACACAAAAGTTTAAATAATAACTGAACTTGGAGGTATGTTATTTTCTCAAACCTGTAAGAAAGGGCCTTCCAGATGGAGTTTCTTGGATCCACCATTCTTGTTCACATTATCATACGAGTGAAAGAGGTCAAGAGGTCTCTAGTATTGTTGTTAGAGTCGGACTTAAGAAAAATATTGTGCAACGAAAAGCCATAAACTTGGGCACGATAGAATTTTCATACTCTGACATAAGGTTATATGGCTTAGTGTCACCTTTTATAGTTTTTTATTCTTATTACAATTGGATTGTTTTTTGGCTCAAAGTTTTTAGTGATTAATGTATTTATGCTAGTTATTTAGAGCTCAACAGGAGAAGAGCTTCTGCTGAAAACTTCATTGCTTAAAGAATGTTTCACATGTCAATTTCCAAATTGCATTACCACAATTAATTGTGATGCATAGATGGTGATGATATCACCTTTGTACAACTCTTATTTATTAATCTGATGAAGGTTCTAATAAGGGCATAACAACTCATGTATCTTTGACAATACTAAACCATGTTCTGACATTTTCTTCCTGCTGTTAATTCTCTTCTTACTGTGTTGTGTAAGCAGCAAAGTCATGCACCATATTCCACAAAGAAGCATTGAAGCCTGGGAGCTAGTATGTTCTCTTGTTCTTCTACAGCATTTTCTTTTCATTTCCTTGTAAAGGCTTAATTTAATGCATAGGATACTGTGGAATATATTTCCTCAAGATATGATTTCCAGCAGAACAAATAGAATGTTTTGCCCCTATTTCATCCTTCTTTAGTATTTCTTTATACAAGACTCCAGTTCAAACCACGCTACCGTTAGTTATTGTGGATTTTGGGATTTGTTGTAATTTGTTCGTATTGTGCATGAGGAGGCATATTAGAATAACATTTGAATCACTCTAGCCTCAACCAATAATTTAAGTTTTTGAATTAAATGCTTTCGGTAAATCAAAAATAGGAAATGAAATCTCCACATTGGATAGTTGGGCCTGTAAAATTTTGGGAGAGTATATCATTGTTTTCCTATGGCACTTTTTAAAATTATTCTGAGAATCATTCTTGCGATTAGAAAAACAAGACTTGAATCAAATTCAACGTTATCCTTCTAGTATTCCTGCTGATATCGTGATATTAGATCAATCAGAACATCTCAGGAGTAGTGTAGTGGTGCCATTTGTACTCTCAGAAGCTGGTGTACAATATTGTGTTCAGCTAATATAGGTAGTATAATGTATAATGTCTTGTGCTATTGATCTTACATACATTTCTAGGAAGACCTAGTAAAAGATCCCATATTTCACCCTGCATAACAAAATCACTCTTGGTTTTCAAGAACTTAATCGGCCTTTTCAATTTGTTTCACTAGATTAATTGACGTGGATGAGTCTATCATGGTCATAGAGATTCACTTTTTGTAATGTATATAAATATGGTAATTTTTTATATTTTCTAATTCCACTTTATTGTTTATCTTTTCTTTTGCTAATTGATAAGTAGGTGGACTTAAAGTTGATGAATTGAATGTAATGTTCCTGCGTTTTCTTGTCAAAGCAAGAGTCAATTCTCGATATTTCTTGATTAAGAACGATTGTCGTTTTCTTAACTTGACTGGCCATTTATTTGCCTTTTTTTGACCTTTTCCATTGCTTTTTTCCCCCCAAATTTTAGGTCAGTATCAATATTTTACGCAAGTATAGTGGACCTGTTGATATTTGGCTGTCAATGTTGTTTGCTATTACATCCAAGGGGACACATTGCTTGCAAAATGAGCATACTTCTAGGAGCTTCCACGCAATGGCAGCACACTCAAGCCAGTGGGTTTGGTATGTAATTCTGAAAGAATGGAGAGGGAACAATTGTCAACCTTCTCATGTTTTTGTAGAGCTTTACATTTTGGAAAAGCAGCTGTGATGCTTTTGGTTTTCATTTGTCGTGACTTCTTCTCAGTTGAATCTCACTTTTCAGTGACTAATTACTGCAGGTTTCGCAAGCTTTTTGTATCATTTTCCAGCTACACTTACGTGAATTCACTGAGGAAGATTAACTATGGAGTTTGAGGGATATTTTAAAGAATCTATCAGTTCCGTCTGCTTTCAATCTTATTTTGGTAATTTTCTACTAAGGGCACAGATTAGTTATATTGATGACTGGATGGTTTATTGTTTCAGTTTTACGTAATCGTACAGATGCAACTTGTTACACAGCGCTGGTAGGATTTGAGGTGGAGCATGTTCTGTTATTTGTTTTTCATGGACAGAAGAAAGAGTTATGATATTATGTAAAATTCCCTATTTCGCTTCCTAATCTGGACCTAGAATCTGATCGACTTCATTGAAATAACCTTTGTTGCTTTCTAATTTTCTTTAATGCAAAATTTTAAAAACATGTGATTTGCCGTTGGGGATTCATACAAAATGATGAATTAACTGAAGAAAATTACCTGGCGATTTAACTTTTGGGCTTAGAATATATGCTGAACAGGAAGAATACTACCACTTTCAGAAATGAAATATGCTACCATGTGTTTGAATGATGCATTTTCACTAACAAGTGTTGAAAACATAGAAAAATACTGTTTCGACTTCGTTTGTCTGCAAGTATTTGTTGAAACCTAATGTTTTACAATCGGTCACTTTTATTGTAAAACCTAGAATTTGATATATCATAGCAAATATTACATCATAAATTTAGTGATAAATTAAATTACAATAAATTAAGATGAATTTTTTTATTAATTTGGATTTTAAATGCTAATATAACAATAAATCTAACAAGAGTCCGTTACTTTTACTTCTATGTATGTATAAAAATGTTAATTTTTTTTTGGTAAAATGAATGAATTTTATTAACTCAAGTTGAGCTAAACCAAGTATAATGACAAGAGAACAAGTTTGATACAGACCTTACAAAACATATATTCCAACTTAACTATAATTCGCAAGCATTAGATCCTTCATAGACTTTTCATTCTTTGATTGATTTTGGATTGAGTATTATAAGCTAGTAAAATTTCCCTGATCTAGTTGATAATGGAGCCCCCAACATTAGAGCATCCCTCTCTACTCCTATATATAATATATTTTTTCTTTCCCTCCAAATTGAGTAAATGGTACAACAAATTTTTTTCGAAATGATCCCATCCTTCTTCAAGTGTTTTTACATTCTACTTGCCTATTGGAATATATTTATCTATGCATTTTGTGAGCATCAGATTTGCATTATATTTTGGATTTGATTCCAAATAGTTTGGGAGTAATTGCACAAAAAATAGATGTGGAACTATTTCAATATCATTTTTACACTAGAGACACATTGGATCAAAGCTTCCAGAGCTTCCATACCATTTGTCTTTGGTTTTCAGTCGATTTTTAACAATTAGCCAACTAATTATTGCTACCTTAGGGGATAGAGCTTTCTTTCATACTAGCTCATTCCAAGAAAACTTAGGTTGAGCAACTTTGAATAGCTTGTAGCATAAAGTGTTGCTGAATTCAAGGTTACAGTTATCAGTCCAAATAGGTCTGTCTTCTCCTACCTCTGGTTAATAGTTTAGAAGTCTAAAAAATCTACCAACCCTTTAAAATTACATCCCCAATCTGCATTTTGTATGATGCTACTTACCTTAGCCCTAATTGGAATCCTTGAACTCAGATAAAGCATTTAACTCCTCTTGAAGAGAGGGCTAAGTTTCATTTAATTATCAAATCAAAGCCAGGTTGATTTCCCATTGCCAATTTGCATCTTTATCTAAGGTTAAACTTGACCTCTTAAGTTGAGCATCTGCCTAAAAATCTAGGAATTTTCTTTGTTAATCTCAACCTGCTAGAAACTTCTTTCCTTAAAGTAATATTTATTGATCCATTTCGATTGAAGGGTCTCTTCATCCCTAAAAAGGCTTTAAATTCTTTTAGTAAGTAACACTTTCTACATTGTCATGAGAGCGATTAGCCCAATACCTCTTTCCTCCTTCTTAAGGCAAAGCTCCTCCCACCTAACATTGGCCCCTTTGGAATTGCCTAGCTTACCTGACTATAAAAATTGCTTAATGCACCTCTTAATCTCTTTAATAATCTTCTTAGGAAAAGCTAGATGGGTAATCCAGTGTGTATGTATATTCCTCAACACTGAGAAAATCAGTTGCAATCTGCCAACTGTGGATAACATCTATCTTGCTAGGATTTGATTCTTATCTTGAACTTGTCAAAGAGAGGTAATAAATCAACAAACTTGGGTTTATTTGATAGGAGCCCCCAAATATTTAACAGGAGGGGTTTACACAACAAGGCATGTCAACCTGCCAACCTCCTCTATATTTTAGATGTCAAAGGAAACATATATATAGCTTTTATCAAAATTGATCCTTAGACTTGAAAATTTAGTGATCTAATGCTGTTTTGTCAGCCCTATAAAACAACATTAGATCACCTACAAATGCAAGATAATTGAGTTTAAGCTCGTTGCATTTATGGTGATTTATGAATATGGAATTTTCACCAGAGAATTCCTGAAACATTCTTGACAAAATTTCAATTACTAAAGAGAATAAGTAAGGGGATAGAGGGTCCCCCTGCCTAATTCCTTTAAAAGTTTAGAAAAAATTGGAGGGATTATCATTAAGCAAAAGGCTAAAGTTGACAGAAGAGATTCAAGCTTTGATCTATTGAAAAAACTGAGTTGGGAATTCAAATGCTTGAAGACAATTGAAGAGGAACTTCCAATTGATAATGTCAAAAGCTTTGTAGAGACCAATTTTGACGGTGTAATTCTTAATAGCTCTTTTAGAGGTTAGTTTTTCATAAGCTCTTGGACAATCAAAATATTGTCCCCAATGGATCTACCCTATAAAAGGCACCCTGGATAAAGAGATTAGTGAAATAAGTGAACATTTGAGTTTGTTGGCAAGAATTTTTGAGATTATTTTGGGGATAGTTTTGCAACAGGTGATAGGGCGATAATCCTTCAAGATTGAGGGATTTTAAGTCATAAAGAAGAGACAAATATAATTGTTATGATCTCCTTTAGTGATTTCATGCATAAAGATAGGACTAATTAAGTATCCTTCATTTATTGATTGATCTTTTCTTGAACTAACCAGGAAATATCCTTAACACTATTAGTCTCGAGACCTGAAGTTCCCAAAGACTCTGTGAAGTATTTTAAAGTAATGTTTGCAATGCTCTCTTGATCTGTGCACCTTATTCCCCTTTCATCATATAGCATTGTAATTTTATTGATATTATTTCGATCCAAGATAGAGTGAAAAATAATTTTGAATTGATATCCCCTTCCTTCAGCCAACTCTCTTTAGCCTTTTACTTCAATTTGGAGCTATGATAACTCAAAGTAGAATTAAATTCTTTCAAGCATATAACTTCTTGGTCTTTCAGCATAGGATCAAGGGGATGATTATAACACTCCAATCGAGCTTTTCTTAATTTCTTCTTGGCAAGTTGTAAAGCTACTTGAGAATTTAACATAGTTTCTTGTAGAAGAGTTTTAAATATTTCTTAAGGAAATAGACTTACCTTGTATATTCTAAGGACCTAAATCCATAATCCTTTATGTCATTTCTTCTAAGAAGAAGCAAAAAATGAATAGTTCATCTTCAATAACCATAGTGTTTTCTAGTCCCTATCTCTTCCAGTTCAGGTTCACATAATATTGGACACTAGGAAAAGCCAATATTTTATGTAGGAAGTAACCTACCAGGGAAGCTTTCCATTTAGTCATTCCCTTCATCAATAACTATGGTGGATGAGAGACGGGTCCCTCCTTATTCAATGATATGGAGAGCAGTTTGCCAAAGGTTTCTGGATCTCTTACAACTATTCTTTTAGAAGGTTTCTCCAGTTTTGAGCAGGGGAAAGTTGCTAGGTTTAGACAGCTTAGAAGGAAGAATAAGGAAGTCTGCGTGCACCAATTATGATGAAGAAGCTACTTCTAGATTAGGAAGGACAGTTAGAGCTTCAGCTAGTATATTGCCTCTAATGGTAAACTATCAGAATCTATGACAAAGAGGGAAAGCAAAAGATAAGTGGGTTACATTAAATGAAAAAACTTGGTTTAGAAATGAACTAATTGGACCAGAAAGGTGAAGGTGAAGATAGAAGGGGAAGCAAAGAGTAGTGGAGAATAGTGTGTAAGTAGCAACGAAGAAGTAGGAAAGATCAAGGGAAAAGCTACGATAAACATGGGAAGGCTCAGGGGTAATGAGAAGGAGGAGAAATCCAAGCCATATGAGCTGTGTGGGGAATTGGATAGGTAGGTCCATATTTTGCATATTTATAAGGGCTAAGTTAGTTGTAATTTAAAACTTATAAGGCATGTTTTATATGGAATTATAAGATATTCTCTTACATTTCTTTATTGATAGGTATATGTTGATTTTGAGGAGCAATCACGAATTTCAGCATAACTTTCTCAATGTTTGTTCAATTGAAGTGATTCTAGAGGCATTGAAAAGCTCACTTAGAGGACTAAAAGTTTTTAAAAGATATAGAACAAAAAACACACTAAACATAAAGCACAACTAGTGTCATAATTAAGATAAACTATATCCATAAACTTCCAAAACAAGATGACACTAGTTTAGAAGTGCAGTAGGCAGTAATTCTTATAACAAACACTACAACAAAATATGGAATTATAGCTTTAATCATATTAGAACTCTTTTATGTAACCCTAACATATAAATACTTTTATCAGGGGTCTCTATAAGGAACTAAAGGCTTACGACAACCTCTTTTATCAAAAGCTTTATAGTTTTAGAGTGTATTTGCATAAAAAAGGACAAGCTCGTGACAACTTTTCTAGTTCTTCATTTCCTTTATGTTAAGATTTTTTGTTTTCATTATTTTTATTTTTAAAATCCTAATTAAGGTTATGGATATAGTTTGTGATGGATATTTAATTGTTAATACATGATTTGATATTTTTTAGTTGAATTTATTCTCTTTGCTATTAATATAGGATTTATGCTTAATCACCACATATTCAATTTTATAGATTGTATGAAGGACCAATAGGTAAAGTATGACCTGTGAAGTAGGAGAATTACCAGTTTAGCATTAGAGAAAGATAGAATCCTAGGCTTTAGTGATAACTATATAGATTAACTATGCTTAATAAGTTTCATTAGGTTGAATTACCAATTGATAAATAGTATTACCTTTTTAGATATACTTTATATGTCTTCAACGGATGACATATATACTTTAGGTTAATTGTTATTTTAACCTATATAATTAGTATATTTGATAATTGAAATTCTATATAAGTGAACCCTAAAGGCCTCATATTCATATTTTAATTCCTTTATGTTAGTTCAGTTGTCTTGTTTTTATTAGTTTAGCAATTTAATTACATTGCTAACCTTATTTGTTTTAATGTTTTTATCTAGCTAGGATTATATGTAATATATAGTTCCCTATGGGATTAATACTTTAGATTACTCTAATTTTAATAACTTACTATAAACGAATATGTGAACTTGTAGATTTAGTTGATCATTTAACCTTTAGGAAAACCTATTTCACATGCTCCCTAAAGTTAGCTAGGTGTCATTACATAAAGTGTTGTATGGTCTTTTCTAGGGATGTCAATGGGCTGGGCCGGACCGGGCCCGGGCTGCCCTCAGCCCAGCCTAAAAAATGGCCCGCCAATGGGCCGACCGGCAGGCGGCCGATCCGTGGCCTGGGCCAAACCCGGCTCGTCTATATTTTTTTAATATTAAAAAATACAAAACAGCGTCATTTTGGACAAAATGACGCCATTTTTTTGGGTCGCTGGTCGGCCCGGCCTGGCCCGTGGCCCGCACGGACCGACCATGGCCGGCCAGGCCGGGCCAAAATTGACATCCCTAGTCCTTTCGTGATTGCCTTAGTCAGTTGACTTTTCTAAATTTAAAGATTCTTAATCATGGAATCGAGATATAATTTCTTATATAAAGTCCCTTATCTCATCTTTTGAACTTGATTAATATTTTTGGCACGTTGTTGAAAACTTGGTGAGACCTATCTTAGAGCTTACTAATTATTCTAAGAAGAATTATGATAATTTCTCCACCCTAAATTACAAGTCTTACTAGAAGGGTTATTATACCTTTGGAAGCTTCTCATAAATCAACTTGCTCCGCTAATTCCACCATGAGATTCCTAGCTTGGAAATCCATTCCACTATGTCCTCTCCCATTGAATTCACAATTCAAAACTTGAGTTGTCCTTAATGGAGAGCTTATGTTGTCTTTTTTTTTCACTATTACCTTTATATAACCTATTAGTGCTATCATGTCCTTTATATTATGGATCCCATTAGATCTGCTCTCTCTCCACTCCCTAACTGCCACTGATAATTATCTATAGTCATCTTTGTTAAGTCAGGAGGACTTTACGATAATTAATTTTGATGACGATCAAATAATAATAATGATAGAAATAAATGAACTAGTTTGATGAGTGTGTTAAGTGTGCAGAAGAAGTAAAACACAGAAGAAGTAAAAGAAAGAAGAAGTAGAAGATAGAAGAAGTAAAAGATAGAAGAAGTAGAAGACAAAAGAAGCAAAATACAGAAGAAGTAAAGACACAGAAGAAAACAAAGACGATACAAAGCAAAAGATACGCCAGTACGTCGAGCAGTTAGTTAGTTAGAGTTAGTTATAGAACTCAACTAAATAGCAGTTTTCAAGAATCAAGAAGCAGTTATCAAAAATCAAGAAGCGGTTATCAAGATTTAAAGAAGCAGTTGAAGACTTAGACTATAAATACGAGTCGTAGTCGAAGAGTGAACAACTTTTGAACTTTCAACTTTTCAACTTTTCCAGACATATTTGATTCTACAACTTTTGAGCGTTCAAGTTTATACTTAAACATTCTGTAGTGCAATACTGTAGAGCTAAACTACTGTAACAATAGCTCACGATATCTTTCTAGTGAGAGAAAGAAAAGGCTAAGAGCTTGGAGAGGCTAAGATAGCTGAAAGAATACTTGGTGTAAGGGACCTGAAGAGGCTCTAGAAAGAAGAAAGAATACCTATAATTTGTCGAAGTATAGTGAAAACTCAGAAGAATTCTGAGGACTGGACGTAGCCCACGGTTTGGGGTGAACCAGTATAAAATCGCAGTTTCTATCTTCTATCTCTAAACTTATTCTATTTTGTTCTTAAACAAGTATATAGAAGTTATTTGTGATTTAACTCATAATAATTTTGATATAACGTTTGTGATATTCTTTTAACAAATTAGATAAGTTCATATCAGAAATATTAAGAATTTTGTATTCACGAAATGAATACACAATTCAACCCCCTTCTTATGTATTTTTCTATTATAAGTAATTTCTATATTAACATGTCATTTACTTTAGATAGATGATCCCAACACTCAGAATTTTGGTGATTTCTTTCTTAACCACATCTAGGATAAGTGGGTTCAGTCTCCTTTGGGGCTGTCTCATAGGTTTGGAACTCTCACTCAATAGAATGCTATGTGTGCAAATAGCTAGACTAATCCCAGGTATGTCCGCTAAAGTCCACCTTATAGCCCTCCTATGTTCTCTCAACACAGCAAGGAGTCTCTCTTCCTCACTGTTAGACAGGGAATTAGCAATTACGACAGGTAATCACTCATTAGACTCAAAGAACGCATACTTTAAAGTAGGGGGTAGGGGTTTCAATTCAATTTCAGGTGGTTGCACAATAAAAGGGATTAATTCATGAATTTTAAGAGAGAATATATTTCTTCCCTTTCCTTCAACCAATGGTAGTCTAGGTTCTATGCGGTCAGCTTTACAATCTCCATCTATTCCAAGCATTAAACCTTCAGTCAGACATGTTTGTTGCAGTAAAATTCAGAGCAAGCATCATCAACAGTAATATCAATCATATTAACACCCAAATGTGAGTAATCTTCATATGGATGTTTCGTTGCTTCATACATATTAAAACAAACTTTGTGATCACCTACTTCCATTGTGATGGTACCTTCTTTCATGCTAATCATGGTGTTAGCAGTCCTTAAGAAAGTTCTACCAAGAAGCAATGTGGTGTCATGAACAAGTTCAGAAGACATGTCAAGAACACAAAAATTAGTAGGAAAAACCAAACTCTTAACCTGGACCAAAATATCCTCTATAATGCCCTCAGGATACCTGGTAGACCTATTAACCAATTGGAGTACTACAGTGGTAGACTTAAGAGTCTTGACTCCCAATGAAGTGTAAACAGACTTAGGCATGACATTAATAGCTACCCCTAGATCTAACAAAGCTCCCCTATAGTAACTTTACCTAAAGTATAAGGGATAGTAAAGGATCTAGGGTCCTGGCATTTCATAGGGATTTGAGGATTAAGTAGGGCAGACATATTTGAGCTTACTTGAATTCTTTCATTTGGCCTGAACTTCCTCTTATGGATACATAGGTCTTTAAGGTATTTGGCATAAGCAAGAACCCGTTTCATAAGATCAAGTAAAGGAATATTGACTTCCACTCTACTAAACAAATCGATAATATCCTTTTCATGCTTAGTTTCAGTCATTCTTTTGCTCATCAAATATGAATAAGGAAAAGGAAGTCTTTAAGATTTACCTCCCTACCATTGGTTTTATTGGCTTCATGCTTGCTTGACTCAACATGCTCCCTTGCTATTGCTTGTTCATGGTTCCTCTCAGATTTTGTTCCTTTTCTATTAAAAAATGTGGACTCCTTTTTAGCTAATAATGCTCTCTCCTATGAGCTTCAGAATTCTTTACCCTTGCAGGTGTGGAACGCAACTCATCATGCCCAATCTCCTCCTTAACTACTTCCTCATCCTTATTACTGAACTTCACTTGCTTCCCACTTCGAAGAGAGATGACATTTTAACCCTTAGGGTTTATAACAGTGTTTGAGGGAATAGTGCCACTGCTCGCTCATGTTATTAGATAACTGAGTGACATAGGAGTTGATGCTTTTAGTCTTTGTCTCCCATTGCTCCATTCTTTTTTCTAAGGCATTGAATCTGGTAGCATTCTTAGAAGAGTCTTGTTGAATCAGAGAAGCTAGGGAATTGAATTGGTTGTCATTAGAAGTCCTCTCCTCCTTCATCAATGCCATCACATTATGCAAAAGTTGATTTATGTTTTCCTCTTGTGGAACAGTTAAAGCTTGCTATTGGTTTTGGAACTAGTTAGTAGATGGACCATCCCCTCCACCTTGCTGGAATTTGTTTGGAGGTTTTGCTTTCTTCATTTCTCCAACTAAATCGAGGATTTGATTTCCATCTCTCGTTATATGTATTAGAATAAGGGTCCCACTTCTGATTTGGTCGACCTTGATAAGCAATAGAAACCTCTTCATAACGATTGGGACAGACACTAGAAATATTTATCATATAACCACATGTTTTACAACTAGGTGCAGTAAGATCCATATGAGTTAATGGATGATGCACACTCATATTTTTAACTCTGTAGTAATGAGGGACTATTGAGTAGTCATTTTATTCTCCAAAGAGTCGACCTTAGACTCAAGACTTTCCATTCTTTTAGAGTAAACTATTGAAGCTCCCAACTTAGGTACTTATCTAGTGTCCCTAGCACTTTACTACTGGTGATTCAGAGCCATTTTCTTAATCAGATCCTAAGCCTCTTCAGTGGTGAGGTCTATCAGTGAAAATTTTGAGGCCGTATCCAACATAACTTTGTTTTGACTCTTTAGCTCATCATAGAAGTACTGCACCGACTGCTCATCTAGTATTTGATGGTGAGGGCATCTTGACAATAGATCATGAAAATGGTTCCAATAATCATAGAGGGACTCATCATAGTCTTGTCGTGGACAGTAAATCTCCTTTCTCATTGAGGAAGTTCTGGAGGCAGGAAAGTACTTCTCCAAGAACGCCTTTCTCAAATTTCCCCAGCTATGGTAGGCATTCACTACGTGTCTCGGAAGGCTCATGTACCACTTCCTTGCTTTACCCTCCAAGGATAGATGAAAGACTTTCCATAGCACTTGATCTAGAGAAGTGCCCACCGGTTTCATGTTCTTGCAAATCATAGAATGTGATTACAAGTGGATGTAGGGATCTTCTCCTGTCAAACCATGAAATTTAGGAAGAGAGTTAATAAGCAATCCTTTAATCTCAAAATTCACATCAAAATTAGGGCAAGCAGTAGTAAAAGGATCATAATTCACATCAGATGTAGTAGCTTCGCTAATGGTCCTCCATCTAAGGTTGCCATTGTACTCACCAACTCGCTCCTGCTCCCCATTCCCTCTGTTATCACCATTCCTAGGTTGGTTAGCATTAAGGTTAGGGTTTTATAGATTAGCTGGATTTTCAGCCATTATCTAACCTTCTAATGATTCACTCTCACTGCTTTACAAGCTAGACTCCAATGAGATAGTCTCCTCTTTAACAACTACCTTGCTTGTCCCTTCTACTCTCTTCTCCTTTCTAATTTTTATTAGACTTCTATTAATTTCAGGGTTAAAGGGTAGGAGTTTGGTTTTTCGGGCATGTATAGGAAAAATTAAAAAAAGAATAAAAGTGAACAAAATTGACTTGCAAGCTCACAAAGTCAAGTAAAAAGATCAGATGTCATGGACGTAAGTGTATATGTATGTAAAAGTATGTATGCAGAGGTAAAGAAAATTTCAAAGCTTTGCAAGAAAGTTGGCCGCGGCGAAGTTAGGAAAGCTGGCCTCGACAAAAGTTCATAGAAAACAGCAAACAGACTTTGAACTATGCAGATGCAAAATGCTAAGTATATAAAAAATTAAAAAAAATCAGTATCTTCGTTTGTATTTCCAAAAACTTTGATGCTATGCAAAATGTAAACCTATACTATCGACAAGTATGAAGCTAAACTATCTAGAATACAATCTAAAAACCAAAACTCTTAACCCCATTTAGTAGCAAAATGACAGAAGTTAACCTAAAGAACCAATTTCTTGGTTCCTCGACAACGACGCCATTTGATTTTGGTCGTTAAACCCTTAGAGGTTGAATCAAAATAATCTAAGGATTACACTATAGGCTGTAACCTCGGGTTGTTCTCTTAATTGGAACCTAAAATGAATGAACTTAAGTTGCAAGCTAATTTGAAAAAGGGGGTTTTGATTTTTAAAATCAATAATTAAACTAATTTGAATTGTAAAACAAATCTTTGGATTTTTGGGATATAGAAAATAGAAAGATGAAAAACAAGAGATTAAACAGTGATAGGATCCTATTAAAAGTGAGCTCTGACTATCACGGTTCGAAATTGATTTCAGCTAGAGTAGGAATCACTAAGCTTCAAAATGGTAAACCTTAAATTACTCTTTAAGTCCAGAATCTTAATCAATGGGACTCTATTTCTTAAGATCCTATTAAATGCTCTTAGTGTGTGTAGTAGGGTCAGCCAATGCAGTAGGTCAAATTGAATCTAGAATCAACTCAATATCAAATATAACCATGCAAGATAAGAGAGAATCAACAAGATTACAAATAGACATATATGTGATTTTATATATTTAAGCTCAAAGCTCTACATAAACAAATCCAAATTGCATATAATGAATATCCAACATTTGATTAAACTATAATCAAGTAGCTCAACTACAAATCACAAATCCTAGACCTAGGAATTCATAAACTCATAGTTGAACCATGGATTACACTACTTCCCTTTTAAGCTCATTGAACTCCAGCCATTGCTACACTTTCAAGAGGAAAGGAAACGCCTAGCCACTCATTGCACTTAGAAGCTTCACAACTGGAAATGAATTTAAGTCACTAATGGTGGGGGTTTAATGGTGGAAAAATGGAAGAAATAAGGGTTAGATGAGAGAAAGATGATAGGTGGTCATGGTTGGCTGCTCCCCCTTGGTCCCCTCTGTACACTTATCTCGAAAATAGGGTTTTTTAATCGATATTTGGGTCAGTTTACACGGATGGGTAAGTGAATGTTTCGAAAATGGTTTGAGTCTAGGTTGCTGATTCGAGGGGTTCGTTGCGGCAAACTTCCAAGTTCACCGCGACAAAGTTTCTCCGAAATAAAATCATTTAATCATCATACAAATATAAAATTAAGGATAAAATAAAATATTTAAAATATTACGATTTCATCATATGATAAATAATAATTACATCAAAACATTAAATAAAAAGAATAGTAAAGATCTATGACTTTCTAATTATTATAATTTATAACAAGAGTTCGTGCCGATGAAATAACCAACTAGAAGTGAAACCTAAATACAAATATTTACATTTATATTTATATTGCATCTATAAAAATTAACATATACATCAAATATAAGTGAGAGTAAAAGAAGAGAAGATATGAAAACTCAAAACTTTATTCAATCAAATATCCACTCAAAGTGCATCGACCTTAATTCTTATTTAGTACAAAATCCTCATCATAGAGAGGAATCTCATTATTATCATCATTCAAATTCATTGCACTAAATGACATGTCAATACTTTCACATCCAAGAGTATATTCTAAGTCACTCTTATTTATCAAATTCGGTTCCTAAGAAACTCAATCCGTCAAAAGATTGATATGGTCAAGGTAAATTAATCTATAGAATTATTATATTAAGAGTCCTAATAAAAAATAAAATAAAATAACTAAAAAATTATATTCAACTTAACAATGATAATGACATACCTTTTCCAAAGCGTTAAGTTGTATCGAACAAAGACCAAGTTGTTCATTCTTTTATATCCCAATTGATTCCTTTTCTTGAAATGGATGAATTCAAATGTGTCCCAATTCCTTTCATACCTTGTTGCACTCACACCTTGACTTAGAATTCAAATTGTAAATCTTTTCAATTTTGGACCATTTTTGAATTGATCTTACCAAGCAACGGTAAGACAATAAAAGTAATGTTATAAACAAAATAAAGTGATGATTAATTTTCAACAAGTAACAACAGTGAATATACACACACACACACGCACCTAAATTAAGCTTGTCTTTTTTATGAATAGCAATGAGCATCCCAAAATCACCAGAAGCATCTTTATAACCTCTATTTGTAAGCTTATGACATCTTATATTGTCTCATGGACAACAATTATTGTAATAGTTATTAGCAACTTTCTTTTATAAAATTTAGTCTAAAATAGGCACTGAGATTCAAAAATTCTCCAGTTGCAAACGATGGAGAGTAAAGTTGCCTTTTTCATTTATCATTGATAACTGCAAAATAAGACGTGTACAAAGAAGGCATATTTTTCAGATTGGCCTTGATTACTTCATTCAACTTTTCTATGACATTATAAAAATAACTCATTGTTATCTTTTTATCATTATCAGCTAGACGAAGTACTTGCACTCAAGGCTCATAAAATCATATTACAAATTGACACTAAGATCAAAATTCATAATCTTTAAGCATAATTTTAGAGATCTCAACTCCAATATTAAACTTGACATATTATGATTCAGTTCACTTATCACTTATAACTATTTGCTTTAACTCTTTCTTTATAAGAACAAAATATTAAAGTGATAAGAAATCGGTCTCAAACTTGGCTATAGTAGAACGACACAAATTCCTACTATTGGTGAAATCCTTCTTTATCAAATTTAGGACCTATGCATAATTATGGATAAACTTGGTAACTTTTTTTAATTTTTTGTATAGTCTCATCAATAATAGGAAAATATTTAGCATCACTTATATTTTTCAATATTAGGTTGACGTAATTTGCAACATAAACAGTCTAATAAAAAGAATTATATTAGCTTTGCAATCTTTTCCTACCTGTTTTTTAAGCAGAATCATTGTCAATAATAAACTGAACAATGTTTTCTAGCCTAACTACATCAAATATCTGAAACAGAGTATCATCATTTCTAACAAGGTCATATGCATCAATATACTTCAAAACATTGTCACCTTAAAAGAATAAACTGAAAAATTGATAATGGGTACATGTCTTCTATTTGTTCAACCATCACATATGATTGAACATCAATAATTTGCACAAGTTAATTCTTCTTTCATCCAAACAACTATTTATTTATAAACAAAGATGCTCAAAAGTTTACCTCTATAGTCATCAATTGAAGGAATCTTATATCATGAATCGTAAGTGACAATGGCATCCACCATAGGTTGGTAATAATAAGACCGGTCGACAGTGGATGATACATCTGAATCATACAACTATCTAATCATTGCTATGTCCACATTATGAGTTATTTCTTTAGATTGTAAGGAACTACGGACTGAAGGCTAAACTCCAAAAGTTGTTTGTAGTGTGAAAAAGTGACATTTGCCTTCTTCTTTTTCTCACATCAGGTGGGTAAGAATATCACCATCTTTAACATCCTTACTATCATCCTAACCACCAAAAAAAATTTTTACAACCAATTTCGTAGTTTAGCTTTTGTCTTCTATCTTTTTCATGCTGACATTATATAAATAAAGTCTTTATTTGCTATGTAACATTATGACTCACTTTTTTACAAAGCTTTACGTCAGCTCTGATCCTAGCTAAATACTTCTTTAGTTGACAATTCCCTCATCTTTCAAATGCTTGTTGCAATACACACAAATGGTATAGTTTTTCAATCTAGGAACCAATATAACATGAGCCTAAGCTAGATCATTAAATTTTCTTAAAACGACTGAATTATCAGGAGTACTCTCCACCATTTTATCTACAAAAATAAAGGAAGACATATGTCAAAATTGAACTAATAAATTCAAATTCAAAAATACAATTTTTGTATATAATATCATTAAATAACTATAAAATTCAACATTCAATTATAACCATATTCATATTCTAGATAGAATCTATCTTATATCTTTCTTTATGATAGCACACATTGTAAACAAGACTTTTTTTATGATAACACACATTGAAAAAAGGACTTAAAACGCTTACAATTTCACATTATTTATTTTCTCATAAATTCACATATTGTTTTCTACTATATATTTAACTATCCATAAGATCATGAATGTGTATGTTATATCCATAAGATATGATTAATATTTGTAATATTATTTCCTAGTGATAATAATAAACAATATAAAATACAAATATTTAATTTTCTTAACTTAATTACATATATTAAATGATTTAACTATATATTGAATCTTATATTTAAATGATTAATCATATTTTAAATACCTTTTATATAAAACTAAATTAGTAAATGATATGTTCCATATAAATCAATTAACAAATCAAAAAATTAATAAATTAAGTTTAATCTCATTTTTATGATTATTAAAATAAAAAATAATCTGAAATATCAAATACATAAAATTTCGTTTCTTATGAATTCACAATTCCTAATGCTTAAATGTTATTGAAACATATAAAGATTACACAACCAATTCCAACTTTTAAATTGCAAGCCTAATGCGTATTTTATAAACCATTCCCACGTATCCAAAACACAATGTAATTGCAATCCCCGGCAGAAACCAACATCGATAAATACACAAAAAATCAGACAAACCGCAACCAAGTCAAATAAGTAATGCTGGTCGGGTCGTTGGTCAACCGGATACAAATCTGGCTTCTAAAGTGGCTTGCCTTTTTTTACTTTTTTTTTATCAATGTCATTATTTAACCAAGAACGCAGTTTTGATTAGATTTTCGTATTAGTTTTTTTTTTCCAATTTGGTCCCCAACATTTAGGAATTTATATATTCTGCTTAAATTTTTTTGATATTTCAAGTACTAGTCAGTATAAGCCGATATCATCCGATACTGACCAGCATCCTTAATCTGCATGGCATTAAAGATTTGATTATCATTTTCTAGTCGGCACGAAACGACACTTATATCTCTCGATTAACTATGTTTTTTCTTTGGTTGAGAATGAGAGGATAATTTATTCCTTGCGGTTACTTTTGATGTGAAATTTCCATTTTAATTGGTTTAAAATGGTGAATATGATAACGTTTAAGTAAATTAATTTGAACACCATCTCCCCAATTAAAAGCGGTACATATTTATTAAAGTGAAAGCTCAGTTTTGTATTTCCAAAATAAAATGGCCCCCTTCTTTACAACCCATTTGCAACGAATTTCAGAAAGCAAGCATTTATAACTTGTGAAATAAAATAACGCTTTAAAGTTATCTTTGGAAATGAAAAAAATGAACTTTATTTCCATGAATTAAATTGAACTTTTGAAGTTTACAGAAAAAAACGCTTTACATTGGTTTCTTGTCCAAAAATAGAAACCACTGTTATTTAACAATAATGTCAATGAGGAGCTAGAAGAACTCAAAGATTGCTCCTGGGAAAGGATTGCAGGACAGAAATGGCTTCTTTTCGAACTTGGTCCCTCCTTATTTTCCCAGTCGATGTGAGTGGAAATGGCTTCTTCCATAAAATGAATGCTTTTGGCACTTTGAACCTGCATAAAGCTCACAAGTTGACAAAGCACATATAAGCCGCAGCTTTCAAGGTCCGCCAACAAATGCCTAATATATCTACCACAATTTACAGATACTTTGACCTAAACAGAATAGCCATGGAGTGAAATAAGGAAATGTAACCATATACCCAGTTAAATTCTTCTCTCTACAGAAGTTTTGTAGAATTTCTTTGCATAACAGTTGTTTATTCTCAGCAAAGGCCAAGCTACTGTTGTCTGTCCATTGCCAACTTTCTCTTAATTTAATGCATGCAGTAACCTTTTCGGTCAGGCGAGGATCTGGGATGCCAACGGTAACAGCAGCAATAACTCCTGGATGTTTTAAGAGGATTGCCTCTACCTATATATGTACAACCAAAAGAGGTAAATGTCTGTTAGAGTAGGGAACAAGAAGACATAATTTCACTGATTATAATTCAATGAGCTAAACTCATTCAAACTGGTGCTATACTCAACGAGGAACAACCCTACAGAGTGTAATTTTTCCCTGAGATCTTTATTTCATTCAGTTAAATGAATAAAGGATAACAATTAGAGGTAAACACATTATTTTATTTCTTTGTTTAACATCTGTTAACAGATCATCATACATAGAGCATATAATTAAAGGCATGCATGCAGCTCACCTCTTCAGGGTGAACATTCTCTCCACCACTCTTGATTCGGCCGTTTACACGTCCAACAAGCCATAGGCTACCACATTCATCCATGGAACCAATGTCACCTGTATCAAGCCAAATTTCATTTGTAGAATTCAGTGCATTGGCAGCAATTTTTTGGTCCCAATATGCAAGCATTACATGGGGTCCTCTAGTCAAAATTCTTCCAGTTTGAGATGAACTTTCAGACGAAATCTTTAACTCAACGTGAGGTGCAGGCTTGCCAACACACACACCAGATCGTGGTTGACAAACTGAATTGTCCTTTCCATTACAGAGTCTTACAGGGGTATGAGTGGAGGCTTCACGTGTTGGATCGTGGAGAGTCTTAAAGGTTAGTGAGGAACAAGTCTCTGTCATCCCTTTATAATACGAAAAGAATTAGGAAAAAAGATTGAGGAGATAATCAGTAAACATGGAAGTTAGGAAGAAGTTTACATCCCCCAACTGAGAAATTACTTCGACACCATTTTGCATGCGTGCATTTGATTGCAGACAGAGCTGAAAACATACGAGTCTAGCTGACAGTGAATTAACCATAATTCAAATATAGTCAAGTATTGTTTTAACCAAAATGTCTGGAATTACCAGTTCACAGATGTATTGTATGAATCATGAAATGGAAGAATTTCGTCTAATGATATTCTTCATGAACTTGTTCCCGGATCAAATTTTTCGTGAGATAAATATTGACAAATTTGGAGTAGCTTACAGCTAGAGCATTCCTCAACTGACTGTTTTCCTTTATGGCAGACAAGGTTGTACTATTCAACAATTATTCTGTTATAGAAACTTCTTAAGATCTTAATGCCTTGCTGAATATTTGATATATTTACCTCACTTACTGCATGCACAGTGATCTTTTGAGCTATCTCTCTTTTAACTGATTTACATTTCAACATTCAGAGTTGGCCACTGTTTACATTTTTATTTTTGAAGGCGAGCATATAGAAAGGTTTATTGTACACATATTTTTCAAGGAATGTGGCATTTATAACTTTACGAAAAGATCATTTAAAAGGTTACTCATGCCTACGTGGTTGTTGAAAACAATATCCAAGAGAATGGAAGAATGAGAAAAGATCTGTTACTAACCATAAGCTGAAAGAAGCTTAGCTCTTGGGAAGATTTTGGCAGCATCTTTTATCAGCTCATCCGGTAAAGTCCCACCACCATTCAAAATTTTCTTCACGGATCGTCTCCCCGCCCATGTTTCATTTTCCCTGCCCAAACATACCTGAAACTTTAATTGAGTACACTACAAGTGAACATTATGAGTACATAATTAACAAGTCCAGCTTGTAGTCTAATACTCAGCGTAAAGAAGAGGACAAAGGAAAAAGAAATAATGGGGTACGACTTGAGGGCAATGGTAGACTTTCAGAATGTATGCTAACATGCAGCTTTAGATCTAAAAGATCTCAGAAATATGGTACTTGCTTAATATTAAGAAGAAAAAAAAGGAAAGAAGCAAGATATGAAAGACTATAAAACCAGAGGCCTAGACGGTGAGGGTACGGTATGTTAACCCCAGTATGAAAAATAAGATGAGAAAGAATCCAGAACTAGGAAACGTTAGAGCTTGCTTAGTTATGTTGAATGGACAGGCCATTATTGACAAAGTTATAAATGATCTAACAGAATTACTATAATTAGAACATCAGTAAGCACAATGCTTGATATAGAAAACTTCTGCTTAGCTATAACTAACTTACAGCCTAAATTATATTACACATAGAAAATATATGAACAAATTTTTAAGGATTCAATTATATTCTTACCTTGTTAAGGAAATCAGATCAGACAATATTGCAGGAACTGTGATAAGAGAAGTCACACCTTGTTGCTCTATAGTATCAACAACTAATGTAGCTTTAAACTTAGGTATAAGGACATGGCGAGCTCCAACCATTAGCATAGCCATAGCTGACGAAAGTGCACCGATGTGACACAATGGAGCAGTATGCAAGTAAACCTGCAAAAGTCCAACTAAGTATCTGAACAACTTGTTTGAACTGTATGTATAACAATACTCTCCTCATAAATAAATCAGAAACGTAGATATTCTCAAGGTTCTTGATAGTTTTGAACTTCCATATCCTTCTGATAGACCTTACAATTTTTGTTGAGAAATGTTAAGAAACAACATACATCATCCTCAGTGTAACCCACAATAGCAACTTTTGCTAGGGATTGTACTATCAGAGATGAATGGCTTATGATAACTCCTTTTGGCCTTCCAGTGGTTCCTATAGCCATAACAAATATAGCGGAACAACAATTAGACAGTTTGGATTAAGGTTATCTCTTTTCTCTTGACATTCTAAATAAAATCAAGGACATCTGTAGGAAAAATCAAAAGTAGTTAAACAACCCTTACGTAAGCTTTCAGTTAAGATACTAAAATCATGTTTCTTTTTTCATGCACTAGCGCCCTGCTATTTATCTAATTCTTCAAAAGTACAGCTATACAGGTATCGTGGGCCTGATGTAAAGTCCAAATATATTATCAGGCTCCATATCTCAACACAGAGATCGCCAAATTTTCTAGTCTCAACAAGAACAGGAAATGTAAAAGTTTTCACTTGAAATTCGTTATCAAGTGTTGATGGGCTCATTCTATCAAACCTTAACATTACTTTTAGCATTGTGATGAAATTCACCGCATACAGATGGCGAAAGAGAAAAGAAGAGAAGTGAGAGAAACTGTCATCATTCCTTGAGGCGATTTTCAAGGAAAAGGGCCTATAAAGCTTATGCTTATTACTTGGAACATATCATGAGAAATTCCTTTGATATATTTCTACTATGGCATTCTTTGTCATGCAAAAAAGAAGAAAGAAAATGTACTTCTTCTCCCACATAAGAACTATAAGCGAGGACCAGGGCATTCTATAATTTCTCCCCATATCAACACTGGTGAAGAAAATAGGCACATTAGTATAGTAAAAGTGCAAGTGGAAAACAATTTGAAAAATGATAAGTGGTCTATGTCCATTCCTTCCTAGTTTTTCACTGGTAAAACATTAATTAACATTAGTCACAGTTTTTTGAAACGGCTTCCACACAAGACATAGCAGATAAGAAAATCAACAAAAGAAAGACTTGTACCTGAGGTAAAGCATATTATAGCAGCATCGTCAGGCGCCCAGGAGTAATCCAGTAAAAAGGACCTTGTGATATGCTTTCCAAATGCTTCAGCCATTGACACTGGCAGAATGAAAATGCAGCATGACTATAAAGTCGATAAATGAAGAAGGGAAAAGGATGCAACTCTTAATTTTCACTGCAGATCATGATGCGTTATTTTATTATTATTATTATTAATTTGTTCAGAGACACTACATACTCTTTGTTGATTTTAGAACACCAAGGGAAGAGGAATCCAAAAAAAAATGCCACCTCAGAGATGGTGTAGCATTACTACTGATCAATGAGCACCAATGGCTACAGCTCTCATCAGCCACCAGCATGACTGGATTTATTGTTGAAAATGCCGATTTTGCCTCTTCAAAGTTCTGCAATTTGAGAAATTGCAACTTACAGGATATAAAAAACCACCACAATAGTTATCGCAATGCAAAACTGAGGGCTCGGACAAGGTTATCGTAAACAAGCCAGGAACTACTGTCAACTTTTGTATGCTCCACAAAAGTGTATTTGGTAAGGGAAACGCTCTGACTTCGCACACATCATTTTTTATTTACAATTCCAACATAATTATTTCTTAGGAACTTTCAGGTTCCAATAAATAAAAATCTCTTAGTTACAAGTGAAGCAAGCGAAAATAGCAATAGCCCACATACCCATCTGTAATTGAGAGGAGCAACTATGCCTCCAACAAATGCAACAGCTAGTAACCACTCCAAGTACCAATCACTGAAACGACGGAAAGACAAAATGACTTCATGAGGACACATACAAGTCAACCATATACTTAAACGAACTCTCCAATCTGTTGAAAGAATTTCGACACTCGTGTCCACAATCGAGATCAATCAGCTCAAACCCACATTTCAAGATTTCCCCAAGAAGGCAAATCTCACAGGCTCAACAAACTAAAAATAAAAAGATGGAAACATTGTTTTAGTAAAGAATTTGAAGAAACACAAACCTGTTGAGACCACAAATGGCCACAACCTCACCATTTCTAAGGCCAAGTTGAAGGAGTTGGTTAGCCAGACGCAGAACTTCGTCAACGAACTGCTCCCCAGTTTTCTGTCGGTTGCCGGAAATTGTTACGACGGAGGTTCGTCGCAGAGTGGACAAACGGCTTAGGCACTGGCAAATGTGGGCCTTAGAGTAGTAGTAAGCCATTTGCGAGGAGGGCAAATATCGTAAAGACAGCAATGTATTTATTGAAGCTGTTTTCAGTTTGGTGTAAGAATTAAGAAGAAAGCTCTCGTTTTGAAAAGCGCGGGTTATAGAGTTCCAAGTGTCAAGGAACAGAGCGTTATCTTATCCAACGGCCTATTGCACGGTATCTGGTTGGATAAATTATGTCTGTCCAAAGTTGGGAACCAATTCTTCTGTTCCATTTATCCAAGACCAATTCTGTTCCATACATGCAGAGCCACATATTTTGCCGGGACCTACAGAAAGGATTGATCGTGGGTAAAAGGTACAGAAGATTTCACTCCCCAAAGTTGAGTCCCATTTTACGTAAGAGCACTTTAGGATCCTTTTAAACCAAAACAACGCTCACGGTAAAAACAGGACACAGTTTCGAAAGCTTCGAACAATCATTTTAATAAAGTAATTTATGATGGCTAAAGGAATTACTAGAGCCATTATACAATAAATGGTGCTTTGGACCGGTGCTATATGGACTAAGGTAGTGTATAGTCCAAGAAAAGTAATATAATGTTCAAAATGGTAAAAATTGAAAATCAGTTTTCCAATGCAGAAAAAAAATTAAATATATTTAACTTAAAGTAAAATTCAATCTTATAGAAATTCCTTTGGATGTTAGAAGCAGTAAAAAATAAGTTGTAGAAGATTTAGGACATTCCTTTATAGTTATTTGGCATCTACCACAATTTGTCGGATCGTGAACATTACCAAGCTCGACAATCGTACATAAAACCTAAATAACGGCAAGGTAGTAGTAAACTCGGTTGTATCGACGACTGACCAACTTGAAAGCCTTGTAAATTAGATGGGACATTTGAGGAAATGATGTTAGAAAGAAGATAATTGTGATCAGTTCAAATAAAAGTCAGATGTAGTTTTTGTCTTGTGCTTTAATATAATGATTAAAAATTTTCAATCATTTGATAGATTTCACTATAAAAATTTTAAATCGGTTCGATTTATTTTAATAACTCTTATTATTAAAAACTGATTAGTTTATTAATTAACTGATAATTTTGTAAATTAATAAATTTTTATAAATTCAAATAAATCAATTAATTTTTATTTAATAATTTCTTTTTTAATTAAATTTCAAATTTTTCAATAGATAAGGATACTTTTTTAATCATATTTTAAATTATTTAATTTTATTCAAATTTTAAATTAAATCTTGTAAACCTTAAATTTGTTATCTATTTTATTAAATTTAAAAATTCATATTTATTAATTTTAAGAATATATTTATTACTCTAATGTAATAATAAAATAAGTATTTTATCATATTTTTATTTATATAATAAATAAATAATTAAAATTTGAATTTATTTATAGTCCATTATTATATAAATAATTAATAACTAACTAGATTAATTTTTACTGTTAATAAATAAAATAACAAATTTTTATTATTTTATTGTTTCTTTCAAAAATTATTATTTTTATTGATTTATAATACCTGTACACCTTACTTATATCAAGAAACATGAATAATTATATTATATGTAATATAAATTTATTTTTATTAATAACTAATAATATATATTAATTTATGATATTTTATTACTAATTAATATATTAATCAATTTAAAATAATAGTGAATTGAATATTTTGTCAAATTTTTTTTTATTATATAACAATACTAATAAGTAAGATTATTAATATGTTATCATAATTTATAATTGTTTATAATCATTTTTATTTATAAATATAAAATTATGAATTTATAAAGGCAAAATATATGAAATAATCCTTAAAAAATTTTATGAAAATTTAAATAATCACCTAATCTTTGAGAGTTTATATTTTTCTTTCAAGTCCATTTGAAAAAAATAAAACCCTTAGAGTAGGAGAAGGGGTGATAAACTAATTTTCTGTTAGTTTGTTAATTAGTTTGACAGGCTGGTTTAGTCAATTTCCAGCTAGCTTAGACAGTTATTTTTTTCTCTGTGTATATATACAGTTTTTCTATTCTTTGTAAGTAGAGTTGGTTAATAAGAATCATTCTTTCCAGAATTTGTACATGGTATCAGAGCAGGTTGTTCTTGGATTACTCGTCACCACCTTGACACGATAAATTGTGTCACATATTGGGCCCTAAATTAGCCCACACGTGAGAGGGGCGTGTTGAAATATAAGTGAAAGTTTGTCTCATATTAAAAGAATACAAGGCCTTGAGCATGCATATAAGTTTAGTGAGTTACTCATCTTATCACCAATTAGTTTTAGGATGGAACCTCATTTAAGCTTATATATGCTCAGTTTATTTAGACCCAATTATATAAAATTTAACAAGGGGCATTGGACATTCTTTATCTATCTATCTCATCTTTGTAATCTCCTCTCTTATGAAATAAAATCTTCATTTGTACAGGTACAATTCACAATTTTCATTCGAAACTTTATTCTGCTCATAAAATAGGAAACAAATTAAGGTTGTACCGGAATTTGCTAAAGGGGCATATGGGGTAGTTACCTTACTCTAAGGTTGGAGCTAGAATGCTCGTTAAAAAAACTGGCAAAAAATTCAGTAAAGCTAAGGTCAAAAAACTAAAGATACAGGTGCAAAAGTGTAATGGACAATTTAATTTGGAAATTTTAAAACTGTGCATATAAGTATTTTATGATTTCTTATATTTTGGAGAAAAAAAATTCATGTGTAGATTATTTGGAATAGATTTAGATTCTTCAAAATCTATAAATGAAATAATTACATCTCGCTTTTAAGAAACCATTAATATTATAACAAATAATGATAAATTAGAGGTTGAAGATTTATTTCTAATATCTTTAATTTTTGATATTATTAGTAGCTTAGATATGATAAAAGGTTTTATTTGCTCACATGATCGAAGCGTTTGTGTTTGATCTATGTCTGTCCTTAAATTGATATCAAAATCATGGCTATTTGTCCAACTTGTGAAGGGATCCATCAACAAATTTAGGAAAAAATGATAGTTATTTACAACTGAGAACTTGCATCACTCTTTCGTTAGATACTTTACTAGATTTTAAAGCAGTAATTTTTTAATATCAACTAGAAAATCAACAGTAAAAAAAGCATAAAGAGTTACATCTTAGCTTCTCTGAGCATTATATATTGCATCTAAGATAAAGATTATTAGAGATGCTTCATCTTATGCTTTTAACTATGAGTGATTTTTCTTGTTGTGATCATTTACCTTTTGAAATAAATAAACTTGATATTCGTATGCAAAAAGCCTATATTTTTCTTGTTGTGATCATCTACATAGTAGAGCCCTTTCCTCTTAGTACTACGCCTAATGATCGCCTGAGTCAGAATATCCTAAAGCAAGCAAAAAGTGGGAAACATGAGTACAACACACTCTAATTATTCAGTGATTTGACTAACTAATAGCAAATGGTTTGATAATGCATTAACAAGTAAGCAATTATGCAAAGGAAGAGTGGGAGTAAGGGCTATTGTTGGCCTCGGGACTTAATTCAGACATAAAATTTTAATAAATAATGTACAGAATAAAACATATAATTTATGAATTCATGGTGGGACCTTTTTTTTCAAACTAATACTAAGAATAAATATCACAAGGCCTTGGTAGCAATAATAAACGAATTTATAAAAAAATTAATGAAATCTCGTGTGAGACTACAACACAACACTTACGGGTGTGAGTTTTAAGTCTCACACTCGTGAGACTTCAATACAAATACTCACAGGTGTGAGTAGACTTCACTTAGAAAAAGTATGGGTGTGAGAGAAAATTCTCACACCAGTGAGAATCAAGATATCTCAAACTTTCCTATAACTCCATAGTCGCGCACTCCCACTTCAAACTACCATAACTTTCAAACTACAAATCCAAAAATTTCAAACTTTATGTCGTTAAAAAGCTAAGAAAAGGATCTACAACTTTCATAAAAAGAATTTTGTTTGATTTTGCCTAGATCAGTGCAGTTTATTCCTCAAATTTTCAGACTGTATATTTTTTAACCCATAATCACTGTTGACGTTAAACAACATATATATATATATATATATATATATATATATACATACATACATACATACAAAACCAGTAGCTTCAACACACAACCCGAAATCCAACTTTCAAATTTCATACATACAATTTCTATATAACTAATTTTACTTAAAGAAGATCCATCCCAAAAGTCATCAAGCAACAAAACTTCATAGTCACACTAACGTTTGACAGAACATATCATTTTACAATTATGCATATGAAAATCCTGCAACTTTTCTGTCAACTTTCACTAACAGAGTTTTTGCACCACTCCATGTTACAAATCCCAAAAATCACATCAGTAGCAAAATGTAAAATACAATCATGAATGCTCATGCTTGAAATGATTCTAAGTGTCAATAATTTCTGAACTACCTAGATAAGTTACAATGATAAAAATCCTTGGAGTCTGCCGAAGTTTTGCAAAGTTTATTGCTGATCTACTTTTTCTTCACCTGAGGAGTGGAAAAAATAGTGGGGTGAGCTAGGAAGCTTAGTGGCTAATACGTGTATAGCCAGCGATAATGAACCACACACACACAATCAATTTCATACATACATAGGTATTTATATATATTGACAGATCACAGTATACACATTCCAAATGTGAAAATTTCTCTTAAACATAAATACGTCATCTCACAAATCATATCATAAACTTAATTTATAATCAAATCATATCACTCAATTTTACTTTATACTCAACAAATCATTATGCAATGCACAAACATAATGGCTCGAGAGAATCTCATAGAATGAAATGGCGAAACTGAAATTTACACCGTGAACGAAATGAGTCCATTTTTTAGAGCTCGTATGCCACAAGCGGGCAACGGGGAAAAGACTTTAAGTCGACGTGCACGTGACGAACGAAATGGTATCTCTCTTACCTACATAAGCAAATTTCAGATGCATACATATCAAAATCATATTTTTCATGCTTCTAACTTTTCTGTTTTTCCTTAGCATAAAGTTACAAAATTAAACAAACAAACATAATATAAATTTAGGGAATATCTTTCCCACATTCACAATGAGTCAAGACAAACATTTATACATTTTTCCCGCATTCATAATGAATCAAGACAAACATTTATAGCATTCATACACACAAATATTTTTGCTCATCATCACAAAACTATGAACATATTACCCACCTACTTTACTTGATACTTCCAAAATCAAGCTTGCTCTTGACTTCGAATAGCTTGATCCCCTTCAAACACACATATATATATTCATTTAATCAATATACACGAATAAGTTTTCCTTAAACCTACCTATCTATGAATGAGCTTAAACTTGATCTATTCTTGCTTTATCTAACTCAAAGAACTAAGATCTAACTAAAGTTATAAGAATCCAATAAGATAAAGCTCTTGTTCTTATTCTTTCTCTCTCTCATTTTCATCACATAAAACCTACTTTCTCTACTTCCTTCATCTATCAAATAAAAAAGAATAGGCAAAGCATACCTAAAAATTCACCTAAACTTTTCCTTCCTCTTCTTTCTCTTTTTTCTTTCTTTCCTTCTTCTTCCCTTTTCTTCTTCTCCTTTCCTTCTAGTCTCTTCTATGACACTCTCTCTTCTTCTTTTGTTTCTTAACTTTCACGACTCTTTCTTCTCTTTGTCTTATTAACTTAAGACAAAAAATTTTATTTTTCAATTTTACCCTTACTTTTTAAAGCAAATTACTACTAACTCCTCCACTTAATTTTACTTCTTTCTTTTTAATTCATGCCACCACATAAAAATTCATAATATACCATATTAAACTCCAAAAATTTTCAAATTCATAAATTCTAATTTATTTTCATGTTTGATAATTTAATAAAATAGATACTAAGAAAATCGAGTCCCAACACATCTCCATCCTCTCTTCTTCATTGCTAGGACTCATACTTGAGGATAACTTGAAATTAACAGGAAGAGGGGTATAAATTGACTT
>JAOTAY010000003.1:27609836-27620215 GCA_025629805.1 Erythroxylum baracoense | reverse complement strand
TGGTAGTCCTGGTAATTCCTCTGGAAAGATATCTGGAAATTCCTGGACTATTGGAATATTTTCTAGCTTTTCTTCATTTGCTTTCGTGTCTACCACATATGCCAAGTATGCTTCATTCCCTTTCTTCATCATTTTCTCTACTGTTAGAGCCGAAATAAATTTAGAGGGGCTTGCTCTCTTAGCTCCCACAAACACTACCTTTTTGCCCTTTTCAATCATAAACTTTAATGTCTTCTGTTTACAATTCAAGTTGGCACTATATTTTTCTAAGGTATCTATGCCCAAAATCACATCCAATCCTTTCATTTCTAATGGCATTAAATCCACCACTAATGTTACCTCACCAACATGGATTTCACACCCTCGATAAATATGACCAAAATTGACATGATGACCAATCGGGGTACTAACTATGTAAGGACTATCAAGGAGACTCAAATTTCTATCATACAAAATCATACTTGATGAAATAAATGAATGTGTAGACCCCGGATCAATTAAAACAATAGCATCATCATGAAATAATTTAACCGTACCAATCAAAACTTCTGGAGCTGCTTCTGCTTCATCCCTCGTCATTGCAAATACTCTAGCTAGTACTTGCTCCTTCGGTCTTCCTGGAGGATTTACCTTCTTGGCTACACTAGAACTTCCCACTTCAGTTGCAGACTTGACTTCCACGATCTCAGACCTTTTTGAGTCTTGCCTCTGAGTTCCCACCTGTCTAGCATATTATGGACACTCTTTGGCCATATGCCCTCTCTCTTCATATTTAAAGCAAGCTCCTATCAAGCGATAGCACTCCCTTTTATGGAATTTGCCGCAATGATCACATTTTGGAAAGGATGGGTTATTCCCCTCTCCTCTTCTGCCTCCTCCTGTAGTCGAGGCTTTAAGAGAAATAGTTCTCGTCGGTTTGGGTCCACTTGAGCCACTGATTCGAACCTCAGATGGTGTAAGGAAAGTCTTGGTACTCCTTTCTGGTACAGGCATACTACCTCCCCTGCTTAGTTGTTCTTTTTCCTTTCTCTTTCTATTCATTGCACTCTTTATGTTCTCCACATTTTCAATTCTTAGAGCAGCCTCTACCAACTGTTGAAAATCGCAAAAATTCTGCACTACTAATTTTTCTCTGATGGCCAAATGCAAACCTGCTTCAAATCTTCGGCACTTAGCTAGTTCACTTATCACCAACTCAGCTGCATATCTGGATAACTGGGTAAACCTGCGCTCATACTCACTCACCGTCATCTCCCTCTGTGTGAGGCTCAAAAACTCCCTCTTCTTCTGTTGAATGTATACCTCGGACAAATACTTCTTCTTATAGGCAGCTTAGAAATCAGCTCATGTTAACACTGACAGCTTAAACTGGCTCCCTGGTACACTTTCCTACCAATGCAAAGCATCACCCTGTAGCAAACTTGCAGCATACAACCATCTTTTCTTCATCTTCATAATCCATCTGCTCCAATATTCTTTTTGTCTTCCTTAACCAAGTCTTAGCTTCCTCAGGGTCAGTTGTTCTGTAAAAGTCCACGGCGCCATACTTTCTCAGCTTATCAAATTGTCTTCCTTTCTTGGATGGGGCTGGAGTAGACGTGGATGGCATTTGACCCATCGCTTGCATAAAAGCTTGAGCAAAGGCTTGAAACATTCTGGGATCAAATGAATTAGGTACTTGTGTTTGAGGGAGAGGTGGTTTGGGCATCTGAGGTGGAAAGGGCTCGCTATCCTGCCCTACAATTGCCTCAGCAATTGCTGGGGCTACAGATTCATCAATACCCTCCTCTCTCGGTGGAGAATTAGGTGCAGCAAATCCTTGCAAAATCCCTCGAAGTGTTCTTCGACGAGGTGGCATTTTACTCCTTCAATAAAATAGTAACATTTAGCTATTTTCATTTTAAATATTATGTCCTATGTGTATGCATGATATGCCTGTCACTTAATGCAATAAATAAATTTAACATAATAACAATTGATCATATAGCATAACAATTCATAGCATAACATATTCTAAGCCTAGGAATCCTTAGAAACTGTGGGCTTTGCTACCAAAGATGTTGGGTCTAAGTCTCGGTTCCTATTTCATGGCGATAAGGCACAAAAAATTGGGATATATTTTCGTAACAACAATAATCATATTAAAAAAAATTAAACTCTTAATAGGAGTAAAACATAGAACATACCCTTATGAATTAACAAAGAAACGAAACAAAGAAATGGAAAAAAAATCACACCTATGACACCTAAAAGTCACGGGTGTGAGTAATACAAACAATAAAATCACAGCTATAAGAGCACAGTGTTGAGATGAGACAATTTAAAACACAGTAGTCGAGCCATGTAAAACTTACGGATGTGAGCAAGAAAGATCACGCTTATGGTTGAAAATTTTTGTTGTTGTTGAAACCTCACAAAAGTCACGGGTGTGAGTTTTAAATCTCATACTCGTGAGACTATAACACAAAGTCACGGGTGTGAGTTTTAAGTCTCACACCTGTGAGACTTCCAAACCAAAATGCACGGCTGTAAGAAATTTTTTTTCTCACAACCGTGAGAGTCAATAAAGGCAACGCACGGGTATGAGAGAAAATTCTCACGCCCGTGAGAATCAAACAATCATAACATACGGGCTTGAGAACAAATTCTCATGCCCGTGAGAATCAAGAAATTTCAATTCTGCAAAAGTCACGCACCTTTACTTCAAACTACTATAAATTTCAAACCACAAATTAAAAAATTTCAAACTTTATGTCGATGAAAAGCTAAGAAAAAGATCTACAACTTTCATGAAGACACTTTTGTCAAATTTCTCATAGATCAGTGCAGTTTATTCCTCAAAGTTTCAGACTGTATTTTTAACCCATAATCACTGTTTACGTACATCTGCTAACAACATTTACATATATATATATATATACATACAAAACCAGTAACTTCAACCACAAGACCCGAAATCCAACTTCCAATTTCATCCATAAAACTTTTATATAAACAATTTTTCTTAAAGATAATCCATCCCAAAAACCATCACATAAACCACATTGACATTTGAAAAAACATAACATTCTACACAACCATATGAAAGTCTCTGCAACTTTTCTTTCAACTTTCATTAACAGAATTTCTGCACCACTCTATATTACATATCCCAAAAACCACTTAAGTAACAAAATGTAAAACACAATCATGAATGCTCATGCTTGAAATGATTCTAAGTGCCAATAATTTCTGAACTACCTAGATAAGTTACAAATGATAAAAATTCTTGGAGTTTGTCGAAGTTTTGTAAGTTTATTGTTGATCTGCTTTTTCTTCACCTGAGGAGTGGAAAAATAGTGGGGTGACCTAAGAAGCTCAGTAGTTAATACGTTTATAGCCAGCAATAACGAACCACACAAAAGCAATATATATATATATAACTTAACAATCACATTCAAAATTTAAGACTTTCATACATATTTGAACACATCACTATATAATCCATCACATATTTTTCATTCAATCATCACAAAATATCATTCAATTATTTTCCATATCCAACAATTTAGGATGCAATACATAAACAAAATGGCTCGAAAGAATCCCACAGAACGAAATAGTGAAACCGACGTTTATACCATGAATGAAATGAGTCTATTTTTTGGAGCTCATATGTCACAAATGGGCAACCGAGAGAAGGCTTTAAGTCGATGTGCACGTGACGAACGAAATGGTATCTCTCTTACCCACATAAGCAAATTTCAGATACATACATATCAAAATCATATTTTTCATGCTTCAATTTTTTTGTTTTTCCTTAGCATAAAGTAACATAATTAAACAAACAAATATGATATAAATTTAGGGAATATTTTTCCCACATTCACAATGATTCAATACAAACATTTGTAGCATTCACACACAAAAATATTTTTGCTCATCATCACAAAACTATAAACATATTACCCACCTATTTTATTTGATACTTTCAAGATCAAATTTGCTCTTCTCTTTGCTCTTGACTTCGGCTAACTTGATTCCCTTCAAACATACATATATATATATATATATATATATATATTCATTTAATCAATATAAATGAATAAGCTTCCTTAAACCTAACTATCCATGAATGAACTTAAGCTTGATCTATTCTTGATTTTTCTAACTCAAAGAACTAACATCTAACTAAAGTTATAAGAATCCAAGAAGATAAAGCTCTTGCTCTTCTTCTTTCTCTCTCTCTTCATTTTCATCACACAAAACCTACTGTCTCGACTTCCTTCATCTATAAAAACAAAAAGAATAGACAAAGAATACCTAAAAAAACTCACCTAAACCTTTCCTTCTTCTTCTTTTTCCTATTTCTTTCTTTCCTTCTTCTTCCCTTTCTTTCTCCTTCTCTCGTTCTAGTCTCTTCGATGAGACTCTCTCTTTCTTTTATTTTCCTTAACTCTCATGACTCCTTTGCTTCTTTGTCTTATTAACTTAAGACAAAAATTTTTTGTTTTTCCAATTTTACCCTTCTTTATTAAAGCAAATTTCCTACTAACTCTTCCACTTAATTTTTTAATTCTTTCTTTCTAATTCATGCCACCATATAAAATTCATAACATACCATATGAAACTCCAAAAATTTTCTAATTCATAAATTCTAATTTATTTTCATGCTTGATAATTTAATAAAATAAATCCTAAGAAAATCGGGACCCAACAGCTATAGTTCCTACACCAATAACTGGGGTGGTCTCCCTATTAGTAGTCACAACATTATTTTTGGAAGGTGAAGTCAAGTATTGAAATAAAGATTTGTTGTAAGTAATATGTTTTGTAGCTCTCGAATCAATGATCAAATCTGTATTTTGTGTGGTAGATGTAGAAAAAACAATGCCTGGAATATTAAAGCATTCTTCAATGCCTGGAATAGGTTTCGTTCGAAGAAGATCACTTCTGATTGGATCAAAAAACTCATCTAATCCTACAAGAAAGTCATACGATCCTTTTGAATTTCCTCCTGTCTGGTACGTAGATCTGTGGTATATAGCATTTTGATAGGACAACAACTATCAATTTCTTGCCATACACTATTCAGCTTAGTGTAATAAAGGTTTACTGGTCGTCCATTCTGCTTGGTCCTTGTGGCTTTGCAACGTAACTCATAATAGTGTGACTCATCTGCTCCATCGTAGAAAGTTTGAGTGACACTGTCCTAGATGTCTTTTGCTATTGGTAGATCAATGAAGAGACCCAGGAGATCAGGTTCCATGGTTTTAAATAGCCATGCTCGCACAATTGCATCCTCAGTACACCACTTAACGTAGCCATCATCCTTCTCATCCACCTTTGGGATCTGCCCAGTTAAATATCGAAGTTTGTTTAACCCTACAGCATGAACTTCTATCATACAGGACCAGATTTTAAAGTTCGTATCATTTAATTTAAAACCAACAAGTAAGTTGTTGGAGGTAGGTAATTCAATTGGGTTTAGGTTTTGGTTTAAAGTTGTGATGGCTGTCTTGTCTTCAGCCATGGTGAATCACTTGTTTTCGAGATTATGAAGAGACGAAAGAAAAGAGAGGTTAACTAGTTGTGGTATTCATGGATCGGTTTACTGCTCTGATACCATGTTAAATATTGAGTTTTGGTAGAATAGTTTTTCTATTTTTTTTCTCTCAAAGAGGAAAGAATATATATATAAATAGGATTACAAGATTGATACTTATCCTAAATTAAGGGATTATAGCAAGGAACTTTCTAAACTTATCTCCCTATAATTGTGATAATCACAAATATTCCTACAATCATACTGATAGAGCCATGGCTATTTGATGTCCAACTTGTAAAGAGATCGATCAATAGATTCAGAAAAAAGATATTTGATAGCCGTTAACAATAGATACATACGTGAAATAAAAAATAGTTACTTACAACTGAGAACTTGCATCACTAGTATATTAGATACTTTATTAGATTTTAAAACAATAATTTTCAAATATTAACTAGAAAATCAGCAGTATAAAAATGAGCATAAAGCGTTACATCTTAGCTTCTCTGAGCATTATAGATTACATCTAGATAAAGGTTATAACAGATGTTTCATCTTATGATTTTAACTATGAGTTTGTCCTTATTGTGATAATTTTCTTTTTGAAATAAATAAACTTGATACTTGCCTACAAGAAGCCCAGATTGAATTAGATAATTATAAAAATAGAGACAATGATATATTATTTACAAATTATCATAAAATACTATAAAAGCAGTTAAAGCAATGATGGACGAATTAAATAGAACATATAAAAAATGTAAAAACTTGCAGATAAAAGCTCAATTAGAAATTACTGGACATTATCATCTAAATGGCATTAGACAAGTATATAAAATTAAAACCTGAAAGATAAAAAATAAAAATTGAATTGGCATAAATTCAAAACCAATAGAATATGATGAAAATAACATTCTTTTTTATATAGAAAAATTCAAAAACAAATAATGGATATGCAAGATATGATGAAAATTAAAATAAATAAATAAATATAATATAGAGAATAAACCCAATAAAAATCATATAGAAAAATAGATTTTTGATATAATTTTTAAAATAAAATACCTCCTATTTACAAATAAAATAGAATATTTTATAGAAGCTTTTTATTCACAAATTGAAGAACTAAATGGATAGATAGAAAATTTAAACTTAGAAACTTTAGCGCATACAAAACCATATTTAATTAAACAAGAAATTTACTAGAATCCTTATCTTAGTAATATACCTAGTACTTCTAAAAATTCACGTCATGGGTTTCTTTCACAAAATTTTAATAGAACTAATTTAGGATATGCTATAACTCATATTATAACCAAAGATAAAGATAGTTCATCCATAGGTAAAATGAGAATATAAGTTATAAATCCTTTTGAAATATGTTTAGATATGGATTGCTTCAAAAATATAGAAGAAGCAATAGATAAATGGGAAATAGCTTTAAGAGTTGATGTTGCTATTAATAAAATAGATTATGAAACAACTAAGCAAGTTTTAGAAAAAAAAACTTTAGTTTTGAAACTTTCGGACCAGAATTTGTTGGAAAAGGAAATATTTTAAGAGATACAATTACTACAGTAAAGTATCTTATGTCATTACAAAGATTGCAATTATAAGATATGTATGAAATCAATGGATATATTTATATTTTGCCATATCATTTTTACCATATTTATATCAAGTCAATAACACAAATTTATTTAAAGATGTTTTATTCAAAGATTCCTATCATTTCTTAGCAAGTCTATCCTTTGCTCCTAATAGTCTAACTTACTTTCAAGCGTGATTTAGATTGTTATATAATGATAGAAACCATTTGTCCTACTGGGATATCTACCTAAATAGAAGCATTCAAGTTGGATTTGAGATGTAGTCATCATTATTTTATTAATTAAAATATCTAGCGTTTGATTGTCAACATCTTTCAAATGATTAATATCTTAAAGTTATACTTCACACTGATTTGTTTTATAATCAAGAACAAATATATGTAACGGGTTCCAAGTGAATTTGAGTCATTCTTTTAAGCTGCGACAAGCAATTGCATTTTCTTAAGCATTGACATTGCTATCAGTTGTAACCTTTTAATAAGTAACACTTTTAAACCCATTTAAGTATGAACCTGAGGTTCAAAATGTATCTTAATAGACATAAAAAAATAATAAATGTTTTTGAAGTCAATCTAGCAACATTCCATATGTAACATATTTATCCTAAAGAGAAGCTTCAAAAAAGTGATATTATGCACTAATGACGAAGACACATGACACCATCAATTTGATGCATTTATTAAAATAATAAAGTAACCAATTAGACTATAAGGAGATATATGTGATATAACGTTAACAAGATGAATGTGTCAAATACTAAATATCTTCATGTCAATAAACTTATGGTTCATAATCATATTGGTCTCAATCACTCTAATAGATGTATAATATGATCTTTTAGAATTTACTAAATATAATGAAATTGTTATATCAATATTACTTCCACCAAATAACAATATACTAAATCTTCTAGAGCTTTCAATTAGATTAGATGTGTATGAGATAAGTTTTACATAAGGTTTTGTCAAAATTAATTTGGAAAAGTAGTTTTGATCCCAAAGTATAGTTAGTGTCATAAAAGAATCAACTAACAACAACAATAATACGCAATAAAAATTCCACTGAGACACATGGTCTATGGAGGTTTAATAATACGCAGCCTTATTCTTAATTAGTAAAAAGACAAAAGAATCAATTACATAAGTAAAATAAAGTTTAATTTATTTTCAAGAATAATACTAGGAATAAAATTGGAATAACAAGAAATTTGGAACAATAAGATGCATTTTGTGTGATATTATATTTTATCTTTACCCAAATTTTATCTAATCTACTTTCAAATAACACTTGAAGGTTTCCCAATTATTAATCCTCGCAAATTTTCTTAAATTACTTAATTGAATAGAATAATATGTTGAATGAATTAACATTAATAAATAAATATTAAAAAAATAAATCTTATTAAATATAAAATTATTATTATCCCTTAAAATGAAAAACAAAATCATCACCTCATCAACACCCAAATGAAATCTTAATGAGAAAATGAAAACCAACCAAATATTAAAAATTAAACTAAAACAAATATTGCCTAATCAATAACAAAAACTAATACTGCCAATAATGAAAATAAATAACAAAAACTAATATTGCCAAGCGGTTTAGCCTTTAGACTACATTCGCTTTAAGCAATGTCGTAGATCTAAGTGGAAGAGATTCTTATTTCTTTTATTAGTAATTTATTATTTTTCTCAGTCATTAGTAAACATCAAATCAATATAAAATATATTTTATACAAATGCTCTCGACATTGCTACTACAGGTGCATTTGGTGGCATGAATATATGGTATTGTTAACGATGTTTTAAAAATCAAACCGAAAATTAAACCGATAATAGAAAAGGTTTAAGATTTAATTGATATTAGAGCATCATAAAATCGACTAATGATTAAATAAAAATAAAAAATTTAAAATATAATTGAAAAAAATTATCTTTACCTTTGGACGAATTTAAAGATTATTTGAAAAATAGATTATTAAATAAAAATTAATTGATTTATTTATAAGAACTTATTATTTTACAAAAATTGTCTGATTGAATAATAAATTGATTGATTTTTAACAATAAAAGTCATTAAAATAAATCAAACTAAAAAATTGAAAACCAAACTAATTAAAATTTTTGTAATTAATCTAACTGAACCGATTGAATTTTTAGTCATTCATCTTTTACGTAAACCCTCCTCAGTCACTTGCTCTCCACATGATTGCAACTACGAGTTGATTTTAAGTAAGTTTATGTTTGGTTAGGAGTTTTATAATAGAACGGAATTGAATGCAATATTATTCTCTCGATTGGGAGGAGATTTTATAATGGAATGAAATGAAATATGATGGAAAAGGAGGGTTTTATATTACATCACATTTCATCCTAAATAGTAAAAATAAAAAACCTCCAATTTAAGGGGTTTAGAATAGAATGTAAAATGATAAACAAATTTACACTATATTATATTATAAACCTTCATCCAAATAACATTTCACTATATTACATTATGAACTCTTCTATCTCTCCTAAACAACAATTTTCTAATATTACAATCATTTACATTTCATTCTATTACAAATCGTTTCATTTCATTCTATTACATTAAAAACTTTACATTCAACCAAACATAGCCTAAAGAGTAATTATATTCAACAACCATTTTAACATATCCCAAGGTGTGATTGGGCTTTGGATACTAATATTTTATTTTTTTAGGTCCTTGTGAATATGACGCGTAAATAACTGAAGCTTTTTCTTTTTTGAGAATAAAAGAAGCATCCTCCTAAGATGTGGTATTGTCGTCTTCTATTGTGATTCCCAAACTCGTAACAATAAGAAGCATCTACCGTTAAGAATATAATAAATATATTTTTAAGAAGCTCAAAAAAATTCTAATATAATAAGATTAGGCATATTTGGTTTACAAAATGCATACCTTTTATTCTTTAAAACCATATATTTATAGATAATGTATTACCAAAATTTGAGAAAAAGAACAATCGAGAAAGAGTAACTAAAGAAAAAAAGTTTAAAAAAATAAAGAGAATGTTTTTCTTTTAGTTTGTATGTCAAAACAAATCACTCGATACCTCTATTTATTGGGAATGGCAATGGTTCGTGTGATGGTAATCACCTTCACTCCACCAACCAACACTCAGAAACATCAAACAACGACAGATGGGAAGAATCGAAGAAGAGAAGTCTGAAGGTAATGAGGAGAGGTGTCTCGAAAGTTCTAGTTAGCAGAAAGCA
>JAOTAY010000003.1:27582469-27609736 GCA_025629805.1 Erythroxylum baracoense | reverse complement strand
TCCTTTAATGTTAGATAAATTTGCTTAAAAAACAAATTAGAGATTCTATTTAAATGTTTTAAATATAATTAATTTTTTATTAAAAATTAAGAATAAAAATATTATAATCTAAAACGTTTTTGTCATCAATTCTGCATAAGTATTCTTATATTTAAAAATTATGTTATTATCCTTTCAGTATCAACTTGTTACTATATTAATCGACTTTAATATTTTTGTAACATTTTGTCGTCACTTATGGCTTTTAGCAATAAGCTATAATAAAATATAAATTATGACTTTTTTTTGACAGGTTGTCATAATAGATGTAACTATTACCTATTTTGCTATAGAGTATCACTAAAACTAGCATAGATTATAGTGACCGATGGCTACTAGAAATATTAGCATAACCTTTTTTGGCAATGTGGTGTCACAAAAAAATGTCATCACACAAGTTGTTTAGTAATAGCGTGTCAACAAATTGTAACTAAAAATAACTATATCACTTTTTTATGATGGGTCATCACAATAACTAACATTATAACTTATTTTGCTATAGATTGTCACTAAAGTTAACTTAGAATATAGTGATAGATAGTCAATAAAAAAATACTAATATGCCAATTTTGCAACGTGCTGTCATAAACGACATTGTTTGTAAAAAATGACATTATTTTTTTATTGTCAGTTAGGCTTCAGGTTGGGCCCAAAAAATAGGACCCGATGCTCGGTCAACCTAGGCCCCATTGATAATAAGGTAACATGTGTAATCTACATAATGACCTTGTCATGCTATTAGATAATTCTATAAATTAAGACATTTATTATATATAATTATCTTGCATACTAGGTAATCATATCTTTTGAGACATTCATTTTACATAATTGTTTTGCATAATTGATAACTTAGTTAATTAGAATATTTTATCTATAACAGAAATTAGCTAATCTTATTATATATAATGGAACCAATAAATCTTATGTTAATAAATGAGTTTAATCGCATATAAAACTAATTAATTGCATTTTATTAAGTTAATAAATGAGTTTAATTGCATGTACAACTAATTACTTGCATTTTATTATGTTAAATAAATGAGTTTAATTGCATGTAAAACTAATTAATTGCATTTTATTTCACGATAATTAGGGCGTTTTCCTTGGTTTGGGATTGGATTAAGAATTCAAATAATGCACAATACTAAAGAGACATGAAAAGGCACAAGTTAATATTACAATCATCCTGATATTGCTTTGTGTATGAGATATATTTAAAGTACAAGATTTCTAATATTAAAAAAGTATTACAATATTTTTTAGCTATTTTCTTAATCAAATACTCTATTAAAATATTTGACATAATAATGTTAAACCCATTTTAGCCACCATCAACTTGTCATTGAAAAAGAGATTTGTTTGATGTTACATTAAATTGATTTGAACTTCTACGCACTATAATATGAAAATCAACAAACCTAGTGTACATGACTTCCCGTTTTACGAGGGTTGGAATAGAGGCATCAATTAAATGCAGCCTTTTTTATATTTTTTTTATAAAAAGATTGTTTCCGTGACCCAAACCTGTAACCTTGCAGTCACAAAAGACTAACCTTACCGATTTCTCCAAGCTCGCCCTCTAAAAATATCATAATCCCTATTATACATTGACAGCTATAAAAGTTTAGAAGAATGTAAAAAGCAAGAATCATTTCCCTTTGAGTTCAATTAACTTTATCCTTACATTAAACAACTATAGGAAAAAGATATCAACAAATGAATGTAACTGAAAAAAAAAAAAAAAGGACCCAAGAACATGTTGGAACTCTGGAAAAAGAAATAACATTACAAGGTTTTTATTAAATGAAAAAAGAAGAAGATATCTATGTACCTATTGATCAACATTACAAGGTTTTTATTACCTATTGATCGAGTGCCAACCACTCTAGCTCTAATTCTATTTCTCCACTTTCAACGTTTTGAAGCTTGAGTACAACCTCCTGTTTCACCTTTCCATCAACAATGTTGATGATAGCATCATCGATTAGTGCATTGTCATGTGATTTCAGCCACTTTCCAATCTGCATATTCCCAAACATTTCCGGATCCCCGAATGCCATGGCTGAGGTTATCAACGGCTGGATATCTATCTCCGCTTCTCCCATTATGTCATCGGCAGAAAAGGTATCATGATCATAGACTTGCTGAAATATATGTAACTCAAGATATCAAATGCTGGGCTCAGGCTAAAAGCAATTTGGTAATGATGAAAGTATCAATAAGAGCAATGAAAGCGAGTTGATGAAAATGATGATTACATTTCTCCATCTATGTGTTGTTTATCTACAAGGATCACATATAATTGAGAACATGAAGGAAAAATGATTTTTCATTTGACCCAAGGAAAAAGTTGCTTATGGCTTGAAATGGTCGCTTCAAACAATTTTTTTGGTGGATATAATCTCATTGCCTTAAAGATGCAATTAGATCATATACAGAGGACATTGATTGCACAGTAAGAGAAGGAAATATTGTTAGCGAGATTTCTACTGGGTCTTATTGTTGTCGTTGTTACAGAGGAAATTGATTGCATGATAAGAGAAGGAAATATTGTCTTACCAACTTTACAGGCCCAAAATCTTGCGGAACAGAAAGCATAAGTTCCTCATTCCAGACTGGATTCAAGTTGCTCCTTATTACAGTTGTCTGTACAGTCTAATGACATGAACACACATATTCAGAGTCAGTGCCAACTTCCTTCAGCAACGCAATGACCGTTAGGCATGAGTCGTTAAGGAAACGTGTAGGCATGCCGATACATGCACAAGTAAGAAATGGATGTAAATATATGTATAAAGATATATGGCATCCAATGCCTCTGGCACCTGAGACCCCTTGTGGTCTCAATTGTATCAGCCTCATCAATCTTGAAAATGAACCCGAAGGAAAATTAATACAAGTAAAGCAAACGAAAAAAGGCGATGACCAACCTGCTTTCCCAGGGTCAGAACTACGTAAGGATCACTTGACATCATATCTCTGATGGCTAAATTATAACCTTTTTTGACATTAATCTTCAGCAATCCAATAAACTCTATCAAGCCATCCTGTTACAACTTCCCAATTTAAGATTAGCATAAATCCATCCAATCAAAAAAGCAAATTATGAAAACTTTTTGACTTTCGAATTCTAAAGACTTTAGTGAACAACAAAAACAGAATTTCCGGAACAACAAAAACAATGTTCTGCCTGCCGTTCTAGGTTTCTTTTTCTCGTAATCTGATGTCAGGCTACAGTAGATGGTATAGCATGAAAACCTTAGGTTATCTTTGTATCAGATATGCTTTATTTGTCAGAAATTAGAAGACAGAACTTGGAATGTCATCTAATCTATAGTAGGGTTCATGGCATCACACGTAAGGTCTATGTACAGATGCATGTAATACCATCAAAAATTGATGTAAATATTATCAAGCATAAAGCAGATAGCAAGGGAAAGAAAAAGGAGAAGAAAAATACCGATTTATTTGATGTGCTTGAAATTCGAAAGCTATCCAAAATCTTTCGAGAGAAACTTGTTTGGAGAGAAGCAGAAGATGATTTTCCTGATGAAATCCGCAAGCTAGGTTTCAGAAACTCTTGCAGCTCGTACTTAGACCTACATAAATATTGAAGTAATATGGTGAACCACTCTAGGACTCCAGTTATTGACAAGTAATAGCTTTAGTAACCACTACGCAAGGTCCAAACCGGAGAAGAAGGGAGTTACTGCCCAAATTGGTTTTGAAAGAGTTACAGCATTCACAATAGGTGCATAAAAGGGAGCATTAGGTTGGAAGACAAGAAATGACTAGTCAATCACCAGCATCATATCCACAAGAAAGCCTTTTCTAACCTGATGAATTTCATACGCTGCTCATGACTGGCATCTGGTCCTGGCTTTGAAACTCCTTCAGGTATAAAGGCTTCATAAATTGAATTAGCAGAGGAGTTTCCTCCAACTTCAATCATGGAATCAATTTCATCATCAGACCAGTCATCCAATGTTACAGATAAAACCTAGTCAGTTGAGATTAGTGTTAAAAGTTAAGACTAATTGTGGCAAAGTGTAAGATGCTTTGTAAGCATCATAAAGATAATTCAGTTTGTTTTTCAATCGTTCAGTCATGTACAAGAAAGGCAAGTTTTACATACATGGAGTTTGCACATGTTTATAAAAATGAGTGCTGAGCGAATACCAATGCTGATCTTACTCCATCGTTTTGAAATGTTGGCCTAAAGTCTAAATGGTAAGGGAATCATGCTTTTAATATTGAGCATATTTAACTGATGATGTCATAAGTACTTTTATATAAAGCAATTATATCACTTGAAGAAAAAATTTCATGAACTAAGACAATATGAAAACTTGTTGTGGTACAAGAAAATAGACTCATATTTAAAAATTCTAATCATTAAATTTTCTGAAGGATGCAAATAAACAGAAGCAACATGTTCAAGATTATTCAAGGTGCTTCTGATTAAATGTGTTAACCAGAAGCATCATAGGGTCAACAGCAGTTATTCTTACATATATAATGGCTGTAGTCCAGAAATGGGATAAAAAGGAAACAGAAGCACATGTACAAATGTCTCCCTGCTATGTATACTATGAGAGAGCAAGTTGAACGAACATTTATCTTTAAAATTTACGATGAGATTTTACAGAAAAACTCACAGGATAGTCATATGATACTATAACATTTTCTTAAAGTTGACAAGTCAATATCACCTTGGGCTACTTTACTAGAAGAAAAGAATTGCCAAATTAACAAAAGTAAAACTAGAGGCAACCTCATGCTGTTACCTTTGAGATGTGTGTACCAAGGCTTCTATGAACACCACAACATTTAAGGCATATGAAGACTCCAATATTTGCTGACCTGAAAATAAGAATATGAACTTACTTTTTAACAATAATGGTGGGAAAGTTAAAACCAAAATTCACTCATAGGTCTTCAATAGCCATATGCAAAGAAATATCACTCATCACTTCTCAGTAATAAATTTTCATTTGTAGGTCTCATCTGGAAACACTTCAATGAAGATTATCTTCATCGTTAAAGATAACAAAAATCTAAAATCACAGTTAAGTTGTACAACTTACGCCCATTTTGGATCCGGAGCATCACAATCAGCACATTTGCGATTATCAGTCTGGGACAACAATTCTCTTAATCTTCTCCTAGCTGGACCAGAAAATTTATGACATGTCATTGGTTTAGAATGCATCCGCAAAGCAGACAAATAATAGATACTGAATATAAGGGAGGGTGCGGGAGAAGCTTCTGAACTCAGGAGGTAAAAACATTAGAATCTCTTCTTTCCTTGTTGAATATCTCAAGCCACAAGGATAAGCAATAATGCCTCTTCATTTAACTGATCCTACAAGCTTTTTGATAATCCAGAATTTTAATACACGTGTGCCTTAACTCTCCTGCTATTCAGAACATGTAGCTATTGCACCATACCTGAGCCAGCTTTCTGAAGTTCTGAAATACGGCTCATTGCTATGATGATAAACAAAGAACATCCACCAAAGCCTGCACCAAAAGGTTGTCTGCATAGAATCAAACCAAACCATCAAGGCACGCACATACCGAACTAACAAACGAAAATCCCCATATGCCTCCAGTGCACCAAATAAAAGGAAAACGAGAATATTTGTGGTCAGCTGCAATGATTGAAGTCATGAATTAAATAACCATAGTCAAAATCAGAAGTTTTGAAGACTAAACTTTTCTTAAAGCCATCATGAAATCCAAATAAAATCATACAGACAAATTTTCATGACTTCAAATGATGATTGCGAGATGCCGACGAAAAAAAGAAAACCTCCACCTTTCGTAAAAGATAAATTAGAAGTGAGTATTACAGAGGATACAAAATTTCATTTTAGCCATCCCAATCAGTCACTCTTAAAATGGAAATTAAAAGGAGGGGCTTATAATGTAAATTCTTTTTGTTCCTTCAATAATGGATGAAGAAGCCATGTTGCCGTCCCATATATTAGAAGCAATAAGATTAACTGAAAACTGAAGAATATGTTAATTTTGGCCTTGTTCAATGACCAGTTGAAAGGATTCGAGAATGACTCGAAGAAAACAAAGAAAAATGGAAAGATATCCCCTTGCACTCTTTTCGTCAACAACCATATAAAACAGAGAAACTAGCAAGCGCGTTGAGATTAAATCCAAATTAACAAATGATGAGATGATCCTTCAGAAGAACTGAATGACAAAAGCACTTGGCGGATAGTTACAAATGGTAATGGCAGATTTAGAGGCATCTACAATTGCATATAGAAAAAATATCAATGATGCAACCAACAAATGGGATAGAGAAACAGAAGCCCTTAAATGGCAGGAAAATGGGCAAAAACCCAACAACAGAAACAAGGATAAGCATGAAAAAATCGAGTCAGAAGGAACGGAAGGGATCTAAAAGATACAGGGAAAGAGGGATTCACCGGTGAAATCTGTCAACAAACAATAGAAGCCCTTTTCTTCAAAACCAGAGCCTTGGTTGAAAGAGAAACGGAACAGGAAGAAAGAGAAACGAGGAAGAGAGAGAGACCAAACAAATAATATGTGAAAAGGCTCGGGCTTTCAGTTTTACAATATCGGCATCAATCAAATGTCATAAAAATGTGAACTTTATGTAATGGGAATAGTCGATGATTGAGAATATTAGTCATCATTCTTAGGAATCCCTCACCTGCCCACAACCACATGAAATGGACATCAAAAATCATGCATTTACCATAAAGCTGACAGCTTTTATCTTTGTCTATTCCTTTTGTTTGCTAAATTTCCTAATGGGTAAGAAGACTTGCCACGGCATGTTATATAAATGTTAAAATGCTAACCATTTTCTAGTACGTGACAACTGACAACTGCCGTAGTTAGGTTAGTTAGGATCTTACGCACGCTGAGTTGTACTTGTAAAGGGTCAAATACGTCTGCCTTTTCTGTCCGAAGCAAAGTTCATGGCCAACCTTTCATGAATGGAAGGGTTGGCCAGTTACAGTTGTTTCTTTTTCATTGTCAATATCGTTATTAATATTGTTAGTGTCAACCTTCAATTATAGATATTGAAAAATGAAATTGAAACCCCCAAAACACTTTATGATTGATTTAGATAAACTTACGGTAGGTCTGAAAGTAACCCATAAAGTAACCGATGAACAGCCCCGGCCCTGGGCAGGGGCGAGCTGGGCCCCTACCTAGGGCCCACTTTTTTAATAAAAAAATTATATATATAATTTTTTTTTAAAAAAAATTTTAATTATTTTTTAATTAAAATGAGGGACCCATATTTTCTTTTTTACCCAGGGCTTACAAAATTTCAGGACCGGCCCTGCCGATGAAGTCATTCCTTTGTGACCGGTAGGTCTGAAAGTAACCCATAAAGTAACCGATGAAGTCATTCCTTTGTGACCAGAAAGTCACACAGTTCACTCACATTAATAATTTTTTTATAAAAATATAAAAAAAGCTGCATACATTAGCAATCTCTTCAACTTCCTTATGTTTCTTCCTGAGGCAGCAATACAAATCACATATCATAGTAGTGGAACTACAAATTAAACTGGTTTAGCGTAAGGATGAATCTATGTACTACAATGCTTTATGCAAGCTCGATAACAATGGGGTTCACTTGCATCATCAGCTTATCATTTATTTCGATATGAAATAGAAAGTTCTTGGCATTTCAACATCGTTGAATTGGCTGGCCTATGACCATTTCTGGATGTGACCCATGAGTTTCTCAACTTCTACAAATAAAATAGAAGGGTCTCTTTTTAATATATTTTAATTTATTGGGTGAGTTTTTTAAATCTTTATTCCAACAATGGTATGACTTTGAATGATATGTTTTATACTTAATTTTCATATAAACAAATTTAATGAGGTTTATTTTGTTCCTTTCTTAGGGAATGTAAACACAATAATTAAAAAATTCAACCAATTAGGTCAGTTTAACCGTAAAAATCTTAAACCGTTCAATTTTTTCGTTTAGTTTTCAACTTTTTGATTCGATTTATTGTAGTAATTCTTATTGTTAAAAACTTTAATTTATTAATTAGTTGGTCATTTTTTGTAAATAATAAGTTTTTATAAACTAAAATATATCAATTAATATTTATTTAACCATCTCTTTTGTAATTGAATTTCAAATTTTTCGATACATAAGAACAATCTCTTTCAATCATATTTCAAATTCTTTAATTTTATTTAATCTTTATTCGGTTTCACGATAATCTACCTTAAATTTTTTGTATTTAATTAACTTTCAATCCGATTTTTAAAACATTAATTAAAGATAAATATGACCTTCAGATATATATTAAGTATTTTAGATATTCAGAATAAAAAGCAACAATAACTAACGTTTTAGCATTAAATAAGAGTTTCCCTTACAGTGGTTAAAGAAAACGGCCTATCAAATTCGAATGGTTATATGTTATACTATTAATATAATTGTTTTATAAACCACAAACCAAGTTTCCTGTTCAATGACACATTTATACCTTTCAACCTAACTTCCCTTTGACAGGTTCAGATTAGAACTTTCTTTCCAACATTCAATAAGCTTGTAAACTTACGCGAAACTTTAATGTTGACTTTATGCATAAACTATAATGGCTTGAACATGAGAGGAAAAGATGAAGTAACGAAACATTATATGTTAAATTTAGCAAATTTACAAGTAATTAACAATTTTAGCAAGGTGACGAAACTAGAAAAAGTTCAATTATAGTCTATTTCATGCTACTTTATTTACCAAATATCTATTTTATATATTTTAAATGGTTATTCAAAATGTGCTGAGTTTTTTTTTACAATTACAAGCGATGTTTTAAAAATTAGACTGGAAGTTAAACTAATAACACAAAAGATTTAAGGTTTAAAAAGTTCAATCGGTATATGATGACATTGAATACTAAAGTGAAGGTATTCCGAAAGAATAAGCTGTTGGAATGTCGTAGAAAGAAGCAACTAACATATAACATGCATTTGCTTCTCAAGCTAAGGACAAGTTAATGTCTGCATCCGAGGAGGTTGAACCAATAGTAGAATAAGAGGTTGCACTATCATTATAAAACTAGTTAAATATTGAATAAAATTAAAAAAACTAAAAATTATTGAGAGAGATCTTTTTTATCTATAGAAAAATTTAAAATTTAATTAAAAATTATTAAATAAAAAGTAATCGATTTATTTTAGCTTAATAAGAACTTATTAATTTACGATAATTAATGAATTAATTAATAAATAGATTGGTTTTTAACAAAAAAATTATTAAAATAAATTAAACTAAAAAAAATTAAAAAATTAAAATTTTTACAGTTAAACCGATCAAATCAATTAATTTTTTAATCATTTATTAAAAGTATCATGCAAAATCTTCCAAACACATATATGTAATATTTTCTACGCTTTATATTGTAACAAAAAAAAATTGTACTAAAATTGTAGGGCAGTTAAGGATAATAAAAATGGCCCGACCTGTTTTTAGCTTAGGTTGCTCGGGTCATTGGCGAGCCACGGGCCGATGCCCATTTTTTCTAAAACAACGTCATTTTGAAAAATTTTTACTTACAAAATGGTAGGCTGGGTCAGTCAGCCCAAGGGCAAACCAGGCCATTTCGGCCCTCGTAAGCCAGAATTCAGCCCACAGACCACCATGGCTAAGGGCAAACCGGGCCGTGTCGAAGGCGGTCCGAGCTCAACCTGATCCATTTACATGCCTAAGTGCAGTCTGCAAACCAGATGTGCTCCATTTATTAGGGAGAAAACTATAATAACAAGCCTTTGATGTATTAGTAACTATATGACTAATTTCAATTTTATTATTAAAAAAAGTTTACGTACTTAGTACATAAAGCTATCCACCTCGCCCATTGACATGCTTAAGGGCAGTTTGCAAATCAGATTGTGTCCCATTTATTAGGGAGAAAACTATAATAACAAGCCTTTGATGTATTAGTAACTATATGACTACTTTTAGTTTTATTATTAAAAAAAGTCTACGTATTCAGTACATAAGGTTATCTGCTTTCCGGGCCGGGGGGGTTTGAGAAGAATCATAATGTATGCAACTTTTTTTTTGTATTTTTACAAAGAAACTGTTTCTATGACTTCAACCTGCAACTTTATAATTACAAAGGATCAATTTTATTAATTACTCTAAAATCCTGAGCTGCATGAGAATTTGGTATGTACAAATATCCGTAGATTTAAGCAATATTATATTTGAGTCCCAACAACATCATGTATTTTAGGGGTTAATTGCGATTAATAAATTTTTACCATATAACTAATTTCTGGTTGTTTAATTCGAAATAAATTAGATAGCTTGTACGTAAATAATTGAAGTAAATATTTTTTCGAAAAACAATAGCGATGAATGATATAAGTCAGTTTTAATTAGTTCAACTTAAATTTAAGAATTAGATTGAATTTGGTTGATCCACTTGAGATAATCATATCATACATTATCATTATTTTTAATAGAAATTTAAGATAAGTAATTGTTTTAAAAATTTTAAAAAGTATGAATAATATTTTAAAGAATTTAATGAAATTACAAAAGATCCCGTATCTTTTATCTTAAAAAATAATTACAAATGGAATTTTCACAAACCTAAAACTCAATTTGATAGCTCATAAACAGCCTGGAAATGGAAATTAAATGAGATTAGTGGTGCCACTTCAGACTTCCACATGCACCCTCATTAGACAGTATCCAAGTATTTCTAGATCTATCAATGGTGGATGATGATATGGACGCATACTTTTCCAGAGCACCTCTGGATTATGTGTGGCTTACGTACGTAAATAGACAGGACATTAAAGCATGGATTCCTTTAGACAATATTACACCTGCATGCACATATGTACATCCTGTTGGTGTTGGCTCAAGTCACCATACGGTCTTTAACACATATGAGGTGAGTTTAATTTAGTCTTTGCGAATTTAATTACTCAGATCTGGTTCTTTGTTTATGATTCTCATTTATAATTCTTCAACATATTTAAAGGTACAAAGGTGCTTAAGATAAAACCTGTTTCAATTTCAAAAATAAGATCAAGTTAATCTAAACGTGGAGATATATCATCCAAAATTAATGAACTTTAATTCCTATAACACCAAATATTATGGTACGTTAGTATTGAAGCAACCTAAATCTCCAACGTCAACGTAAGAAAAGTCACCGTACTCAATACACAAAATTCTTCGCTTTGCGGAAGTTTAGATGGGGTTATAATGTACACAACCTTCCTTTTATATTTTTATAAAGACTTTTCTAAAAGATCAGATGATTATATACTATTAATCTTTGTTAAAGTTCTATATAGAAGAAAAAACCCTAAAGTTTTAAGAAATTGCATATTAGAGCACAAAAATGTCTTGATTTCAAAGAAATGAAGCGGAATGTAAAAGCTTGAGCAATCAAAACTAGGCAGAGGGCTACTCCCTCCTAAAAGATGATATATACGATCATCGAGGGAAATCATAAAGTGATAAGATCTCATTTCAAGAAGGTGCAAAAAGGGAAAAGTCATGAAAATATGGAAATCAACGTCTGAATGCAATTGAAACTAAAATTCAATATTTAACTAATAAACAACCTGGAAGTATGGAAATGAGATTAGTGGTGCCACTTCAGATTTCCACAAAATCCAAGTATATCTAGATCTATCAATACGTACTCAGGACTGTTTATGGTGGATGAGGATGATACGCATACCTTTCAGAGCACCTCTCTCACTCTTATGTGACTCACGGAAACTGACAGGCCATTAAAGCATGGACACTTAGGCAACATTAAACGTGCATGCTCATATACATGTTGGCGTTGGCTTAAGTCACCATACCGTTTGGGAGGAAGTCATAATAATGCCAATCTAGCTTTTCCAAGAACGACATACGAATGGAAATTCATGTAATAGAGTATAGACTCAACCAGTTAATATAATATTTAGTGTAACATTTTCTGAATATTATGTTGGTGCAAGTCTTGACCACATCATAACTTGTCTGAAAGAATTTTGGATGTACAAAAACAATATCATAACTTGTTACAGCTGAAAGACTTTTGGATGTACAAAAACAATCTGATATAGATGCAATACCGTTCGAATGTCTGAATCTAGATGTACGACAAGCTCGTCTTGGATTCAGTAGCAACGCATCAGTATGAAGATTATAGGACGAGAAGTATCTTCAGCTACCCTCCTCAAATGGGATAATCCACAAACACACAAGTAATGATTCATTCAGGATTCTCATAATTGGGTCAGTTCAGTGAACTTATTCTTTAATAAGCACCCACATGTTTGTTTAAGTGTCTTCACATTTTGATCTATCAGATCAATTACTTTCTTTATAAGCAAGAAACAAACATTTGCTAGTCTAACCATTTCATCAATACCCTGTCTTGATGAAACTACGACTAGGAACATTTTAGGAATAATATAACAAATGCAATTCAAATCTCATAATTATAATCACATTATAATTTCTAATTGCATAATAATTATTCCATGGATTTTATCTTTATGATTAATAATTAAATAATTAATAAATACACAAAGATAAAGAATGCCTTTTATTGAATAATAATAATGTCATACAAATAAAATTACAACCAAAATAAATTGGCTGCAAGGGCATAAACTAACACGTCCTTAGTAGATGGTAATGTAAGAAAGAAAAAAAATGACATGAGTGATCGTCCTCAACCTCCAAGAACAAGAAAAGTGAAAGCTGTTAGAGTATACCACATAGTACAACATGCGGAAAAATGTGGTCGTAGTAGGTAGTAACATGCATTCGAATCTATGGTTGCATTGTCCGTTTCTCAAAAGCTTCCACTTAGAGAATGAATGAAAGAAAAAAAAAAGGCATGCATGAGTCACGGCTGTGACATAAATTGTCATAGCTGTGACATAAATTGTCATAGCTGTGATGATGATATGAATAAGAGGATGAACGAGAGCTATCAGATGAAATGGACGAATGAGATGGATTTCGAGTTCGTCCATCCCGTTCGTCCTTAGTATTATATACTTAACAAAGTTGCTGATTGGATAATAATATTGCTAAAAATCTATGCATGAATATCTTTGAATCATGGCTATTGTGTTTCCTTTTTCCTTTGTTTTTTTGGGTACAACAAGCATAAACTAAAGCTTGTGGGTTTAGTTTATAATAGAAGTTATGTGTCGAACCTTGTGGGTTGGTAAGAGAAATCTTCTTCTCCTTTAAAGCTTGAAGGTGGTGGAAAAATAAGGAATATGAAATGAAAAATTCATGTATGACTTTATTAGATAAGTAGCAAGAATTTGCCAGAGCAGTTTTGGGTTGGGGGACCTACATATACAAGTTCAACTTTATTATTTGTTAGCCTGTATGTAATGTTAAGTTTCATTGATTTAGTTTATGATTATATAAATGATTACAAAAAGTTTAATGAATTAAAGTTTATAAATGTTTTGAATAGATTTAGATAAGATAAATTTCTAAAAAAAATTTACCCAATGGTTTTAAAATATAACTTATCGACACGACATCTTACCATTAGATCAAATTAGATTTAAGTTGAAGCTTAAGTATATGGTACTTTTATTATTTAATGATGTTTAGTGTCTTGTTTAAATTTTTATATAGTTTTTAATAACATAAATTTCTTTGTTAACCAGTGTTATGCTATTGATTTCAATTTATTGCAGAATGATGGTCAATATATGTGTAGTGAGATTGGTCAATAACTAGTCTTACATGTATTATGTGTCATTTTGGAAGATCATATATGTTGGAAAATATCATGCATCATATATGTTGAAAGCACCAATCATGCATAATATATGTTTGATAATATTATTTTAGATGGATGAGTGTAATCCTTTAATGGAGAGTTCTAATATAATACTAAGCAATAATATACTGAGTGAAGAAATGGTTCAAGCTGATGAAATAAGTTCATTAAGAAATAATGTTTGGAATCATTTCATCAAGACTAGATCAAGTGATGGAGTTGAAAAGGTTGAATACAAGTATTGTCACAAGAAATTGGCTGGTGGGTTCTAAAGGTGAAACCTCTCATTTCAAGAGACACATGGAGTCGTACAATAGAAAGAAAATGATATTAGTTAGTCAAACATTTTTGGCCCTTAACCTAATAAAAGAGAAGAATGAAATGATTGCTATAGTTTATTACAACAACAAATTATTTTTTTACTAGCTAAGATGATTATTGGTGATGAACCACCACTTTCCATTATTGAAAGCCAAAATTTTAGGATGTCTATTATCGCTCTCTAACTAACCTTCACGATCCTAACTCAAGAATACCCTGAAGAAAGTTATTTTCAAGATTTACGATGATTAAAAGAAAGAAATATTGAAGATGTTATCAAGTATTCTCAGATGATTAACAATCACATTAGATTATAGATGATTGATAAACAAAAAAAGAGTTATATGACAGTGACAACATACTATATTAGCAGCAACTAGACTTTATGCATTTGATTATTGAGATAAATAATATGATACAGTCCAACTTTCCAAACAGCTAAAATAATGGAAAATATTATAATAGAGGATTTGATGGAAAGAAATACTTAAGGAAAACGTGTTAAGAATCTTGAAATGGGTTTGTGATGAACAAGAACAACTGCAAAAATAACAAGAACAATCAAGAGCCAATTTGAGAGGGGCCCCACTCTCCTTACAATGTCACACAATATCCCCCCACCTCGTTACAATATTCTTATTTTAGGTTGTGCACTAACATTAACAATAACTAACTCCCTGTAATACTGCCATCTGTTGTTGTACACTTCTACCAGTTGTCAAGGCTTTTTCCTTCTCACATATGTGATGTGAATCGGAGGCCTATTAATACCCCCTGCATTGACTGGCACCTTGTCCTCAAGGTGAAAAGTTGGAAATTAATTGCTCAAGACATCCATAGATTCCCAAGTAGCTTCAAATTCTGGTAGTCCTTTCCATTTAACCAATACCTCTTATCTTTCAGTCGGTCCTCTAACCTGCAAACTAGTTTTGGGTTCAACCAGGCACTCAAGGTCTGGGCTGAATTGAGGTGGTAAAGGCAGTGGCTGCTGTACACTTCCTAGAGTTTTTTTCAACTGTGAAATGTGAAATACTGGGTGAATAGAGGAAGTTGTTGGAAGTTCCAACTTATATGCTACCTGTGCCACCTTTTCCAGTACGCGGAATGGCCCAAAAAATTTTGAAGAGAGCTTCTCATTCTATTTCTTGGATAAAGAGCGCATCCGATAAGGCCGAAATCTAAAATACATCTGATCCCCCACTTCAAATTGCAGTTGTAGGCTATGTTTATCGGCAACTTCTTTCATTTTTGCTTGAGCATGGTTCAGGTGATCCTTCAACTCCCTCAAAATGGCATCTCGATCCTGCAAATATTTTTCTAAGTCATCAATTTTTTTGCTTTGACCCCCAAAGTGTATCAAGATGGGTGGATCTCTTCCATACACAACACGAAATGGTGTCATTTTGGTAGATACATGATAGGTGGTATTGTACCAGTACTCGACCCAAGACAACCATTGGCTCCATTTACGTGGATTCTCACAAGCAAAACAGCATAAGTAAATCTCTACGCATCTATTAATCACCTCCGTCTGACCATCGGTTTGTGGATGGTATATTATACTTCGATGTAACTGAGTTTCTTGGAGCCTAAAGAGCTCCTCCTAAAAATGGCTAAGAAATATCTTGCCACGGTCTGAAACCATCGACTTTGGAACCCCATGCAATCTTATAATTTCTTTAGTGAATAATGCAGCAACAGTCTTGGCTATATAAGGGTGCTTTAACGGTAGGAAATGGGCATATTTGCTCAAGCAATACACCACTACCAAAATTGCTTCAAATCCCTCCGACTTTGACAATTCCTCAATGAAATCCATTGATAAGTCTTCCCAAATTTGGTTAGGAATTAGAAGAGGTTGCAATAACCTTGCTGGCGACATCGTTTGGTACTTATTTTGCTGACATACAACACATTCTACCTCATATCTCTTCACTGTTTCTTTCATCCCTTCCCAAGAAAATTCTTCTTTTAACCTCTTGTACGTGCGTAAGAATCTTGAATGCCCACCAATCACGCCATTATGGTATTCAAACAGTAGTCTAGGATTAAGAGCTGATTCTTTAGTAATCACCAAACGCCCCTTATATAATAATTTCCTTTGGCAAATTGAATAATGCTGCCATTTGTTCTGAACCAGCTTCAATTTCTCTCTTTATCTATGCCTCTGATCCTTGACCACTTCATAATTAATTAGCTGCTCTTCAACCACCTTGGGAAGTATCAAGGTTGCCAACATAGGAGGTTCAGTGGCTAGTATGCGTGAAAATGCATCAGCAGCCCTATTATCTTTTCCCGATTTGTAATAAACGTCAAAATCATACCCAATCAACTTTGCCACCCATTTTTGGTAATCATGTTGCACTAGCCACTGTTCCATAAGGAATTTTAAGCTTTTTTGATCTGTTAAGATGGTAAAGTTCCTGCCAAGCAAATAATGTCACCACTTTGTATCGTTAGTACTACTGCCATCAATTCCCTCTCATATATTGGTTTCATTCTATTTATACTTAATAATGCTTGGCTAAATTAGGATATTGGTCTGCTAGGTTATGATAAAACAACACCCACTGCAATCCCAAAAGCGTCAGTCTCTATAACGAATGGTTGGTATTGGGAAGTGCAAGAACTGGAACCATAATCATGGCAACTTTAAGCTTCTGGAATGCTACCTCAGCCTTTTCATTTCAGTTGAATGAGTCTTTTTTTAGATGCTGGGTCAATGGCTAAGCAATGACCCCATACCCCACGACAAACTGTCTATAATACCCCGTAAGGCCAAGGAAACCCCTCAACTCCCTTATGTTTATTGGTATTGGCCACTCTATGATTGCTCTGATTTTTTCTCCATCCACAGCAACTCCTTTGGTTAAAATCCTGTGCCCTAAGTATTCAATGCTCTCTCGAGCAAAGATGCAGTTCTTGGTGTTTAAGAACAATTGATTTTGCCCAAGGACCGAGGACATTGCTTCTAAGTGTTGCTCATGCTCCTCTCACTCCCACTATATACCAAGATGTCGTCCAAGAGTACTAAAACGAATTTTCTGAGGTAGAGCTTGAATACATGGTTTATAAGTGACTAGAATGTGGCCGGCGCATTGGAGAGGCCGAAGGGCATGACTAGGAACTTGTAGTGCCCTTCGTGGGTTCTAAAAGCTGTCTTTGGAACATCTTCAGTTCATACCTGTATCTAGTGGTACCTCGACTTAAGATCGAGCTTTGAAAATATTTTGGAACCTTGGAGTTCATCCAAAAGCTCATCTATCACGGGAATTGGAAACCTGTATGACACTGTCACCTTGTTGAGTGCGCGATAATCCACACAGAACCTCCAACTTGCATCCTTCTTCTTGACTAACAGCACAAGATTGGAAAAAGGACCGTTAGAAGGCTGAATGTTACCAGACACACACATCTTTGCACTAGTTTTTCAATTTCATTCTTTTGAAAGTATATGTATCGGTAAGGTCTTACATTAATAGGAGTAGTACTGGGCTCCAATCTTAAAGAATGATTTATTCCTCTAGAAGGAGGTAGTCCCACCCTTTCTGTGAATACTTCAGGAAATTTTCTCCTGAAAGCCCCAACCCAGCTCGCGTTAACCAATTCTGGCTGTTCCCTTTTAGTCTCGGTAACCAACTCACAAAGCTCAACCATTACCTCCAAGCCTTCTATCTGTATTTCCCTTGACATGGTTTTTAGAGAGATCCCATATTTGTACAAAGTTGGATCTCCTTTTAGGGTCACTGTAGCACCACCAATATTAAATTGCATTAAATGCTTCTACCACTCGACTTTAGTCCACCCCAATATACCTAACCACAACATTCCTAGGATCACGTTTGTACTGCCTAATTGAAGAGGCAAAAAGTCATCGATAACTTCTAGCCCTTGAATTTCTACTCTCAACCCCCTACAAATCCCTTTCTCTTTCACCGACACTCATGTTCCCATCATAACCCCATAATAAGTAGTAGTTTCCGTCGGTAGTTTTAATCTCTCAACCAATTCTGCAGAAATAAAACTATGGGTTGCCCCACTGTCCACCAACACTGATACATCTTTTCCAACAATCCTCCCATTAAACTTGATTGTTCCAGGCAAAGGTAAACCAAAAATAGAATTAATTGATAGTTCAATGGTTTTAGCCATCCTTACCTCAACGCTGCCATTTTCATCAGCAGCCACGACTAGTTCTTTATCTCCTACATCCAAATCCTCAAAAATTGTTGGGTCATCTTCATAAATTAAGAGGATTTGTAACTCCCTCTCGCACACATGGCCCGCCCAAATTTGTTATTGCATGTGAAGCACAAACCCTTCGCTCGTCGTTCCTGAATCTCAGCTTCCGTCAATCGCACCCTTCTCTGTGGAACTTCTCGCATTGGTCTAGGCGGGTTGCAGGTTGGAGCTATGAATTGGGTCCCTTTCATTTCACCCCAAGTTCCCTTAATATCTGTTAAGCCCTTTTCTCTATTTACAGCTCGTTCCGCAATTCCCTTTCCCTCACTTGCAGAACGGTTTTATAATTTTGCCAACAAACAACCCCCTGGTTGATTTCAACGTCCAATTTGTTTTTCTAACTTTTGGGCTGTTAGCATAATCTGTCTCAGTCTAATAGGGTTTAAGACACTAAGTTCAGCCCATATGTCAGCCTTAAGCCCTTTCACAAAGTTGCTTTCTAGCACCTCCATTGACAGTTCTAGTAATATTGCTGACAGAACTTTGAATTTTTTACGAGACTCAGCCATCAAATTCTCTTGTTTGATGTCCAAAAACTAATCATATATATTCCCCTTTTGAGAGGATCCAAAATGATTAAGCACCTGCTACTTAAGATCAAACCAACTTTTGAAGGGTCACCTCACATCCAACCATTGGTACCAAGCTAAGGCGTCCTCTTTAAAGCACACTGTAGCCACAATTAATTTTTCTACATTCGTTAATTGATTCATCTTAAAGTACCATTTAGCTAGGAGTAACCATCCTTCCGGATTGTCTCTGCCAAACACGGGTAACTACAAACACCGACCACATTTCCATGGTTTTATCATTACACCTGATTCCTCAACGATTCCATTGCCTACAGCGTTAATCTCTCCCCCATTTCTTCTACGTCTTTTGTCACACTCTCGTCAGCTTCCTTCCCGTGGTGCTCTTGTACTAGTTCCAGGTTGTCCATCTAAAGTATTTCAGACACTCTAGTGGCCAAGACTTCTTCATCTACAACCTCTTTCCCTTTCTCTTTGTTTCTTCCCCACGATTCCATCATTTCAATTAGCCTGGTAACCCCTTGCTCCAAGTTCTCCACCTTATTTTCCACTCTTGTGAGCTTTCCGACATTCTCCCAAAATCCACCTTTCATTTCCTCCATTTCTTTCTCGAGTGTTTCCATCCTTCCTTCCACATTCTTGGCCTCCATTTCTGTTTGGCTCTGCTACTAAGTTGATACAGTCCAACTTTCCAAATAGCTAAAATAATGGAAAATAGTATAATAGAGGATTTGGTGGAAAGAAATACTTAAGGAATATGTGTTAAGAATCCAGAAATGGGTTTGTGATGAACAAGAACAACTGCAAAAATAACAAGAACAATTAGAGGCCAATTCGAGAGGGCCCTACTCTCATTACAACACCACACAACATTCCTATTTTAGGTTGTCCACTGACACTAACAATAACTAACTCCTTGCAATACTGCCATCTATCGTTGTATACTTCTGCCAGTTGTCAAGGCTTTTTCCTTCTCACATATGTGATGTGAATCAAAGGCTTATCATAATATTCTTTAATTTGATTATCATTTATCTATTGATTATATTATATTGAAATTTATTAATGTTTTTAAATGGTAGATTTATTTATATGTCAGCGTCATATACAAGTAAAAGGTTGACAACTATAATGGTTGAGTGCTTAATAGATTAGAACATCAATACCGAGCACTCAATCATAACTTTAGACAAATGTAGCGTAAATGATGCTATAATCAAAAAATTGAAATATAAGTTGCAAATTGGGAGCTTTCTAATTAGTGGAAAGTTATTCTATATATGTTATTTCATGTATATTGTGAATTTGATTATGAAAGGTGGATTAGAACATCAATGAAAGTGTGCCAAAGTTCGAAATGATTAATGGTGAAAATATATCCAATCACAGTCCAGTTGTATGGGCAGTGGATGATAAAGATAGATTGAGCTTTTTGATCAGATAAAGGAATGTCTCATAGCTGATATCTGTTGAAAAATGGGTAAGCTGAATACGCCATTTAGGTAGAGACTGGAACCATTCAAGGAATGTCTATAGGACAGATCTAGCATTGGTTGGATTGGCAAGATGTTTATACACATGTAGAGGAGAGAGGGAAATGGGGCATGCATACTGGGCAGATAAAGCCCATAGGTGCCACATTGTTGGCTTAGAAAGGGAGTCATAATGATGGTAGAGTATCTGGTAAGGTGTTACTGTATCAAAGTGATGGAGGTGTGGTGGAATATTCAGAGTTGTGAGAATAAGATGGAGGTAGTAAAATAGACTTTTCTTAAGGAGATCAGCAATGCCATATAATGTGGTTGGAGGCATTTTGGTGATTAGAGGGAAAGATTTTTGAATCTTAGCATATTGGGGAAATTCCAGGATGGAAAGGATGAGATAAATTGGATTTTTAAGTATGAGAGAGAGCAATTAGATCGGTTTCTTTAGTCGAGAGAGAAAATCTGCAAAGATGTTGTAGTGATCTGTGATATGGCGGATGGTGAATTTATAGCGTAAAAATCAATCTTACTAATAAGAACTCAAAATCTTTCAAAATTTGATCAAATTTAAGTTTGAGTTGTGAATTTTTGACCCATTCAAATTTTAGATTGGATATGAACCTTTGTATATTTTCGAGTTAGGCTTAGGCTAAAGGACCCTAACTTAACTCGATATTATCCAATGCCAAATCTACTACTTGTAGCATATTGCTCGTCAAGTGAAATATCGTCAACGATACTAGCAGTATATTGCTCCTGTACTGAAATGAGGTCAGGCAGGTGGTTGAATAATCAGACATTGTTATACCATCCTTAGTCACTGACTGTTGGCTTGAGATTTTAGGATTCTTAACCCCATGCTCTATGCTGCTATCATAAATCATTGTTAGCTAATATCGCTCAATATTGGGTTTGTTATCCTTATTCAATAGCCACTTCATAAATCATCTCCCTAAAAATTTGACAATCCAGTGAAGCTAATGATTACGGATAATCAATTTGGCTCGAGATCATGTTAATTCTCTTACAAAATTTGTTATCTTTTAGAATAAAAAGCTTACAAAAGAATTTAATGGTAATTGCTTTAAATGCATCATAAAAAATTAACCAAGAGGAGAAGTTAAAGGTGATTTTAGCAGATATTAAAAGTTTAATTTGTTAATAACTAAGTTCCAAAAGATAAATACAAAAATGATGTGTTCAATATGATTGCTTTGGTTCCATGTTCAGTTAAGGAAATAAGGATCAAAATTTGGACAAATTATAATAAAAATTTTGAATTTTAATTAATTTTATAATATTAAAAATTATTTAAAAATAACAAAATTTTCCAAATTTTTAATCTATGACATATAATTTATTATTAATCTTATAATACATTCTATCATTAAAATCATTTAACAAATGACATGATGTGATAAATAAGTAAGATGTTAGATAATTAAGTTAAAACAAAAAAAAAGAAATAAAGCCCTTTTTTGTTTTCATATCTTTTTGTCAAAAATAATGGATTGGAGAAATCAGTTGAAAGCAACTTTTGTATGCACAACTCTAGATAACGGGGTGAGTAACCATGAACAAAATCTTCTGTTCCAAATTTCCTGTTCTCTTTGTTCCGTAAAGTCTCATTCATCCACTTTTAATTTACTTATTGAGATGAATTTTGGAACAGGAGCAAGATCTGTTCGTGAGTAACCAGTATGGTATTTCATTCATCTATATAACTTGTTGGTCAGTACTGATGTGCCATTAAAGCTTTTTCTCCTTGTTGATGTGATTGATGATATAGACCACTGCCCAAAATAAAGACTTCACCACTCAGAAAATTGGTTAAGAGCGAGAGGACTGGCTAAAATGCGAGCATATGATTATGATCCTTCAAATCATGATTTAAGCAATCTTTTAAAAAAAATCATGGCTAGGTGCTTGGCTCTATTGCAAACAAAGTAAATGAAGCCAATCAAAGATCTTGTCGCGATGAGGTGTCACACTCATATTCTGCTTCTCCACTCTTACATGTATCACCTCCACTAATTTCGATAACTAAACCTTGCTCGCGTAGTGTATTTAGATAAAGATTCATTAAAATTATCGAACTTCTTCTTTTATGTATTATTTTTAATTTTTAATGCTTCTAAGTTTTCATCATCTATAATAGTCACACTCTTTAGATGTTTTGAAACTATTAAGTTCACCTTTTCCCTTTTCATATTCACACATACATTCATCCAAAAAAATTTTAGTTCGTTTAGGTTTAAGATAGTTTCTTCTTTTTCATGCTAATATTTTCTGACTTTCAACTCGTTGGCTATAAGTTAATTCAACATCACTATCACAATAATTATAGTTTAAAAATACCTTATTGTCATCTATTACCATGAAGCTTAATTCAACATCACTATGACAATAATTATAGTTTAAAAATACCTTATTGTCATCTATTACCATGAAGCACATAATTAGTTGTTTCTCCTTTTAAATGTTCACCTTCAGAATCACTTGTATTGATGCTTTAAAAGCCTTCTTCTTCTTCTTCTTCTCCTTCATGTCATTTTTTTCGTTGTCTTTAAGAAGAAGACATTAGGATTTCATGTGATCAGGTTTCTTACATTCTAAATATATAATGTTGAAATATTTATGTTTTGAATTGATTTTACTTTCCTGGAATTCTTTTCTTTTGGAGAAGTTACTTAAATTTTCTAGTGATAAGGGTGATTTCTTCATAATTACTTGCACTTAAGGATGCCTATTGTTCCTTATTTGATTCCTCCTTTAAGGCTTTAAATGTTAGGGGATTTTTTCGTGAAGCTATCTTCTCTTTTTGTCTCTCCTTAAGCCTTATTTCATAGGTGAGGACCTAATGAATTCTTCCAACCATTGATAAGTCCTTAGGTTCTTAAATCGTTATTGTCTTGACTTTCCAAGTTTTGGAATTGTCCTAAGAAACTTTCTCACCATTTTAACATTAGTTCACATCCTTCCTAGACTTTCGAGAGTATTAATAATATCAATTAATCTTGTATACATATTAGATATACTCCTATGATGTTTTATTTGAAATAATTTATATTGATCGATTTCACATATGGAAATTTTATTGAATTCATTGATACCTAATTTATAAAATAGTATGTGAATGACTTTAACTTTCAAAGAAATGAGTCCCTTATTTTGTTCTTATACTTCCTTAAGTTTGAGCACTTTTATATGATCTATGACTTTGGTGGAGATAACATACGATTTGAAATAAATTTTCACAAGTCAACATTTTTTACCATAAAGAAACTTCATTTAAGTTTTGTAATAAAGATAGTCATTATCATCAAAAGAATGGGCGGTATTAATAGTTTGCCCCTCTTAATTAGATGATGATGCACCTAAACATGTCATTATAATGTTCACTCTAAAATTTTGTTTGAAATATTAATAAAGAGACTTACTCTCGTACGACTTATTGATCCCTAGTGATACCCAAGAGGAAGGATGAATTAAATGTTAGTGAATTTAAACAACTATTTATGTAATTGATGCAATTTAACAAAGATCAATATATAATGATATAAAGAGATAATTCAATATAAATCAATCACTTAATCAACAAGTAATTTAAGAAATGTAGGAAAGAAGATTGGAGAGCTAATTTTATACTAGTTTGACAAATAATCTTTACTTACATCTACTCTTTAAGACATTTCTTGAAATTTTATCAAGAATCTTCTTTCAATAAGATGAAGATGAACCTACTTAAAATCAATCTTGTATGTCTTTTGGTTAAAAGCCCAAATTGGAGCCTAACGTTTTTGAGTTTGGTCAGTTTAGGACTTAAACTTGTAACTTGCTCAACGAAGGTATAAATTTTCATGAGTCTGTACAATTTAAGGTTTTTTGAAACGAAAATTAAGAAGTTTCACACACACACTGTTATAGACAAGTTAGTTAGTCTTTAAATTTCATTAAAAATACGTGGATTTTTAGAAAACAAAAAAATAAAAACATTTAAATTTTTAACAGAAAGGAAAATAACATTTTTAAGACGTGCATCTTTCCTCCTCTTAAGAGTTGCTTCTCTTTTTCTCTTTGCACTTTCATATTCCATAACCATCCAAGAAGGCAAGCCTTTCTTTTTCTAAACATGAGTCCATTCACCCCAACTAGGAACCAAAATCAATTTTTGAGGTTCTGGGTTTTCCTCGTTCAAAATTTCTTCTTTATCCTTAGTAAATTCCTCCTCAACATCATCTGCAGCAAAAGCTTCACGAATAAACAGAGCTTTGAGAAGAAAGTTTATAAGATGATTTAGGGCTTGCAGACAACATCCCATCCACCATCTCTCCATCACTATCGGAACCACTTCCCTCGCCTAGTTTCTAAACGATCCACAAGACCACAAAGGGAAAAAATGTAAGAAACAAATAATCACATATAATAGCCCAAAATAAAGACAAATGGAATGATGTCATACCTCTAAATCTTGATTTTGGGTGACTTGTTCAGTGACTTTTGAAGACTTGTCGATACTTCTATCCTTGTCATTTTACGTGCCCATCTGTTAGTTACATGCCAACCAGTATAACTATATTCAATTTTCCATTTGAAAAATTGCATACGAACAAAAGGAATTCAAAAACAAATATAACCTTCTTCCATGTATCTGATACAAATATAGCAACATCATAGGTTGTTTTGGGACCTGATTCTGCAACAATATCATCCAAGCAAGCTTTAAAAAGGGTTATATAATCTACTTAATTACTTAAAACTCAATCCCTATCCCTCCAATTCCCGCTTAAAAATGTCAAGGCTTTTCATAAAGCATTTAATGCTTCCGAAAAACTTTTCCAATCCTTTTAAATGAATACACAAATAATGTTTCTGTTTAAATAAAGCATTTAATGCTTCTCCACAGATTTTTCACTCATGCTTTTAGATAACCAGGCTATACTGACCGTCGATTTACCTCCCAAGCTTTAACCACCCATTTTGATAGACTTGAGTTCAGCGTTCTTCAGGCGTCCATTAACCAAAACTCGACGAGGAGCTTCCCACCGCTAACTCCACAAGTACTTCCCATCCTCTCAGTGTACACAGACACATGGAGCATGATGGGCTTGCTGGAGAGATGACGTAGGACGGTGGCGTCGAGGTGGAAACTAGTGGCAGAAGTTGCAGAGTCTAGGTGATAGATATTTATATTCAGGTATATATATTTATTCTTTTAAGTATGAGAAGATAATTTTTGAATTGAAATGTAGTTATATGCATCAATTATATGAAGCATAAAAATTGGTTTGCACAAACATGCATATATATGTGAGGTCAATAGGTTACAACAATTTCTTTTACAAGTTGTTGAGCAAAACTGGCGGCACGGATATCAAGTTGTTATATATGTTCTTGCTTTGGTATAACTACTGAAACTGCCTCAGAAGACAATGGATCATGTGCAATCAATATAGAATTCGGCCTGTGATTTCAAGGAGAAACTAGTGTGGTATGAAGAGTGAAGTTATGAAGTCCAATGGCAGAAATTCTTTTCATCTTGAAGAAAATTAGACTCCACTATTGAAGGAAAATGCATCAGGTAGTCAAATAAAAAGTACAGCTGCTACTGGTGTTTTATGAGGTACAATGACAATCTTTATGCAAATTTAATAGATCTATATATGATGTGCTCTTTGCATTAGTATAGTTTTACTTAAAGCACCTCCATTTTCGCTCACATTCAACTATTGTGTTATTTTTGTTAGGAGTTCAAGGAAATATTATCAAAAACTGTTGTTTACCACCTTCCTCTTTAATTCTTACAAATCAGTACTTTTTGGAAAGAAGAATATCATCTGTTCAAACTCATTTACAACATAATGGTGTTACACCAATTTCTGAAGCAAATGGAAACCAAGCATCCAGTTCAGTTAAGAGCAGTTTAACAAATTCTAGATTTAAGCAGAGCCGTCCATTTACAGATCTTTCAAACTGTGCTAAGAACCTTTTCAAAGATTTTAACTCATTAATTATTCCAGGTTTGTCAATGTTAGATTGTATATAAAAAATGTTATATTTTTTTGTAACATATTCAATTTCATATACTTTCTTTTATGTTTAGAGGAAGTTGGTTGCTCAAACAAACGACTCAAATCCAGGAAAAATTTTGAAGTAAATAGCCTTCCTCAGATTCAATCTGTTGCAAGTTCACCATGTTTAATCTCGAAGAGAACTCAAAATGGAAATCTATAAGCAATGAAGCCAGGAAGACATGTTATTAGAAGTATGGACAAATGTAGTGCTATAACTTGCAATTGCAAAATTCATGACAACATTGAGGCTTCAAACATTGCATTTGAAATTGGATTGCCAGATCTAAATGTTCCACAGGAAGATTATACAAATAATGAAGCCGATGGCATTACTGATCTTGTGTCAGAAGATTTACAACCTAAATTATCAGATGAAATTGGCAGCACAATAGATAATAATGTGAATGGTATGGATATAATTGTAATTATGCAAAATTAACTGTCTTTCAATTTTTGATGTAATAATTTTTCATAATGTGAATGGTATGGATATAATTGTAATTATGCTAAATTAACTGTCTTTCAATTTTTTATGTAATAATTTTTTCTTCTTTGTTACAGCTATTGTAAATAAATTGAATGGTGCATCTATTCAACAAGGTACACTTGACATATTTAATTTTTCTATTTATATAATTTTGTTAAGATATTGTATTAATTTTTGTTTCTCCAATCTACTTATAGGGTATTGTATAATTGAATTCATGTATTATTATTGCAGTTGAAAGTGATGATGCAAACTATGCAACTGACATTAATGAAGATGATA
>JAOTAY010000003.1:27539598-27552354 GCA_025629805.1 Erythroxylum baracoense | reverse complement strand
TATTATTTTAATTAATTATATTTTAGTTGATGAGTTTAAAAAGAGGTTAATTATTTTTAATTTCTCAAACCACAAATTAGCAAGTAATGATTCCCATTCCTCTCTATTATGAGGGGTATGGATCATTACTCAAAATGGAGGAATGAAATCACTATACATTCAATCATAGTTCCCTACCAAGCATGTAGTTTTTATTCCTTACCCATACCTTCCTTCCCATACCCATTAACCAAGCACACCCTCAGAATCAATAGGCCATATCTTCGTTGATTGGACCTTGGGCCAAGTCTTGGACTATCCGCAGTCTAAATTTTATAAACAAAATAACATCATTTTATTGAAACGATATTGTTTTTACATTTTTAACTTTTTTTAAAAAGTTCGAGCTTGTGCAATCTCTGGCTCAATCGGGATTCAAATTGGCTTGGACTCCTGCAATAGGGGTCTGGCCTAAGCCCATTGTCATCGAAGCTTCCATTAACGCTTGAAGCACTTGAATGATGGGCCTTTCGGTTATAAAAATCATCTATAGCAGTTACTTATAATTATAAGATATATTTGACTGTAAATTATTTATTAAATCACTTGTATGATTTTTAACACTACCAAAGTTTCAATTATTAGAACCAGATTTTCTATACTCACTACCTTATATCAATTATATTCTACGCGATTTCATTCATATAAATATGTACGATCTATATAAAATTTAGAAAAATATATAATAAGATCATGTAAAATAAAATCGGTACAAGGTACTAGGGGTAGAGCATGTCATCCCCCTGTTACCAAACACGAGATCCTCTGTAGCCTTTGCTCAATTTCAACCATGTCCACATATTTCTGTAGAATCATATAAATGTACGGATGAAAATGAAAAGAAAACAGTAAAAATTGGGTTCCTAAACCCAACAGAAACACACAAACACATGTACAAAAAACAAGGGGTCAGCGGTCAGCTTCAGTCCCGTCCACTCTTATCTTGGCCCCACCAAGCTTCTGAACCAGATTTGCCAGAACGTCCGGTCACCCCTGCCCGCCACTTACATTATCCCACGAACCAGATTTGCCTACAAATCAAAAGGAACCTGCTCGACTTCCATCATTCTCACCCAATTTTAATTTTGACACAAAAAGAAAAGAGACATTGGCGTAAGCGTATTTGATAAATTAAATTTCATTTTATCGTTTTAATTCCTAATTAAAAAAATCAACAAAATTCTAAAGTTACGATCTTTATATGTACACTTACGGTAGGAAGCTCCGAGCTTGACACTCAACAGGACCTGTTATGTTTTATATTATGTCTGAGGTGTTTCTGGACACGACCACCAAGCCATAAGTAACAACGTTGTCTGCTAAGGCAAAACTCATATGCAACAAGTCAACAGCATTAATCTCAACTTTAAGGCCATTTAAGGTAAGTTTCGATACTCCAAACCCTAGTTTTACTCCCTTTCCCTTTCCTTTTTGCAATCTCTCTATATTCTAATCAGTTCCTCTCCTTCCTTTTAGTCTCTATTATTACACTTTCTTACTGTTTTGGTTGCTGACAAATCTTTCTCCGGATAACTTTGGAATTTTATTCTGACATTGCCTCTGTACCACGGGTTATTCCGCTTCGATTTGTGGGATTTCAATTGGGATTTGTTTGTTTAATTGGTTGGAAATGAACGTGAAGCGTTCTCCTTTTGTGTTTAGTTTTTTTTTTCCCTATCTGCTCTGTTGTTCTGTTAAAATCTTTGAACGTTTCCTTGCTGCGAGGAGTACGATCTGTGGGGTTCCGATAGTTTTTTTTAGAATCAACTTGCATGAGTTGGTTTAGTTGTTTGTTGTGTTTGTTTTTGCTGTTTTCGAACTTCTATTATGGCCTTCACCTTGATTTGAAATTGGCTATCGCTGCCAGTGCAAGACTTGGAATTGCTTATGGTAATTGGGTTATACAATTCGATTTTTTTGCTTGGGATAATGGGCAGAAGCACGAAAGGAAACTTTATTTCTTGAACTCAAGTTTCTTATATGTTTAATTATTTTATGGCGTCGTTGGAGATTATTGGCATGCTATGGTAAGTACTGGATGTCGCGGCCAAAGCATTTTTTGGGATTTTGTGGCGGACAAAGCTTATGTTGGGTTTGTGTGATATGATATACGTGGCAAGAATTAAAATTCTGTCTTCATGTATCTGATTGTAACCTATATTACTAAAAGAATAGAAAATATGCTTCTAAGATAACTTTTTCTTGTTTGTCCCCGGTGATCTTCCCAACAAGAAAAAAAAAAGATTTACTATCCTTTTAACTTATATCGGTTTGAGGATTTCTAGTGCTTTAGTTTATGGTTTTCATATTATTCCCTCGATCTTTTAAATGCTAAACTTGAGTCCTTATCAATCAGTTCAGATTAACGCAATTTATCAAAGTATAACTTGTGAATGAGGCTGGCATGAATTTAATGAATGCAGCTAATAACTTAATTTAGTGTTGCCTGTAGCTAGTGCAGACGGCTGAATACTATGTTGCAGGAGGTGCAAAAGTTCTGGGATTCATTGTGAGTAGTGCTAGGCTTTTGATCTGATTCTATTGGAAACTTTTCCAGCTCTATGATGTAATTTGGGAAATTAAATTCCAACTATACTAGATGGTTCTTTAACAATTTTAATTTGCATGTGTTACATATTCCCTTTTCAGTGGAACTTTTGTTACAAATGAATTACTACAAGGATGAAAATGCCTGGTCAGTCATTGTTCATTTTTAATTTACTTACATGAGTTGCCACAATAGATATGAAGATTTTACTGGACAGTAGCAAAATGGTGCATTTAGTGAACTGGAATTTTAATTTGCACTTTCCATACCCTGCGTAGGCGGGAATTTGGGTATGTTTGGTTTGGAATTTTAATTTGCACTTAATTTTGATGGAAACTTTATTTTACTAGCAGTGGACAAATGCATTCCTACAAGGATAAGAATATTTGGTTGGTCATAGTTCTTGGTTTATTTGCTTACATGATTTGGTACAATGGATATGAAGATTTTACTTGATAGTAGCAAAATGGTGCATTTCAATGAACTGGAATTTTGTTTAGAATGGAAGGCTAAAGTTGTTGGTAGTGTTTGGTTTATTTGCTTACTCGAGCTGTTATAATAGATATGAAGATTTTACTTGACAGTAGCAAAATGGTGCACTTCAGTGAACTGGACTTTTGTTTAGGATGGAAGACTAAGGCTACTTAAACCTATTTTATGATAGACCGTTAACTGATATGCATGTACACTTGGAGTTTTGTGCTAAATAGCAGCTAAGTGCTCTGAATATTTGTTACGTCGCTTCTGTTGAAATTGTGATGCTTGTGGGCTATGGTGGCAGTGACACGTTACTTTCTGTCAATAACTTGTGGGTATGTTAGTTGCATGGTGGATATGATAGATGTGTTAACTTCAGTATGGTTAGCAATATTGTCTATTTATATGTGGGAACTCTTTTGTAAGGGACTTTGAAAATAAAGTGACTTTAGTTGTATGCCCTTTGAAATTACTATGTACGAAACACTTCTCTTCCTTAGGATCTAGGTGTATGTAACGGTGCAAGTATCATATCGTGGTGGTGATGAAGTTATGTGCATTTATTTAGTTACTTTATAGTAATTTGAAGTGAAATATTTCTTTATTTCAAAAGTTTCTACTCAATTTCCCTTTTAAAAGTGACTCCACGGTTTTGTGACTTGGATTTCTGGTTTGCTTATTTGAGTGATCTACTGAAAATATAGTGCTGAAAAAGACATTGGGTTACTCATAAACGTTTGGGTTATTTTATATTTAGGACTCGAAATATGGTTGATGATAGATTCATAAGGGGAGTTCTCTTATGCTATTGCGTACATACATATGGATCTAAAGGTCACTTAATTTTCTTTGTGGGAGACATTAGGAAAATTTTCATGTACATTGCTTAAAATTGTGGCAATACACACACACTACAGTTAGAGTTACTTACAAAAATTGGCACCTGTATTTATTGCACTGGGTTAAGGGATTAGCTTGGAGATAATGAGGTAGATACTTGAAGGGTATTCTCTGGTTGATAATTATGTAGTTAATTTTATTACTTTTTTTGGAACCTTCCAAAGTTTAGTGATTCAAAAATGAAAATTTTCAATTTTCCACATCAAATCAACTCTTGGATATTCTTTTTCTCTCATTATGGCCTTTTTCTTTTTCAATGCTGGATATGAGTCTTTCTATTATGACTTGGCATTTTGATAATTGATATGTATGGTTGTTTAGACTTTTTATCTCTCATGCGAGTAACTGGAAGGTATTATGAGCTTGATTTTTGTTGGTTGTTGTTGAATGGCATATATGGAAGATTTTGTTGTTATGTTAACCTGTGATTTATGTTCATTTGGCTTCCAGATTAAAGTTCGGAGATTCCCTGTGCTCAACAGCTTCATGACTTCTTCTGTTCATGATCTTTCTGGTACTTATCTTAAAGAACTAGATTGAGTTTGAGTTGTTTATTGTTTATGTTTGTTTGGATTCATGGTCTATAATTGCTTGTTGAAGGTTCCTTCATGTTGTGGCATTTTATATTGATAAACTTTCATAAGTTAGAGATTTGTTAAACTTAGTTGGGCAGCATCCTAGCATGAATCTGTTTCCGAAAGTCAGTATCAACTTTTCCAACTTTTATGACAATTTTGACGTCCCAGCTTTGGGTGGAAAACTTACATATTCTGCAATATATATCCAGCATATCCGGCACACGGTTGTTTGAAATAGGTATAACCTTTTAGATTATTTGATTGTTCTATCATGTTCTTCATGAAATTCCAATCCCAAGATATTACGGCTACACAATTATCATAACTATCATTATGAATTTTTTTTTTTTTGTTAACTAATCTTTTTATAGTTTTCTTGTAGAATAAGATATTTTTCCTATTGTTAATTACCTTAAATGAACATGGCTTGAGACAAACTGAAGTTCTTTTTCTATTTATGTCTTTAGACAGAATGTTGACGGTTAGATATTTCTTGCACTTTGTTCTCAATAATACGTTATGTATGTGATTTAAAGATGTTTTCCCAGGTAATGGCCAAGATGATGAGCAACAAAAAGAGTTGGAGTCTGAGATTCAGTCGACATCCCCTGCACCAGAGCTGATGCACTCCACTATCTCAATGCCAAATGTTCAATATGTGACAGCCCCACAAATTGGAGCAGGACATTCTATGGTAATTGTTAAGTAATCTATTTTGATTGACTTTGTGTGTACGAGCCTTTTAGTTTGCATGTTTTCCTGTTGCTTTCTCTTATCCATTTTTCCTCTTAAGTGACTAGTGATTTGCATTTGCATGCATGTACTATTAACATCAGTTGTCACACTCCAAACTCAAGCCAATTTTACTAGGTTGTTGACAAACCGTCACCCAATGGCAAGGCCTAACCTTGCAAAACTTCACCATCGAGCTAAGGTTAACAACATTAATTCAAAATTTCTCAATTAGAAATAGCAAAAACACAACTCTTATAGTCAAAAACTCAACTATCTCACAAATGTTGCCTCCACGGTTACCAAATTGTGTATATAAATCTTTAAAATCCAACTAAACAAACAAGTTGCATGATCCAAGTAGATGAAGTTTGTACCTACATCCTTTCTACATCCCGAACTCCTTCTCTATGGGTGCCTTATCTGAAAAATAGACAAAGTCGGTTATTACATACATATTAACTAGGAAAAAATCACAAATAAAAGAAAAATGAAAAATTACACTCTACTATGCTCTAATCTCACAATTGTGCCTATTTGGCATTATCACTTACTCTAGAACACCTTTTAAGAAAATTATGATGGATGTATCTTAATCTCAGATATCTACGCACAATAATCATCAGCCATAAATCATTTGTCACCCTGTATCTATTTGGGGTAGGCATCGGATGATACGTCCTGGTCAATAGAATAATATATCTCTCACTTTGGCATAGGATGATAGATCTTGACCTATTGAATAATATTTGCACCATTTTGGCACCGGATGGTAGATTCCAGTAAACCAAATGGTATTTATCCCATTCTGATGACGAACGACAGGTCTTGACCAACCACCAAATTTCATGCCTCTCATTAACAACGCAAATGCACAATGCTTAAGTACCACCAACGGTCAATTAGTCAGACATTGACACTCAAAAATCACTCAGTGCATGTAACTCAAAAATCACTCAGTGCATGTAACTCAAAATATTAACATATCATGCATGTTCTCACGTAGAGCGTGTTCAAAAATTCTCAAAATCCGACAAGTTGAAAAATACCTGATTCTACCATTAACCCGAATTGGGGTTTTCCATAATTCTACCAAAAAGTAAAAATTAGAGCATGTAAACACACTATTGACACATCACAAGACATTTAAAACACATAAATAAGAGAATAAATAACCTAAAAGGCTTGAATTGACATATACTATTAATTTTTGTATGGCAATTGCTAGAGCCAAGGAAAATCCATTAGAAATGTTGTAACTCCTCTTAGAATGGCTTTCTCTTGTGTCTATTCCTGTTTTGCTTTCCTTTCATGTTACTTTGTCTCCCAAGACCCTTCTCTTTGTTAAAATCAAATTTCAAAGGGTTTAGCTAGCCAGACAGTCGAAGGTATTGGTTCAGCTAGCCTATATCAGCTCTAGGTATCTTTTTAAAGGTTGTAGAAAACTTGTAACTTTCTCCAGACTCTTGAATAACCTCATTCCGATATTCCTACACAAAGTTGTGACCAAAATATCAAAGAGTGTTTGGTGATGACAACAAAAACTTCTTCCATAAAATTATCGTATTTGGGTTTAATATCAGTTCCTCATGTCTTCTTATAAAATGTAGATAATTCTCTTAATGTTTTATTACTTCTTGAATCACCTCATCCTAATGTTATTGTCAGAAGTTATGTTTAAAATATTGAATAATGTTCAGTTTTGACTGCATATTTTATTAACAAGCCTCACTACATAATAATCCACCCATCCTAAACCTACAAGAACTAAACATCAACCACAAATCATTTCATAAGTATAAAAAAATTTCTCCAAACTTCAAATGTTATAGAATTCAAAAGATTATAGTCAGAATCGATGCACTACACTCATGCAATATTAACACAAATATTAAGTTTTTTGGGGGTCTAACAAACATTTCTTTATAAAATCAATGCTTGATATTGTTATTCATTTGAGTGGCTAGTATTCCTGTACAAATATGCTAATCATCTTAATTAGCGTCTAGTTTTATGAACTACAATCCTAACTTTGACACCTTGACTTGCATTCATGGGTTATGGCTTATGAAATTGAAGGCACCACCGTCATACCCATATCCAGATCCCTACTACAGAAGCATATTTGCTCCTTGTGATGCTCAGCCGTATCCTACAATGCCTTATGGTGCACAACCAATGGTAAAATAGCTTTTGGTTTTGATGTTCTCAAGCTTCAGTTTTAAGCAGCAATGGTTTACTATGAAATTGACACCAAATTTTTGTTTCTAACAGTTAGTTACTGAATCAATAAATCTTTTAGGTCCATGTTCAGTTAATGGGAATTCAACAAGCTGGAGTGCCTTTGCCAACAGATGCAGTTGAGGAGCCTGTATTTGTCAATGCAAAGCAATATCACGGTATTTTGAGGCGCCGGCAATCTCGTGCAAAAGCTGAATCAGAAAACAAATTGATCAAGTCCCGGAAGGTATATTATCTCTTTGAAAGAGGAAGTCACTTTTTACTTATGTTTGATTTGTTATTTTCTCACCTGTTATAACCAAAGAATTGGTGATTTGCGTTGGCTCCTGTTCATTGATTACCCTTTCTTGATTAAAAATCTTTGGTGAGTGGTGGTTAACTTCTTATATTAAATTCACAGCCATACTTACATGAATCTCGACATCTGCATGCTCTGAGAAGAGCTAGAGGATGTGGTGGTAGGTTTCTCAATTCAAAGAAAAATGATAACAAACAAGAAAAGGAAGTCACATCAGATGACAAATCACATTCCACAATCAATCTCAATTCTGATAAGAATGACATAGCTTCCTCCGATGGCAAGTCTTGATGTATTAAAGGTACTGGTGTTGGATTCAATGAGTTCTAGTTGTTATTCATAGTTGATCTATGCCTCAGGAGTCTTTGCTCCTTTCTCAGTACCCAAATAGTTTAATATTGTATAGCTTTTTCCAATAGGAGGTTTCTTGGTGCGGCTGCAAAGCATAATCAGGCAGTGTAATTAAGGGATGTTCTCAGTAATCTTTGATGTAGCTTATTAGCAACTTCTTTTTCTTTCCTTTTTTTTTAAATGACCCAAGAACATAATCTAGCTCTAGACTTCTCTGGCAGCAAAACGAGTTATGTTGCTTGGTTTTGTTGTGATTAGCTTAGCGAACATTAGGTGTTACATCTTGATGTGTATTAGCTTGTTTAGGACCTACTACTTTCAAATAAAAATAAAGTCCAATGGTTTGTATGAGTAGCTCAAATTCTATTGCGGAGTGTAATGTAGGTGTGTTGAATCTGGGTTATGTCCTGCGATCTTGAAATACCATCTTTGTGGTCGACACTACATTGCCTTGGCTATCATAATTTTGAACTCCATGGTGAGATGGGTGGAATTCCCCTTACGTCTTAGATTTTTCTTTGACATTATTTATTATATTAGTGAGTCCTTATTCATCACGTTCAGACTATACATGTAGGGTGCACTGATAAAGTAACTTCAACTTATGGAACAGCCACGCCCTTGATCTTTTTCCCGCTGCAGTTGTTTCATCTTCCTTTTTTATCAATATATGCAATGAAATCTCTTCGTTTTTGATAAATCCCTGATGGAAAATGAAAGAAGAAAGCAATTTGTGCTATATATCAATTGCTATTATTGGAGTAGTTCGACTTGTGTAGTAGTAATTGGCGGGCATCATTTTCTATCTTCAATGGATGTCGAGTTGATGTTGTTGAGGTTCAGGGTAGCCTTCTAAAGATACATCTTCTGGGTTTCATCCTTCAAAATCAAAACTAGTGTAATTGCATTTCGTGGACTTTCCGTTTTAAACTTAATAGGTCATTACCTCATAAGATAAGCGAAGAACTTACAATTTTCAGGGGGGAGGGAATTACAAATTAAAACATATGTGAAAATCTTAGCATGGGATATGCTCTGAAATTGATTGCAATTTCTTCGGTTTATGTAGTAATAATAGGAACATCAAAAGTTAATTGAGAAGTATGGTTCAATATTTTTATCTTTTCTAAGAATGGCTTCAGATCTAATTAAGAAGAATAAGGCAATGAGGAAATGTAACACACAATTATCATAGAGGATGTGCTTGAATATTTAGAAGACATTCAAGATCTTACCTTATGAAAATGATATGTTAGAGTAATCACATCAACTTATTATGACATCCAAGTATTTCTAAATATCAAAACTCCTCATTTCATTCACAAAATAAAACAAACTTACGTTGTCGTTACATTTCATAATTCATGTTTGTACATAACATAACATTTGAGAGTTTAAAGTTTTATTCAAGAAGTTCAACATAAAAGGAGAAGTTAAATAAAAGTATTCTATATAGACTTTGTAGGTATCGGTTGACCAGACCTTTGAGCCATTCTTGTTTCTAAAATTGACAATACTAGACTTCTATTATATCACCTTAGAAGTTAGGTCTCCCTTGTACTTGAAAATCAACGTTGCAATTTTAATAAGTTTGCGAACTCAGTGAGTAAACCATCATCCATATGCTCACTCAAGTCAAAACACAAATATCACGTGTATTTCCCAATTTAACAGATGTATCACATCATTCAATATTGAATATCAGATCACAATATACATCATATCTCAACAATATATTATGAACTACAAACATTTCATATAATCATTTCAGAATAATCCAATCATTTATCTCAATCATTCATATCATCAACATGTATACAAACATTACATATCACTATATCAATACAATTCAATAATTCTTCGCAATCATTCACAGATAGATGTAAAGATATATATATAAATGCAAATACACATGTGACTCCACTTTCATTTTTACTTTGTTGTGACCGAGCACCTATTTAATGTTTCGTATCCATTATGGATATCGAGCTCATTTCATGTTCTATCCCATACTCATTGTGGATACTAGGCTCATTAATAACTGAGCATGTGACTCTTTGTGCACTTTTTTAAGCTTTAAGCTTTTTTTTCACACTGGTCACTTCGGTCATAACTCCTTTATCTGATCATGCATAACAATGTAATGGAATGCATCAATTCACATAATATGCTATCAATAACTTTCATTCAATGTGCACAGTCATTTATTACATTCATCGGATCTGAGTTCGGTATTCAACATTCAATTGAGTACACATTTTTCATATTCACATATAATTAGAAAACACTTCCAATACAATCCTGAATATCAAACTCCTAGGACTATCAATATCTGAAATTATCACAATCATATCAATAATAGTTCAATATCTAAAAGTTAATCGAAAACAATTCAATTATAGCGAGAAAACATCTAGGTTAACTTACATTACACTCCAGATAAGCTATTGCCTTGATAACATGACAATGTCCAGATACTAACGATCAATTTATGCTTCTTTAGTCATTGAATACACACATATAATTCACACATTACTAAGTTGATCAATCATATGAATATTCAATCATCCACGTATATATGTGTCATGTTTAATACATGTTCAATTGACCTTTTTGGGTATATACCTATTCATAAATCTTGACCATTTAAACATCATATTTTGTATACTACCATTTTGCAATCAGGTATGTACCTTTAAGTTAGCTTGATTTACTCCAAATTCATCAACCATAGATTACACTTATCCTTGAACATTTTCATAACCAAAAGCCTCTTATAACACACACATAATTGTTACTTTAAATCTGAAGTTTCAGCAAGCTATATCTATACATTTACCAAACTTTTCTCAGCAATATATATTCATACATTTACCCAATTCTCATTCATAAATGCCCCATATTCTTTAATGCTCATTCATCCATACCTTATACACATTACTCATGTCCTTAAGGCCATGTTTGCATTAAAAGAATTCATTTATTCCTTTAACAAATCATAATTCTCCAGATTTGAACTCAACCACATCAAAACAATTCATTCTTTAGATTATGACTTAAATTGACTTCATAAACTTATCAAATTCTTAACCAATTAATCAAGGAATAATCTAGGCTCATTCCTAGCCTTAATCAAATTCAAATATACCAATTTAGAGTGAAAGTTTTCAATTGGTTCGACATGTATACAAGGCTGAAATTAAAATTCCAGAATTTGTCATCAACATCATTAATGTGTGTAACTTTTCTACCTTCAATACCTCACAAATTTTACAAGCTTAGAAACATCATTAACACCTGAAATTTTCCAGATTTCATGTCCCTTAAGGTTACTTCATTTTTGGTTAATTTAACTTCCATATTGGTTACACTAAGGCTTTCAAAATTTTGCTCACTTATGTCATTAACATTCATTTTTTTACAAACACACCTACAGCTCTAATTTTTCGTGTGTCAATTTGTCTTGCCACTTGGCATTTTTTCTAGTCTAAATATACATTTTAATTCATCACTTATCTAATGGTAACAATTAATTCCAAATTTACTACTTATAACCATTCAAATCAAAATTCAAGACATAAATAATACACAATTCACATCATAATCATTTTAAAACTTTCATACCTCGGAATATGTCAATTGAGTGCATAGACTATCTTTGCAATGAGTACAAAATCATAAGTCATCTATGTATGCTAATGATATGCATATAAATGAAATGCATTTCATGAATGCTAAAATGATTTGACTCATATACAATAATCTAAGGCTCTAACCCTTGGTATGAAAAAGGGGTTATTACAATTCTCCCCCTTAAAAGATTTCATCCTCGAAATTCTTACCTAATTGATCAAATATATAGGGGTATTGTTTCCTCATGTTCTCATCAATTTTCCATGTGGCTTCTTCTCTCGAATGACTACTCCAAAGGACTTTAACTAATGGAATCACTTGGTTTCTCAATTGCTTGGTCTGACAACCAACTATCTTAACCAGTTCCTCAACATAACTCAAGTTAGTTATAACTTTAACCTCCTGATCCGATACCACATGTGTTGGATCTGACCGATATCTTCTGAGCATACTAACATGAAACACATTATGAATTTGAGCCATCTTAACTGGAATTGCTAACTTGTAAGCCAATGGTCCTATTCTTTTAGTAATCTCATATAGATCAATGTATCTAGGACTTAACTTACCTTTTTACCAAACCATAGCACTCCTCACCAAGGTGATACTCTTAGAAACACTTTATCTCTTACTTGGTACTCCATATCTCTCTAGTGCTGATCTGCATAACTTTTTTGCCTATCTTGAGCTGTCTTAATTCTATTACGGATCAGTTTAAGCTTATCAACAATATCTTGAATCAACTCTAGGCCTTCAACAATCCTTAGACCCTTTTTATCATAATACAAAGGCCATCGACACTTTCTGCTACATAATGCTTCATATGGTGCCATACCAATACTACTGTGACAATGATTATTGTATGCAAATTTAATAAGAGTCACATATTGATCCCATGCTCCTTGGAACTCCAAAACATAAGCTCTGAACATATTCTCAATAATCTTAATAGTCCTCTC